>BFEA01000074.1:82453-93168 GCA_003427395.1 Chara braunii | reverse complement strand
TGTGTGTGTGTGTGTGCATGTCTGTCTGTTTTTCTGTCTGTCGGTCTGTGGATGTCAAACAACAGCTACAACTTTTGACAAATGACATTAGTCAATCACACAAATGCAAAATCAATGATAATTTTAACATCAATGATTGCTTCTTGAAGCGGAAAGGATCAACCGCCATGGAGAGTAAGTAGAGTGCCAGATCCCAAGAATAGATTCAAGCCGTGTGTATAAGGACATTTTTTTCCCAAAAAAGAAATGCAAACGAAAGATCGGACATCCGTTAAAATTGGAACGATACAGAGAAGATTAGCATGGCCCCTGCGCAAGGATGACATGCATAAATCGAGAAATGGTCCAAATTTTTCTATTAAAAAAAAGAAACTCCGACGATCTCATCCGACTAAATGATCAACAAACAAGCTGTGAACATTGGCAGGGAGGTTCCTTTTCGCAAACCATGCTAGAACGGGACCATAAAAGAGTTTGTTTGGGGTGGAAGGAGAGTTCATTACACTTAGCCTTTAGGAAGTCAAAAATGAAAAGAGAGAAAGTGAAAATAGCCTGACATTTGCTGAAAATCTGGACAAGCACAGCTCCAATTGCAAAACATGCTATAACACGAATCGACGCCAAGAATCCATGCAAGCCTGGTGACAGAGCCCTCTGCTGAATGCAGAGAACCCAGGGATAAGCACAGGGGTAGTTATGGCTTATTTCAAGCTTTTCAGAAGATTTTCCAATCCTCAAAACAAGGGCCGCAACCCAAGCACACAGGAAAGGAAATCCAACTCTTCATCGACAAAATGTGTTGAAATAGTACCTGGTTTGCCTTCTTGTCATCAGGAGTGGGACACATCAACGGCCTTCGTGATGGAATTCTTAACCCTGAGAACTCCTTTTCCTCCTTCGACGGAAAGAGTGCACCGCCTGTAATTTCCCCTCCTAAGCCCCAAGTGCGCTGTCTCTTTTGCGACCTCGCTCTCACTGCTTCAGCTCTCTTCTCATTGTCTGAGTCAACATCTGTGTGCCATGTAGTTTCAAGGGACTGAAACTTCATCGCAGATCTCCTCGGAAACATTGTTTCATCTACCGTTCGAGTTTCAAGGGAGTTGAGTGTGATCGGAGATCGTCTCGGTGACGTTGTTTCATCTACTGTTCGCTTTACAGGACGCTCACTGCCATCCTTCATGTAAATGCTATCGAGCAATCCCTGGGCACGTCTTCCATCCACATCACTTCTTCCCTCTGCCTCTCCTTCAAGTCCAAAAAGGCCAAAACGATGGCCCCTTTTTTCATCACCATAATCAACCCTTTGGCCAATCGGCTCCAGCTTCCTCTTTGTCCTTGAGATTCCCAGGCCTCCAGAAGCACGCGGAGCCGGAATGTCGCACAGTGGATCGAAATCACTTGCTGAGAGACCAATGTCGGCACTGCTCCTCACCATCCCAACAGACCGTCCATCGTCTCTGTCCGCCAACATGCCATCTCTCGGCAATTGCAGACACTGTTGATCATCAGCAAAGGAGGTGCCCGATGCATGTACACCGTTGTTACAGTTGTCTTTATCGTTGCGGAGATACATACGAACGGGAGAAAGGATCCTGGGATTACAGAATTCATCTGTCCTTCTGCGTGTTTGACTGTCCGCGTCGGAGGCGGCATTATAAATGCGACTTGGCAACTCCAGATCCTCATCATCTGATTGCAAGCCCCTCCGTTCTGAACCATCACTATCATCCTTTCGCAGTTTGCTTGCTCGATAAGGACCCTCATAGACGGTGCATATCGGTCTCTTAGTAAGGCCTTGGTTGCTCCAAATGCGCAGATGATTATCCATTGATTCCACACCCTTCTGAACTCTGGTCATTCCCAAAGGACTCTCCTCCGCAGCCGGTTCTCGTCCCAAACAATCATCCTGATTCCTCTTATTAAAGATTCGTACAGGGCTCTTATGGAGACCATCATGCCCACTTCCACAGAAATGGTTGTCTGGGTTTCGTCGATCACGTAACTCGGCAGCATTCCTGTTCACCAAACACTCATCTGGCTGATTCATCTGGCCAAAGATTCTGTGACCTTGCGTGATAGGGACCTGATTGTTCACATGACTGGCAGTACCCTCACAAAAAGTTTCCAAGAGGTCCTCCCGGAGGCCAGGCCAGAAGTTTGGAATTCTCTGCCCTTGATGCACATCAACCATACCATCACAAGTCACAGGATCGCACTTGCCCTGATCACTCTCCTTCACTTGGGCGTCATCCAGCCGACAGTGCCAATCAGAGGGCCTGGAGTTGCTGTTCTTCCTTCCATCCTCTGCCATCCCAGTTGCCGATGGATAAAAGGGGGCATGGTGGACATTCATAGCCTTTTTGTCAGCCCTATGACCTAAATAATGTGGGCTCGAAAATTTTGGGCAGCAGAAGGCAGGCTTCTTCCTCTCCATGTTACCAACACTAAGGTCAACGCTGTCATCATTGACAGCGTAAGTGCTATGAGACAGATTGTTGGGGAACAATGATCCCCCACATCTATCCGCCCGATGAGAAGAGGGAAACATGCCATCTCTTTCTCTGGTTTCTGCCCCTCTTTCGTCTCCTCCTCGGAATCGGGAACGAGGATGGCAGCAAGGGTCCAAGCCTTCTCCTCCACAGCACTGCAATCCAGGGTTCCCATCCCCATTATCACCATCACACTTTGATGCCCCGAAAGGGGATGCTTTGCGTATGTTGTTTTGGAGAAAACAGCAATGGCAGGAAGGATTGGCTCTGTAGTTGTCATTGGGACGATGGCACGCCATCGATTTTGAATAGGGATTGCTATAAGAATAGGCAACACAATAGCAAGCAGAGGCCCGACAGTCTGGGCAGGCCTCACTGGAGTTTGCAGCACCCATATTTGGATGTTCATGTTGCTGACATCGGGTTTGCTGATTGATCGTGCCAGGTAAGTCGCTGCGTTGTCCACTCACAGAAGGTCTTACGATGCCATAATTATGGTACGAGGGTGTTCTTTGGACTGGTGCGGGGACACAGGTAGCACCCGTAGCCGTATTTCTGGATCTTGATAAAGGAGTTTCCCCTGGTCCCATGTGTCCATGTGGCATTGTTTCGCTAAGCCTCCTTCCGTCAGATTGTATCGGCTCTGGTGCTGTGCACATTGCATGGTGGAAGGATTGCAAACCGGGATTCGACATTGCTGCAGACCGAGATCCCCGCAACTGCCAGTCGCTGTCTCGAACACACCCATTGCCTCTGTTTGAACTTCTATGCTCATGATGCTCAGGGTGTAACATGGCGGAATGAACATTCCTGCTGTCGAGCCTTTGAGACCATGCAGGCATTGTGGCATCTGCATGCTGCAAAGTGTCTGCTTCCATGGCATTACCCATCTTAGAGCACATAGCCTCTTTGTGGTTTGCTTGTTGATCATGCCAGGCAGTACGCACGATAGGCATACCCGCTCGAGAAGAGTTGACGTGATGGGCCACTTCCGCATACTGCCCAACATGATGATTCTCATGACAGAGGTGCGGATGCGGAGAGCCTCCACACGATGAGAATCGCCCATCGTGAGTAATTGTGGTGTCCTGGTGCAGCACATAAGGATCAGGCTGAGACATATTCTGCTGAAATTTCTCAACCCGAGGGCAATGCTTGACGTCAACCTGCTTAAGAAGACAGGCATGCTCATAGCCAGCATTCTTAGACTCCTTAGCAAGACCTTGCCAGACTGGGACATCAGGTGAAACAGTGAAGGCAGCTTGATCGCTAGCATGGTCATTATACTTGCTAGATGCATCACGGATAGGCGGTAGGGGCCCTTCTCCAATCGTCCGATAACATGGCCTGTCTAACGAGTGATCCACTTGAGCAACTGGGAGTGGAAGGATACTTCGCCCATGGTTTTCCGTGTTGACGACGTTGTGATGACGATAAGATGACCCCGGTTCACATGGCTCAGTGGTAAGAGCAGGTCCTGCATCACATCTCCCAATGACATCTGGAAAGACGGCCTCTCCAAGAGTATGAAGCTTGCCGGTGACCTTCAAGTCAAGATTGCAGATCGATTGCAGAGCTGCAAGCGCTCGCTCTGGAACGCCAAATGGAGCAACCAGATCTCTTTGCTGCTGGAAACTGTAGTTGAAGAATTCCATCAGTGAGGGGGCTGAGGACAGGACTGCATGGGCACTTAAAGGATTAAACCATGGGAAGGTTACCAGCAGGGTCTCTGGGAGAGTCTCCACCTCTGGCATTGGAGGAAATCCCCGCTTTGTTCTCTGAATCTGAAAACTGGGTGTTGAATCTGTTGATGTTGGGATCCCCCCAGCCTCTCCGGAAGTTCCATCCTTTTGCCAGTCTTTGTGCTGTGTGTCTGGCATGACACGTGCAGCATTGACAATGAGACGCAGAATAATCTTCCTTGTCATCTCCTCAGATGAAGAGAAGTAGCACTGCAACCTCAGGTTCAATGCCACAGCTGCCGAGAACAAATCAACTTGATGCCTCGCCATCGCCCTGGTGAATGCAAACGTCCCTTCAAAGATCTGAACCCCAGTTTTCAAATCTCAATTAAGCTCTTGCTAGAGGACGGCTAGAAACTACTTGCAGACAGTTGACTGTTGAAAGAAACATACGTGGTTCATCGAGAGAGCACCATGGGTGGTTTCGGCTAAGAAAGGCCAGAGGTCTCATCAACTCAAGGATGATGGAGTAAAGAGCGCTCGGAGCATAGGAACGGGAATGGGTCGTCATGGGGAGCTCCAACAGCAGCCAGCACACGTTCCAGCATCCACACTTGCTCTCTCTCTCTCTCTCTCTCTCTCTCTCTCTCTCTCTCTCTCTCTCTCTCTCTCTCTCTCTCTCTGTGTGTGTGTGTGTGTGTGTGTGTGTNTGTGTGTGTGTGTGTGTGTGTGTGTGTGTGTGTCTCTCTCACACACACACACACACACACACACACACACACACAGAGAGACACACACACACACACACACACACACACACACACACACACACACACACACACACCAGGCCTAATTTGCCCTGCTTTCGAGCATGGGCTTATTTTTTAAGGAATGTCTGCTGATTTCACAAGTTTTTTGGCGTGGGAATGTATGCTTGGATCTGGCCACAGTATCTTCGCGAGGAGGCTCAGAGAGTGTTTGCTGTAGGTGTCATTCCCATGGGCTGCTCCTTTGTAGCACGTGAAAGAAACGGGGACTTCCATGGTGTTTTAAGCAGTGGTGCTCCTCGTGTCACGTGAAGATCTTGTGGACTTTGAGATTATAGTACTCTATACACTCCAGAGGCTAGATAGCAGATGGGGGATGTCTAGCCACAAGCTGACTCAGAGGGCTCTCCAAGTGTTTTTTGTAGGCTATTGGTGGGTCTGGTCGGTGCTTTGTTGCTGGTGGAGCCTTCTGTTTTAGGTCTGTTGCCTTTGGCCCTTCACCTTTTTTAATAGGTTGAAAAAACTATATACATCTGTGCAAGTGTGCCGCTTCGGTGGCAGACGGGTGTGTGGGCACTTACAAACGTGGGGAACCTTGCACCTTCTATTTTGTTGTCCGCCTATGCTTTTTTGTTCTAGGGATGGTTTATGGTGATTTGTGGATGGAATGGGAGAGAGAGTTCGCACACGCACACACGCAAACATGCACAAACGCACACACTCTCCAAGTTTTTCCGGACTATGCTGCCTCTGGTCGGTGCTTTCTTGCTGGTGGAGCCTTCTGTGTTAGGTGCATCGTCTTCTGCCCTTTACCTTTGTTTTTATGGATTGTAAAAACCATGGTTGTCAACCGGACGTCCGGATCGGGATCCAGACGGTCCGGTCTGGACGTCCGGATCCTGTGTCCGGTTTGAGGGGTCCGGTTGGGCCCCATTTTGAGAAAATTTGATTTTTTTTGTTGGGGTCCCCAGGCAATTTTCCAGTGCCTGGTGGACACCCGAAAATTGGTGCTGCAGTTTTTGGTGCACCTTTGGGCCAACCGGACCGGCCCTGAAGGGCCTGTACTTGCAATCTTGGGTGAGCTTCAGCAGGCCAAGGAGAATCGGTTGTGTGTGTGTGTGTGTGTGTGTGTGTGTGTGTGTGTGTGTGTGTTTGTGTTGTCATATTCGCTATACAATAGAAAAAAACATGACTGTGCCAGACTGTTTCGTCGGACTTTCACCGACTTATCAGAGGTTGAACCCCGACAGTCTGCCCAGGATTCATTTGACTGATGGATAAGGACTCACAACATCGCCCAGAGTTAGCGACACCCCTGAGAAAAGTGGTCTGTGTGTGTGTGTGTGTGTGTGTGTGTGTGTGTGTGTGTGTGTGTGTGCACGACACTATGTGTGTATGTGTGTGTGTTCAAAATAAGTCGGATAATACAGCTACAGGCTACAGCAGCGTGTCTGTTTTTTTTTTTTTTTTTTTCCTTCGATCCGGACATCCGGACCTGTTCATTCATAACCAGACCATCCGGTTCTGTATGTCCGGTTGTCCGGATTGGTGTCCGGGTCCGGGGCAACCATGGAATATATATATATATAATATATATTATATATATATCGTCAAATAGAACTGCCCGGTAAACCGTAGGCAGAGAGGGAGAAGAGGACAACAAACGAGGGGCTGTGACAAACTGTTTCGTCGTATATATATATATATATATATATATATATATATATATATATATATATATTTGTGCAAGCGTGTCGCTTCAGCGGCAGACGGGTGTGTGGGCACTTCCCGCTCAATCACACAAACGCGGGGAACCTTGCACCTTCGTTTTTTTTCCCTTCTTTTCTTTTTGAGATGATGATCTAATCTATTCGTGGGGAGCAACACGGCTGGGAACCGGGCCCAGCGTCCCAAAAATGAGCTACTGGGGCCATTACCCGGCTTCGGCTAAGAACAATTGAAGAGAAAGGAAGAACTCGGAAACATTCATGGACCACTACTCAAACTCTACCAAGTCACTAGAATATGTGTGTCAAAAAGCTTCCCAACCACGAATCAGATAGGAGAAACCTATTCAATCCACCTACGACTGCCACCAACATGGCTGTTTTCAGCACGAACCGAAGCTCTTCCAGGCCTCATGCTCCCATCAGGCTAGGTTACAGAGTTGCACCACCTTGCTTCGGCACCGGCCAGCGTTGCTCCAGTTACGACCCCCGATGACCACTGAGACTGCCCCCACAAACAACCCCCCAGATCTCTCTACCAGGCCTCACTTCCCCACTAAGCTAGGTCACAGAGTTGCGCCACCTGGCTCCGGCTCTGGCGAGCGTTGCTCCAACATCGGTCTTCCAGGGCCACCGAATTTTCGACCACCCTTCGCAGGATCATAGATGACTTGGCAGATAGCACCTATTTCTACAACCTCCTCAAGAGGCAAACCAAATGAAAAAAAAATACTAACTAGATGTTAGGATCCTTCGAGAGAGATCACCCTTCCCTCCCCATACCCCTCCCCCCTCAGCCCTACACTGCCTCCGCCGAGGCGAGCCTCCCACTCTCCCTCGGCCCCAATATAGGAACAACCCTCTGCCCCCCTTTCCTCAGGGGCACGCAGTTCCCACCTGAAGCATGCCCCCCCACCCCTTGCCCATTTCTGCCTCCGCTGGGACTGATGTTGACCCACACACCGGCCCCTGCCCCAGAATAGGGCAACCCCCTACTCCACCGCTACCCTCTTTGAGAAATTCACCCCCCACCTTGTGATGCCCCTACAAGATAGAGCTCCCCCCTCCCCCATCTTACAGTTCAGCCCTCCGGGAACGATCCGATCCAGCCGGCTACAGTTCTTGATGACACACTTACCAAAATGTTGAATCAGTTCATGCAAATCGCTATTTGGAAAAGCAGGGCCTCTTCAAAAATATGCAACGACCCCCGAAATCACCCTACATCTTTAAGAACAACCCGCTGAAGAAAGCGCAGGGCGGCAGTAAGACTGTCACAATTCTTCCCCTGCCCCTTGTACCAATCAATGTTTGGCAGCTACCACCACGTGCACGTATCACCAATTAAAAAGAGACAAAAACTAATTATCGGAGAGGGTCTTCAAAATTTATGGCTATAATTCATCCCTACAAATTGTGCTAGCGATTCAGAATGGATGATAACCCGTTAGGGCTTCCGTAAAGTTTCAAGTGCTTAGTGACCAAGGGTATACGTAGTTATACATATATGTTTGTGTGTATGTGTGTGAATGTAGATGAGAATTTGGCTGATCAGAAAATAGAAGATAAGATTAAGAGTTTATTTTTCCAAAATTTGAGAAACTGAATTTATAACTGTATAAGCCCTACAAATTGTGCTAGCGATTCAGAATGGATGATAACCCGTTAGGGCTTCCGTAAAGTTTCAAGTGCTTAGCGACCAAGGATATACGTAGTTATACATATATGTTTGTGTGTATGTGTGTGAATGTAGATGAGAATTTGGCTGACCAGAAAATAGAAGATAAGATTAAGAGTTTATTTTTCCAAAATTTGAGAAACTGAATTTATAACTGCATAAGCACTAGAATAGAGCAAGAATATAGGAAATTAGAAGATGCAAAATTAAAATCAGCGAAATCAATTTGAAAAAGGCAGCCGACGCAAAGAGCGAACACGGAATTCTCCTGCTCCATCGCCGCTGTCATTGCTGTGCCGCTACCTGCTTCCATGTCTTTAACCGGTGAACCAGCTCAAGCAAACGCTTGAAACCGCCAGCTCTTTTTGACGCTCCAGCTTATAACAAGCCTCCCTCCTCCCACTCCGCATGAGAAGATGCTCCTCACTTTCTGCCCGCACTGCCCAACCAACCTTGACTAGATTCGTGCAGGAGCATAGGAGCAGGGCGACTACCATGGAGGGATTGAAGAGGTTGTTTTGTTCCTCCCTTTTTTTTCTTTTTAAAATCATGATTGCTGAAGCAATATTTCAATG
Organism: Chara braunii; assembly: GCA_003427395.1. NCBI lineage: Eukaryota > Viridiplantae > Streptophyta > Charophyceae > Charales > Characeae > Chara > Chara braunii. The sequence continues at coordinate 84,250 of BFEA01000074.1, read as the reverse complement.
ATGTTCACGGGACGCTGGACCCCACAAATAGATGGAGCCTTTGTTAAAAAAAATAAAAGGGTGACTACCATGCCCAAGATCTCATGAAGATATCCTAGTCACCATGACAGCCTCCCCTTCCTCTAGCGTGCCAACCCACGACACCACATAAACGAAGCACGGAGCAAGAGACCTCTTCCGCCTAGGTTATCAAGGCTGGAAGAACCCTCAGCTGAAGCATCACGTCGATGGCCGCGCCAGACAAACACCAATGGAACCTCGCGTCATCTCCTGCCGTCGTAACCCCCGTTGCCCACATCAACTCCTTAATATTCCCTCGCAGGGATCCGCGCCGACAAGGCGCCACCAACTCATGAACCGGCCCATGTCGATAGCGGAGCGGCGCGCCGATCAGTCTATCCTTGCACCTTCTATTATATTTCTTATCTATACTTTTTTTGTTTATGGATGATTTTGATGGTATAAGAATGGATTGAGTGAGAGAGTTTGGGGATCTTGACTAACACACATTCCAATCTTGCTAGCTCTCTGTCTTGGCAGATTTGAGCGGTTAGGATCGGGCTCGTACTAGCGAGCTATTCCTTTTTGTGGTCGGATGATCTGTTGGTTGTTCATTATTCATACATGGCCTTATTCTTTGCCCTGGTGTAGAGCATGGGCTGTCTCTTGATGAAGGCATGCTTGTGGGTGGCCGCATATTTTTTGGGCGGGAATCTTTGCTTGGAGTCATGGTCACACCGTCACTGTATCTTCACGAGGAGGCTCAGGGAGTCTTTACTGTGGGTGTCACTCCACGGGCTTCCCTTTTGGAGCACATGGAAGATGGCTGTGCTTCCATGGTGTTTTAAGCAGTACTGCTCCTGGTGTCACTTGGAGATTCTGTGAATATATGCTTGAAGTTCTGGCCACAGTGTCTTGGCAAGGAGGCTCAGAGAGTGTTTGCTGTGGGTGCCATTCCCATTGGCTGCTCTTTTGGAGCACATGGAAGAAACGGGGACTTCCAGGGTGTTTTAAGAAGTCGCCCTCCTGGTGTCACATGAAGATCACGTGGTCTTTGGGACTATGGTACTCTATACACTCCAGAGGGTAGGCAGGAGATGGGGACTGTTTAGCCATGGAATGATAGAGATAGTGGTGGCATGAGTGTGTTGTTTGGGAGGAAATGGAGTGCCAGTGCTGCTGTGCTTGTGGGCTGACTCGGAGGGCTCTCCAAGTTTTCCCAGACTATGCTGCCTCTGGTCGGTGCTTTCTTGCTGGTGGAGCCTTCTGTGTTAGGTATGTTGTCTTCTGCCCTTTACCTGTTTTTATGGATTGTAAAAACTATATATAGTCAAACAGAGCTGCCCGGTAAACCGCAGGCAGAGAAGGAGAAGAGGACAACAAACGAGGGGATGTGACAAACTGTTTCGTTGGAGTTTCACCGACTCATCAGGAGGCTGAACCCTCAACAGTCTGCAGAATCCCCTAACCGATTACACTGTAAGTGATAATCCACCTTAACCCCGACTGTAGAGCGTAAGCACGTGAAGCAGAAGAAGAAATAAGATGAGCGAAGAAAAGAAAAATGAAATGACAGACGGGCAAAGAGATAGACAAACCAGAATGACACAAAACAGTGTCCTCTTATTCTTTGTTTCAAAGTATTATTATTTCTTTCAGTGTTTTACAAAAAAAAAAAACAATGAATCAAAGGATAAAAATAAAAAAACAAAGACACATTGAAATCATTCAGTTTCTCAGTCTTCTTAACGCCTCCTCCACTATGCCTCTAACGTACAAGGCTCGCCACGTTGATGA
>BFEA01000074.1:51954-76662 GCA_003427395.1 Chara braunii | reverse complement strand
TTTCACCGACTCATCAGGAGGCTGAACCCTCAACAGTCTGCAGAATCCCCTCACTGATTACACTGTAAATGATAATCTACCTTAACCAAAATCAAAGTAGACTATCACTCACCCACACCAGATCAAATCAAAAAATAATTAAATCATTTAAATTGTATAAAAAATAGAATAGCTTGACAAAGAGATTATAAATCTATTATAATTATATATATCATATGTAAGACATAACTCTTCTGATGGTTTCTCTAAAGAGAAAGGTTGTATTTGATCTGAATCTTTTATGATCTTAGAAATATATATATATCGTCAAATAGAACTGCCCGGTAAACCGTAGGCAGAGAGGGAGAAGAGGACAACAAACGAGGGGCTGTGACAAACTGTTTCGTCGGAGTTTCGCCAACTCATCAGGAGGCTGAATATATATATATATATACTCTATTTGACTATACATAGTCGGTGAAACTCCGACGAAACAGTTTGTCAACAGTTTGTCACAGCCCCTCGTTTGTTGTCCTCTTCTCCCTCTCTGCCCACGGTTTACCGGGCAGCTCTGTTTGACTCTCTCTCTCTATATATATGTATATATATATGTATATAGATATATACATATATCTGTTTTATATATATTTATGTGTGCAAGTGTGCCGCTTCGGTGGCAGACGGGTGTCTGGGCACTTCCTGCTCAACCACACAAACGTGGGGAACCTTGCACCTTCTATTATATCGCTTATCAATACTTACTTTGTTTATGGATGATTTGTGATGGTATGAGGATTGATTGAGAGAGAAAGTTTGGGGATCCTGACTAACACACACGCACACACACACACACACACACACACACACACACACACACACAAATGTGCACACACATCAGACACAAATGTCTCATCATTTGAAAGGAGCCAAGAAGACAGAGCAGAGAGAGATGAGGAGATAGACAAGAGAGAACACATGATCATGGAGAAGTGGATCGACATCCAGCACATCTCTCTCTCTCTCTCTCTCTCTCTCTCTCTCTCCATGTGTGTGTGTCTGTCTGTCTTAAACCATCACCATAGCAAACCCTTTTCCACCTGGCTGCATAGCTATCATAATTGGAAGTCTTAGGATGTGATCTTACCATGTGATGTTTTGGTTGAAACGACTGGTTCAGTATTATATTCTGAGCTGTGCAAGGCCTCTCATGTGTATGGTGGGTGTGCGTGCGTGTTATAAATTGTAAGCACAGAAGCCCCTTGTCGAAGCAGCTTTAGCTCTATATTTGCCGATCCATTGCAGACAATGAAACACACTAAAGTTGAGCCAATCCAACAATGAAACAGTTTTACCTCCATAGCAAACCGCATGAAGCACAACAGCAACAGATCCGTTATATCCCTTTCTTCATTATCTTTACTTCGGCTTTCTTTGGGGTACCCCTTTTATTTGTTCTTGCACTCCCCTTTTCCTGTGCCTCCAACATACAAGACTTGCCACGTTGATTGTGGTTGAGTGCACATCCCCGTGTGCCATAACGGCCCACTTGCGTGCTATGAAAGGAGGCAGCGTAAAGCGGAAGGTATATTCCTGTTCATTGCGGGTGTGTTGTCATATTCGCCATACACTCAAAACAAGCATGACTGTGCCAGACTGTTTTTCGTCGGACTTTCACTGATCATCAGGAGGTTGAACCCCGACAGTCTGCCGGGGATGCATTTGACTGATGGACAAGGACTCACCACATCGCCCAGAGTTAGCGATACCCCTGAGAGAGAAGAGTGCTCGACTTTACTCACACCAACCCCGCAATCCTAGCAAAGTGCGAAGTACCGGTTCAAACTCCTGACAAGAACGACAGTAAGTCTGAGAAACTAATCCGACACAATCATAGTCTGAGAAACTAATCCGACACAATAATAAAACCCACTCTACACACCCACTCAGCCATGTGTGTGTGTTGCTTCTCTGACAAAAGGTAGACTCTGCTCGCAAAAACAGGGCTGGGGTGGCTGATTCCTCTCCTGTCTGACCGACGCACAATGGCTTGCAGAATTTCAACTTGCTACTGGGCACACCACAACCTTGCAGATGTTTGGATCACACCGCCAGCCCAAGCACATTGCACTTGAGATTGGGCACCCTCCCTACTCCCGGAAGGCGAGTTATCAATCACTGCTGTCAGAGGTTCACCTGGCCGTAACTAGGGGGAAGTGTTGAAGAGGGTACCCTGGTGAATTGGTCGAGGGTATTACCATACTGTAATTGACTTCCTGCCATTCCCCCCGAATCATAGGAACCAGACTGATGCTGTGCAGAGTAGAATGGAGCAAAGCCAAGATGATCTTTCTTTTTAAAATTGAAAAAAAGAACAGAAAAACAGAAAAATAAAACTGAACATGACATGTGGTCCGCGCAACAGCAAAAAAAAGGCCTGAAACGCCATCCTGTCCAGATTTCACAGGTAATTGAATTGGTTGGGCAAACCACCAGTACCTTTGTCGGTTCGAAAATACTCGGCCTCCGACCTTTCAGGAGGCCGGAACGAAACGACGGCCGCCGATCAGATTGATCGACGTCGGACTCGACCTCCTAAAAGTTCGGCTACTGGCCAGGACTTGTCGAAACCGGACGCCAAAGGTACTGGTGGTTTAAAGGATTACCCTTTAACAATTAAAAAACAAACAAACAAACAAACAAACAGCAAGGAGATCGATCCGAGTTCCAGTGTCAATAACAGTCTCTTCCAGCTGGATTAAATAAAGAACACACAGACAGATCTAGTTCCCCCATCTAATTTCCCTACCTTTCAGAAAAATCAGTACTGCAGGCTACAAGTAGCCACACCGTACACAATTATAGACAAGCCGTCGATTGCAGACTCTGGATTACAGAAACATATAAACTTTTGAATGTTGCTCTTGCCCCTAATCTGCGAAATGCTAGAAATCAGCAGAAGGGTCAAGTGGAAACCATATGGGTGAACTTAGCACCTAGAAGGATCGAGTGGAAACCATATGGTTGAAATCAACATGGATAAGGATGAAGTGACCACACGATTGACATCAATATGGATGGATAAACAAGAAGTGGAAACCATATGGTTGAAGCAACACGGATAGGGATCCAGCAAAAAGCACATGGTTGAAAATTGAAATCAATATGAAGTATTCTGAACAGGGGTTCATCGAAGAGCCCCTGCACAAGGACGACACACATAAATTGAGAAATCGTCCGAAGTTAGGGGGTTCGGAAAAAAAAAAAAAAAAAAAAAAGGAAAAAAAAGGACTCACTGGAGAGTATTTGGTTGAAGTCGGTATAAGTAAGGATTCAGTGGGAACCATATGGTGGAAGGAAATCAATATGGACAAGAACCCTGTCGAAAGCTGGAAACCATATGGTGGAAAATTGGAAATCGATATGGATAAGGTTCCGGGCAAGAGTATTTGGTTGGAATCAGTATGGTTTAAAAAGGATGCCGTCAAGAGCATTAGTTGAAAATTGAAATCATTCTGTAGAATCTGTACTATGCACAAGGATCCATTGGAAACGGACGGAGTGGGACAAAGCAGAAAGAATCTGGAAGGGCCTCTGAATGCAGGTAGGTGTTGGGCGATATTGTAATGGAAGAGAAATCACTTGGGGAGGGCTTCTATTAAACCACCAGTATGTTTCCCGGCTAGAAAATCAAAGCCACGGCGTGCATGCTGCCGCAACTCTCGGGAAGTACCAGGGCGCCGCCGTTTCACTGGACATCCATCCCGGCAAAACGGGCCTTGCATCCGACCCGTTTGCCTGGGTGGATGTAGCGTGAAACGGCAGCACCCCAGTACTTCCCGAGAGCCGCGGCAGCATGCACCGCGTGACTTCAATTTTTTAGCTGGGAAATGTACTGGTGGTTTAAAACATTGGATGGATCTGTGTGGCAACCCAAAGGTCCTCCTTGTCTGCAGTTGTCGTCACAACAACCGTATTCTAAACATTTCCAGGATGGTAGAAAACATCACCAAAGATTGCCTCATCAATCCGAAACACCAAGGATCGCCTCATCAATCTGCACTTGGCCTCTTGCTTGAGAATCCATATTCATTTTCCCGACCCCCTGCCCTGCCCCCATTTCTTTTAGCAATCTTTGCGGCCAGGTTTGCCCTCCCCGAAAGTCCTTGCCTGCAATGACCTGCATGTCTGTCTACATGGACTGGCATTCGGTCCTCTGATGTCTAGGAGATGTGTGCGGATTGTCCTTTCGTTCAGTGCTTGACTATCCCTTTCTTCATTTGGGATCTTGGGCAATCCTTTTCTGTATGCATGCTGCACTTGATTGACATTTGGCGAGCTCATGTTTCCACTGGACAGAGTGTGAGAACAACCAACAACAAACCCCAACAAGAGCTCGCACCCCCCCCATTTTGAGTGATCAAAGAACTGCCTTGGGCTTATCCTTTCTTGGCGTTCTGCTCCAAGGGGGGGCGTTGGGGGCAGCGGAACTCCACCACGCCAGGCATGCATTAACACTACTTCATTGCCAACAAAGTCGGCGAAGGTCCTGCTAGTACCGGCTTACATGAGTGGATGACCATGCCTCCAGCTGGACTGGTTCAAAGTTCACAGATGAATGTTGACAAGGTCTGAATAAGCCCACGTGTGTGACCCGCCGGTGGGGAACAAAGTTTATAAATGGGTCTGGAGTGTGGATAATTGCACGTGTCTCCAGCCCCTATTGTAGAAATTTTACAGATGGGTGTGGAATCTGTTGATAAGGTTAGGAGGGTAAACCAGCAACGGACATAGCTCCGTTGACACCCATGAACTGCTGAAATACAGACCCAACTTCGAATCCAAATGCACTAACTCTGAATTACCTGTAGATAATCTGTGGATAAGCCAGCAACGGACATTCTGAATTACCTACGGGTAAGCCCGTCTGGCACAAAGTTTACAGATGGGTGTGGATTAGGTGTGGATACACCCACATCTGTCTCCAGCCAGTCTGGGACAAAGTTTGCAAATGGGTGTGGATAAGGTGTGGATAAGGTGTGGATAAGTTGTGGATAAGGTGTGGATAAGGTGTGGATAAGGTGTGGATAAGGTGTGGATAANGTGGATAAGGTGTGGATAAGGTGTGGATAAGTTGTGGATAAGGTGTGGATAAGGTGTGGATAAGGTGTGGATAAGGTGTGGATAAGCCAACGCGGACTTCCATACACATATTTGGCAAATGGGTGTGGATAAGGTGTGGATAAGGTGTGGATAAGGTGTGGATAAGCCAACGCGGACTTTCATATGTATATTTGGCACCTAATATATAACCTTTTCTGGATGCACCTTCAGCACCTTACCCAATTTGGTATGCCTGTTGGACTTTGCTTAACTCTGCCTGCAATGGGAAGACGTTCAAGAAAAGACGATAGACAAAGAGGAGGAGGACTGTTGTGCTATGATGCCAAGATCCTTTGTTCCTTTTCTTTTCCTTTTTCGGACGAAAAGAAAAGAAGAAAAAGTCTGACAAACAAAGCTCCCATCTATTTGTGGTGCGGAGCGGAAATAACGTCGGGATTCGCAACTTACCATCGCACATTTCTCAAAGGCCGAGCTTACAGGTGCAATGTGATGGTCAATAATATTCTTGCAACAGGATGATACTTTTGCTCTTGCGGCAGTCGAAGCGCTTGGACCACCTGCAGGTGGGGGATGGGAAGGAGAACCAGCGGGTTGGTCCAGGGTCTGCAGGAACATGGTGGAGTCCAGATGGAGCCTTTCAGCAGTGTAAACAACGAGGCAAGATGAACACGTCAGGATCAAATCGACAGGCCCTCCCATTGTCCGCTCGACAAGCTGCAGACCTTCCTCTTCCAGCTTGACGATCTCTTGATACACCCTTCGTCTGGATGACAGGTATATTTCTGTAGCATTCCTAGAAACTCTCTTTCTTGGGCCGACTGCTGTTGCTTGTTCCCAGTTGTCATTGATGTTTGCGACCAGGGTCATCAGTGAAAGACGGGACAATAGTGGAGGATCTGGACACTGGGTGGACAGGCGCTGGGACTTTGGCTGCGGCTCGGTAGGTAGAACAGGTATGCGAGTAGCGGTCACCAGACGGCGAGTGTGTGTCTCCTCTTCTGTGGTGGCTTTTCTCCCAGACTCTCCTCGTCTGGGTAGAACAGGTGTGTCAGCAGTGGTCGGCTGACGGAGAGTATGTGTCGCCTCCTCTGTGGTGGTTTTTCTCTCAGACTCTCGTCGTTTGGGCAGAACAGGTATATCGGCAGTGGTTGCTCGATGGAGAGTGTGTATCTCCTCCTCTGTGGTGGCTTCTCTCTCGGATTGTCCTCGTAAGGGTAGAATAGGCATGGGAGTAATGGTTGCTGGATGGAGAGTGTGTATTGCCTCCTCCGTGGTGGCTTTTCTCCCAGAGTCTCCTCGTTCACGCTGGCCTGCAGACATGTCAGGCATCAACTCTGTATACCGGGATGAGATATGCTTGGGCCCGTCTTCCTTGCTCACAGCACAAGGTTGACTCCATTTCAACTGAAGCTCTGTGGTTGTTCGGTTCAACCTGTTTTCAGTAAGTGGGCAGCCCTTCTTAGACACACCACAATCTGCCTCCATGTGTTGCTTCTCACTTTTACCATATCGCTGCTCATTTTGACCGTTTGTCCTTTCCTGGTACACCCTTGCACCTGCCTGGCGGTCTATGTTCCGTTCCTTCGGATAAGTTTGGCTGTTCCTGGTCCAGTTGTCTGCGCGGGTTTCTGCCTTCGGATGTCCCTGTTCCGATCTCCCGACTGCACATTTGTCAGCTAACAGTCGACTGCCGCACACATGTCCGTCCTTGATCTCTCGAAGCCTTTGCGCCTTTTCCTGTTCTCCATCCACGGTCTTTACTATCTCAGATTGCTCTGCTCTTTTTCCTTGTTCTTCGCTAAGCAGGCTGGCTTTTTGGGTGCCGGTTTTGCTACAAGGCGCTCGTACTGTTTCCCCCAATAATGCCGCATACTTGAAGGCAGATTTTGACTTTTCCATCACAGCCTCTCCACCGTCCACGGATTCTTTGAGTGCGTTGAAATCTTTGGGATCTGCGGAACCGAGGGTTCCCTCGTCACCACCACAGGCACCACCATCTTCATGAATACCATCCTCGAAGCCAACATACCCACCATCTTCATCATGAATAGCGTCCTCGTCGACACCATAGCCATTACCTTCACGAATACCATCCTCGTCACCACCACCACCACCATCTCCATCCTCATCACCAACTCCATACACGCCACAACCACGATGATTATCATCACGGTCAACCCTGTTGTCGTCATCGGTGTCATCTTCAACACTGCTGAGTGCACTATCATCATCCGCATCACAACACTGATGATCGTTCCCCTCAGAAAAGAGGTTGGCTTCCGTTACTCGTTCACGTGCTGTTGCCTGGTGGGCAACACCACTGGGCTCATCCATACCATCCGCTCTCCTGCAAGTATCTGCTTCTTGAACCTGAAAGTTTGCGGTTGCCTGGACTGCCACCGTGAGATCACTATCACCCTGTGGTCTTGCAACAGTTGAGGTCATAACAGCAGCACAGCTTAAGCCAGAGAAACCTGCCACATGCTCCACATCATCATGCTGACTCACCGTCCTTTCCCTCTTTGAATTGACCAAGGGATGATTTCCAACCTGCAGAGGCAGAAAACCCGTAACATCATTAAAAACAATGTGTTAGGAACAGTCCGAAATGTCGTTGGGGACATCTATTAATAATTCAATACGGGAATGATACAGAAAAGAAAAGCATCGCCCCTGCCTAAGGAAGACGAGCACAAGACGAGAAACGGTCAAAAAAAAAAAAAAAAAAAAAACAGAAATCAAAGGGTAAATACTAAATACTGAATAGAGGACGACGTATGTAATAGGGACATATTTGACTGCAGAGTGATCGAAGAAACAGAGGATGGAAGAGCTGGGGGGATATACATTCAGCAGGCATAAGGTGGACTGGCTGGAACAGAAGAGACTTTTGGTTTAGACAAATACTATACAGTGGGTGATGGCATAGCAGGATGGACTGGGGGAAGGGCAAGGAACGTTATACAGTGGGTGATAGTATAGTAGGACGGGACTGGGGGAAGGGGAACGAACGTTAGAAAATGATGAACTGTGTGACCGCAAAACGAAACGAATAAGGGGGTAGAGTTGGGATGGAGATGATTTAGGTAGGATAGGATCAGAGATAGGGAAAGATTGGTATGCGGCCTGTGGGACTACTCAGAACACCTCCCCCTGGTGCCATGCCCCCCCCCCCCNCCCTGAGGACTGATCTACTGTGTGGCTCGGTACTGCTAGTAAGCGTCCCGACCAGTAGAACTGCCCCCCGAGAAGGGATCAAGGTTGGGAGATGGGAGTTCTAAAGCACCCCCCCCCCCCTTTTGTTTAGGCGTCTACTACCACAAGGGCTGGGCTGGTCCTTCTTCTCATCTTTCTCACGTTTTTCTATGTTGTACAACATGCTTGCTGATGATAAGTAACCGGACTGATGCCGCCCAGAATAGAAGGGGCTTTGTAAAACAAAAAAAACTAAGAAACTGTCTGAAAATATCACAAAGAGGTTAGGCTGTTTTTCCGGGTGCCCGGGCACCCAACTTATGCCCGGGTGCACGTCCGGGTGCCTGGCCGGGCATGAACCCCGGGCAGGGTTCCGGGCAGCCCCAGCACAAAAAAAAAAAAAAAAAAAAAAATGCGGGAAAAAAATATGTTTTGTACAATTGAAATACAAACGACCTTTTTTTTTTTTTTTTTTTTTTTTTTTTTTGGTTTAACATCAGGCCGACCTCAGCCCCTGCCACCTGGGTGTAAGAGCCCCAAGTGATAGGGACGGGCGATGATAGATGGCTCCAGTCTATTCGTGGGGAGCTGCACCTGCTGGAAACCGAGTCCAGCGTCCCTTACGGAACAATCATAGAACCAAAGACAACATATTCATCCAACTTACTCTTCTGCTGTCCCAGGTATTTAGGACCTCTCGCCGTTCTGGCGCCAGATCAAGCCTTGAATCCCAGTCCTATCCAGTACATAGGCATCGTCTTAAGAATTTGAGATGATACACCCACTGGAGATTATAGCATCAGCCTAGATTCCTGTATGTCATCCTTAAAAATCAGAGTAATCTCTCACCGGGCTTGATTGGACCTCCACTACTCTCGAAGTATAGGTACCCAGAACACTACTGACTACTCACGGAGGTCTGGGCCCCATCAGCCAAGGTTCCAACACGATGCCCGTGGTCTTTAATTTAAAGAATCTAACTTTCTGACCCCAGCTCCGAAAGAAACGTTCCCTGACTGCTTTCTTACTACAAGCTCTTCAAGAGCGCCTCCAATCTGCCCATACCAAGGACCGTAACCCATCAAGGACCATGTTCTTGATGTCCCTGTCAGAGTATAATTTATTTTTGAACACTATCATTTTTCAGTGTCCATATAACCTGTACGCCAGCCGCCCTACAAGCTATGGCTACACACTCCCACCCCTGGCCTATTGCTTCCGCGTTTTGCAGGATGCCTTCGGCCACAAACCATTCATCCCATTGTATCTGGTCTTCAACGTGTACAAGCCAGAGGCCAGCCCACCAGACCCATATCGTTTTGGATTCAATGCAGCCCCACCACAGGTGCATGGCTGTTTCTTCTGCTCGTCTGCATCTGCGACACTGAGTGTCCAGTTGTACCCTATTTGCCCCGAGCCAGCTTGCAGTCGGCACAATCCTGTGAGACTGCAGCCACATCAAACTACCCAGTTTGGCGGAAGGAACCCGTTTGAGGCTTCTCCACAGCTTCTTAGCGATGTTGACGAGGTAGCACCCTTCCATTTGCCATCGATTACACACCCCTAATGGTAGGGACCAAGACTTGCTTTGAACTTGATACCCCACTGTAGGAAAGTATTCCAACAAGTTCCTCACTCTAGAGGGTTCAAATAGGTGCCAACCCCATTGTGAGGGGATTGCCCTCAGCTTGTTAACCGGCTTTACCCCCATGGGACAATAATGTAACACTCCATCTTTGGGGGTATTCTTGGAGTTGACTATGATAGAGGCAACCTGTTGCATCAGAACCACCTTGTCCTCATTCTCCTTCAACCACCAGGTGGCTCCTTGACCCTCTTCGGATACTGAAAACGAGGTGACCGCTGCCTGCTCCTGATCTAAGTAGGCCAGGACCTTCCATACTTCAACGGGAGCTGTGTTCCCACCTTCCACCACCCACTGGCCCTCGTATGCCGGACCAGGATCTTCAAGAGTATCCTTCCATACTTGCGGGATGCTGGACAGTATACCGTCAAGCCTTACTGGAACCTCCCTCAGAGATGGTGCAGATTAGTTCTGAGCTCAGTTGCAGATCTCCACTGCAATAGGTCTGCGTTCCATAAATCTGATACCCTCGCAACTCCTCTTTGGATCCAGCTCTTGCCAAAGTGACCGGTGCCATCACAAGCGGGCCAGGGAATCCCAGTGTCATCGCAGATAGAAATGTTCTCAAAGATGTGCTGAGCTAAAATTTCCTCCCTGGTTCGTGGTTCCTGGAGCTGCACCGGCATGAGTTGGGACCACGCGCGGAGAATGTCCCTCCAGACCGGGGAACTGATGGGCCCTTTCACTAAGGAGGGCGTGAGCCGGGCCAACCACACATCCCCCCTCCTGCATAAGCCCCACTCCTTCATAAGAATAGCCACCGCCAGCTCCACCTACGGATGACCAGTTTCTGCATAAAGTAGCTTTAACACCCATCTGGCCAGGAGTGCATTCACCTGCATTTCCGGGTCTTTAATTCCCAAGCCCCCATCTGATTTACTCCCCACTACCTTTTTCCATGCGAGTTTGGCGGTGTACCCCACTCCCTCATCATCCGTTGCTTTCCATAGATACCTTGTAGCCACCGATCTGATCTTGCCATAAGCTTTGGGTTCCAAACTCCTCATAGCTCCGGGGTACCATATCTGTGAGAAAACCGCAGCTTTCAAGAAAAAATCGCCCTTCCAAAGATAGATGTACCCTTGACCGCTGCCACTTTGCCGATCTTGGAGATGACCGCTCTTTCCACCAGATTGCTGGATGTCTTCTTGCTGTCTAAAACGCTCACCTGCACTCCCAAGAAACACTCACACTTACCCACAGGTAAGCACTTCAGGCCCCAATCCACAGACAACTGAGTCCCATCCATGGGGATTGCGGTAGATTTTGGCCAGTTAACTAGGGCTTCGGAAATTTGTGAGTATGGATCGAGACAGGTTTTGAGGGCACCTAATGACTCTTTGGAACTGACTGACAAGGCAAAAAGGTCATCGGCCATGGCCAAAGCCTTACATTCCTGCCCATTGGGCAGTCGTAGGCCACGAATGTCCGGATTTTTTCTAATCGATGATAAGAGTACTTCCATCTGGATGACGAACAGCAAAGGGGCCAGCGGACACCCTTGCCACAGGGATCGGGTGAGTGGAAAAGAACTAGAGATTTCCCCATTTACCATTACTTTCCCCACCCCTTTAGTGTACAGCGCCCTCACCCATGAGCAGAATGATTCTCCCATTCCGGCCAACTGATGGGTATCTAGCACAAATTGCCAATTGACCCTGTCGTACGCTTTTTCCAACTCGAGGAGGAGGGTCACTACCCCCGGTTGGTCCTCCCTCATTGTTTCTAAAGCTTCCATTGTTAGCATAACATTGTTGAGTATATTTCTTCCTTCCACAAACCCAGCCTGCTCCTCTCCCACCAAATCCGGCAAGTACCGCTTAAGCCTGTTGGCCAAGGCCTTAGCTAGGAACTTATAGGATGTGTTAAGTAGGGAGATAGGATGCCAGTTGCGTATATTTCTCTTATCCCCCTTCTTGTATAGCAGTGAGATAATACCCAATCTCATTTCCGTCCCCAAATCTTGGCCCGTTAAAATATTGTTGAAAATGTCTACTAGCACCGGCCCCAAGATCTCCCAAAAACATTCATAATATTCCACCGGAAGCCCATCACTGCCCGGGCATTTCCCCTTCTGCATACTTTTCAAAGTGTGATTAAGTTCTTCTAGGGTGATGGGTCTGTCTAGATCCAGTCTACCATGGGTGGGTAGGCGTGCTTCAAAGGTCTTCCAGAGAATCGCTTGTAACTCAATGTCACGAGGGTCCGGACAGACTGATCTAGTGGAGGTTAGGATGTCCATAAATATAACCTAGTGTATTCCAAGATGGTCTTGGTATCCCGGGCCCTGGGCTCGAAAGTGTCGAACGGGTGTTCCAACTCTACGATTAATGACGGTCCTTTTCTTTTGGATAGCCTTTTGAAGTTCTCATTTGACATCCTATCCCCAACATCCAACCACTTTATTTTAGTACGTTCAGCCCAGATTTTCTCCTTCTCGATCTGCATGTTTTCTATTTTGTCTTTCCATTGGTTCCTGTACGAGAGCCACCAACTACTATTGTGTGGTTCCAAATCCATTTTGTTTTCCGCCCGTTCAATGTTTCGGCCACAGAGTGACGTACTAGCTTCCGGATCTGCGCCATCTTTCGGACCCCTTCCTTTTTCCCGTGTTTTCTTTGTATCCAGATGTGTACAGTTCGACCCCGAGACCCCCCCCCCCCCCCTCCCCTTTCTGACTGTGCCCGGTTAAAGGTGCCTTGGGGGAATCTGTCAATTTCCTTCTTTTATGGTTTTGAAAATGCATGGGAATTTCGCGCGCCTTAGCGAGTGCGCTTGGAATTTGGCTCGGCAGTTAGAAATCCCGGAATTATCGGAATGCCGCGCAACCTTCCGCGCGCGAATGTTCTCGGCCTCGACCTTGAAGACTCTGGGAAATTCTTGTACGAATATGGATCGACGGAAGATTTTCTTTCCCGCGCCTGTTTTGCGCGCGGATATGGTACTTTCAATTTTGAATTAGCATAGGATTGGAAAAAACTGCAATTGTTTCGGTGCCCATTTCCCTCTTGCTGACCGGCGCCATGCAAGCAAGCTCCCTTCTCCTTCCTCCCCGCGCTCCTCTCATCACCTCTTTTCGCACGCATGCTTTCTCGCTCCCTCCTCCTGTAACTGCTTTTCCCTCCCTTTCTCAAAGCGCGCCCTTTTTCTCCTTCTTGATCATCTGAATCTTGGCCCCGTTTCGTGCTCCTTCGCGCTCCTCTTCTTCCCGCTCTAAGATCCGCGCTCGAAAACCCAGTCGATCCTCTCTCCCCATTCAGTCAAGGAGAAGCGTCGTGTAAGTTCTTACTGCACGACGATTCTGATTGGCTGAGGTCGAGTTAGGAGGGATCAACATGGCTTTCGACGGGCGGTCACTCTCAAACTCTCCTATGCCCTCCTCTGCCTCACCCTTCGCCCTTCTCCGCATCTCTCTCCCTTCTCGCAACTATAAATTCCGCCGGCGCCCCTGCAAAACTCTCTCTCAACTCATCGGCCAACTTCCGGGAAGTAGTGGCTAGGTGATGTGTACGGTGCGAGTTGAAAAGTCTTGACGAGCTGACTGGGTGGTGCGCTAGATCGCCACGACGGACTGTGGGATCCAGGCAAGCCACGTCGAGACTAAGTTGGCGGGGTGACGATCGCAGTGGTGGAGAATGACGCACGACGGTCGGGATCGTCGATGTCAGAATGCGGACAGGTGATCTGAATTGAGTGGATGACTGGCCCGATGTCGTGTTGGAATTTGATGGCAAGTGCACCCTCTTGGTTACGAATTTATTCTTTGGTGTGACCTTGCGGCGGTAAAGCCGAACCTTCTTTTCCTCTCCCCATCTCCGTGTAACTCTTCCCTCGGATCTTGATATCCCCGTCTGTGTCTGTCGCAGTTATCCTTCTCCTTCTTCCTGATGTGAATGGTTCTACGTAAAAGTTGGTACGTGATGGAATGAGTATGATGACTACGTTGGAATGATTTCTTCCGGAACTCTTCCATTAGTTTCCTGGGTAGTCCCCCGAACTAGTAGGTTTTGTCTTGTGAACGGTGGATGCGCGGGCATCAACCATTAAGGATTCTTCCCTTAACACCACCTTGTTGAGAAATTGCATGACTGCCATTTTCGCACCTTCCACAGTGAATGCATGCATGGAAGATAGGAATGAACGGGTACGAAACCCATCTTGATTAGGGCGAATCGATGGCAGGGGCAATGTTGTTGGGATTTGGAAATGCAAGAATGCTTTGATTTGTGATTGTCAAAGGAATGTTGTGAGTACATATGCGACGCACGATCTAAGCACAAAATAGCGACCGCGTCTCGCCACACATGAGCTTTCCTTTTTCCTTCTCCGCACCCTCTGTTTCTCCTGTTTGGCCTTTCCGATTGGATTACTAGGATTGCATGCACGCGATGAATGGTTAAATTATTTCTGATTGTTTGCCATGTGGACTAACGGGCTCAACCCGACTAGGCGACAGCCTCCCGTATCCCCTCTCCGCCCCTTCTCGTATAATGAGGATAGGACGCGTATCTGTGAGTGGGATATACGAGAAGCCGTCGCAAAGATCGGTGGGCAGTACTATTTCCCTCCTGAAAATCGGTGTTCTGGGTTCGTAGGCGCTGGGTTTGTCATTGTGGATACACACTTTCCGCCGTACTCGCTACTACTACCCTTTAACGAGTTGATCGTCATCCCGTGGTCGGCAGTGACACCCCATTGGCCTAACACCTTGTGTAGTGATTGCCAACGTTTCGATCACTACCAGTCGAAGGGGTTCCATTACCGGACGCGGAACGAGGACGAGCACAAGGAAAGGGCCACGCGATTGAGACCATCCACGTCGGATTCAGAATTGTGTAGCGTGCGGCGTCGGGAGATAGTGCGAAAACGGGATACTAAACACGTGCCCGCTCCCTTCCACTCCAAACAACGAGCCGTGGCCCGGTGGGATGACTGACAGTACTTTTTGGATTGAATTCAAAACTTCCCCGCGTCGCGAACCCCGCGCGCGGCGAAACCCGCCAGATCGCTCACTTCATCAGACCAACACGGGGGATTTCAGTTCTGTTTATGTCCCCACACTCAATTTTCCAAAAATCCTTGGCGCACCCCATCTTGCTGTTTTTCGGGGCCTCCTTTCCGCACCCTTAGCACTCCGAACGGAAAGCAGCGCAAGGCGTGAGGTTGCGCGTCACATCCTCCTCTTTCCGCATATTGGAGGCTTTAATACGGGAGGCAAAACTCAGGTCATCTGCTGCCATCCTGTTTGAGGCCTCCAACCAGTCTGTGTTTGAATCATAAAAGTCTCTTAATTCCCTTAACTTGGTCAGTGACTTCCTGATTGACGTCACAAGCCCCTTGTCCCGTAGTGTTTCTGTATTCAATTTGTAGTATCCCTTGCCCCGAATGATGTGGCCATCAGGGACAAAGGAAATCATCACTGGTCTGTAGTCCGATAGAGAGTCAAACGGCATGGAGACCTCCATGGCCCAGTCCGCTGCCTTATCCCTTACCAAGAAAAAATACATTCTAAGCTTGGTATAGGTTTTATCCACTCTGGGGGTGTGGGATACCCATGTGAATTTTGCCGTTTGCAGATATAACTGTCTAACGGGGTCTAATAGCTCCATGCTTTCTACCATATCCCACAGTGTCATGGTGTCATTCCTGATAGGATCTGCGGCGGAAGAGCCCAAGGCGAGGTCCAGGATTGTGTTCCAATCCCCCCCCAACACCAAATTCCTGTTATTCGGTATTACCTTCGGGAGGGTGCCAAAAAATTGAATTTTCTCCCGTCTGTCTACCGGAGCATAAATTGATGCAAATGTCCATTCAATATCCTCAATGCACACTGACGCCCAAGACCACCGTCCCAAGGAATCAGAGAATTCATCTAGGATGGTCATGTTAAGATCCTTGTCATCATCATCATCAGTATGGAGGCTGCGTGCTTTATTGGTTCCAGCGGAGTGGGTACGGCAAACTTGCGTCATCATCATCACCATCATCATCAGCAACAGCAGCAGCGTTATTGACATCTTCATTGGTGCGTCATCATCATCATCATCATCATCTTCATCAGTGTTATTGACATCAGCAGCGTTATTGACAACAGCAGCAGCGGTATTGATATCAGCAGCGTTATTGACAACAGCAGCAGTGTTATTGACATCAGCAGCAGCAGCAGCAGCAGCGCTCTTCATTGGTGCGTCATCATCATCATCATCATCTTCATCATCATCATCATCATCAGCAGCAGCAGCAGTAGCAGCAAAAGCATTACTGACACTATCATCATCATCATTATCATTGTGCATCATCTTTGGTGCGTCATCATCATCATCATCATCATTATCATCATCAACATAGTTATCATCATCAGCATCAGCATCAGCATCATCATCAGTATCATTTATCAACATCATCATCGTCATTGCCATCATCATAATCAGTATCATTATTACCATTACGAGGATGTTTTTGCTTTTTAAGGCATTGTTTGCCTTTCGCTTCAGCAGGTGAGTGGGTCGTCACCATCAACCTCATTATCATTACTTTCAGGGGACTGTCCTTTGTCATCAACAAAATCCTACAAAATCTAAGTGAATGACATTTCAGTGAATGACATTTCAGTGAGGGGGGGGGGGAGAGCCCAGCTCTACAGGGGTTTCATTAGGTTGGTGGTGAAACCCTGGAGGGCGATTGGGCAGATTGTGAGGATTACTCTTTTCTGGGGCTGGGCATCAAATCCCAGCGGGGGCAGATTAGGGTAAAGGGATAGATAAGGGAATGGAAAGAATGGAGGAAGGAAGGGAGAGAGGAGATTTTTTCTGAATCATATCATCTTCAAAATCCACGTCATCATCATCATCATCTATGTTATTTCATGCTTTCTGGTGTGCGGTAATTCTTGGCTGTATCTGGCCTCCTTCCTTAATCAGGACATAGGATTTCAGAGATGATCGGATCTGGACTGATATCTTCATAGTTGCTTTGTCGTTGCTCCTGGTTTGGCGATGCCAGAACGACGCTGGCCAGAGCTGGGGCGTTGCCCTGTAACCTGCAATTGGCAGGAGTGTGAGGCATTGTAGAGAGATCTGGGGACTAGCCGAGGGAGGAAGGCAATCCATTGGCGAACCGGGGGGGCTGTCTTTGACTATCTACGGGGCCAAGGTTAGTCTAGGTAGCGAAAACAGGTCAGCTATGGTAGACATTAGCTAGGAGGGTATTGTCTCTGAGATGTAATGTCCTGGTGCAGGGAGGGCTGGGAGGGTCTAGGATTAAGAGGCCAGAAGTGTTGTTATAATATACTCTTCGATACACTTATTCATCATCATCATATTCATTTTTATCATCGTCATCTTCATCATCATTAGTATCATCATTTGATTATTGTTATATTAAGCTTTTCTGTGCTCTGAAATTTTAGCAGCTTCTAGCCTTCTTTTACATTCGGGATATAGAACTTCAAAGATGAATGAACCTGTACTGATATTTACTGAGTTGCTCTGTTCTGTGCCCTTGGTTTGCCGATGCTAGAACGACGCTGGCCGGAGCTGGGGCATTGCCCTGTAACCTGTAATGGCAGGAGTGAGAGGCCTTGTAGAGAGATTTGGGGTTTGCTGAGGGTGGAAGGCATTCCAATGGTGAACCGGGGGGGGCTGCAAGGAGGCGAGAAGAGATCAGCTATGGTTGACATTGGTTAGGTTGGTTTTGTCTCTGAGGTACAATGTCCTGGTTTAGGGATGGCTAGGAGTTGTTTTAGGATTAGGAGGCCAGAATAGCAGATATAGCATACTCTTCCATCTGTGGTATCATTAGTATCATCATGGTCACCATCATAACCATTTGAGGGACGTTGAGCCCGGTTCTCAGCAGTTTCGGTTCGATCACTCCGGGCAGACTGTGAGGACCCCAGCCTCAATGTTATTATTGGTAACATCAAACAAAAAAAAGATCCTTGTGAAACAGGATCCTGGTTCCCCTTTGGACCCATCCGCCGAGGCCCAAAACTGGGGGCCCTGCTATTTCCACTTTGCTTCCTGTATTTTAACTTCGTCTAATTTAGTCTCCTGGAGCAGCACTACATGGATTTCGTTTTGATGAATCCATGTCTTAAGCCTTGCCCATTTAAATTTACCATGTGTGTCCCCAAGGCCTCTGACGTTCCAGGAGGCTACCTTGAGTTTATTCATTAAGGCCCGAACCCTCTGTTTCTTGGATAAGGGTCACATCATCTGGCGGGAAAGCGGAAACTTTCTCTCCCTTTGCTGTACCAACCGTCACCACCAAGGCTTCTCTTGTGACTGTGCTTGACTGAAGTGTGGTGAGTGTGGTTTTCCTTTTCCTGTCGTCTGCTGCATCTGCAGTGTTTCCCTTACCTTGCCAAGGTGAAGACAAAATTCTGTCGAAATAAGCAGAGAATAAGTTTGTGTCCATTGTAAGTTGCTGGTTATATTCAACCAGCACGTCACCTGAGATCCCTTCCGCTGTATAAAGTTATAAACCATGTTGGAGTGGAGAAGATTTTCCTATTTTGCCCACTCTAATGGGCACCACACCCCCTTGTTTTGTTCGAGCTGTTGCAGATCTGACTCACTCGGCCGGACCTCGAACGGGGCGGCGAACAAATGGACCCTATTGTAATTATTACCAGTGCTCTGAATTCTCCTGGTCCCCATGCCAGGAATAGATCTGACTGGGGCGTTTTTGCCCAGATAGTTCTTGACTTTTGCAAGCATCTCAGCCTGTGACGGGCTGCTGTCGACCGATTTCGGAGTGATCAGTTTTATGTTAGTGCCCATGCTGTACGTGAGGAAGTTCCGGGGTCTTCCCGCAAATCAAGGGGACCAAATATTTTGAACCCTGTGATCTACGGGTTGGCCCAAGTTTTCTCTGCCTTCTTTCCTTCCCCGGGGAGAGTGTCCTTCCCCTCTTTCTTTGGAGGGACATTCCTCATCGGTGGAGCCTTCTGAATCGCCAGGTGGCCCTACCGATGTGCTGGGGGATGCCCCCAATCCCTCTGATACCGTTGGTTCGATTTCCATAGTATACTCCCGAGGGGCAAGGGCATCTGGGATGACTGCTTCCATAATCCCTCCTCTAAGTGTACGGGGGTTGGAGAAATATCACCAGCTGCCCCGCTAGTGACTGGGGATAAGACTCGGGGCCCATCTTTCGGAACAGAAGGTTCCGCTGATCTTGTTGGTTTGGCTATCTCTTTTATTTTTTTTGAGCCACTTTGGGCCCCAGCTGTGGACTTGGGATTGACTGGGTGAGTCTGCAGATTTCCTGTGTCTATGTAGTCACGTGGACGTACAGCCTGAGTGGAGTAGCTGACATCCGTACCCCCCTCTACACCATTCCTGTCCTTATCCTCCACTACCATACCTTGGAACACCTTGCCCGAGATATTGTGACCCACCTCCCCCTGATTTCCCCCTTGGTTACCTCCCTGGTTTGTGGTCTTCGTCTGAGGTGGTATGGCGAGGTTGTGGGAGCTTCGTTCTGCCACGTACTCCCTCGGGCCGACTGTGTGACCGCCGGACCTTCCCCAGGGGCCAAGCTCAGACCAAGACTGACTGATACCCCATCTGTGGTGACTGAGGTTACCTTTAGAGGTACTACCGTTGTCTATTGGCATTGTATGGTTGGTGTGGACCGGTTTATTTTTTGTGACTTAGGGGGTAATATCTCATGAACAGGGTTGGTAACCCCCATTGCAACCGGTGTTGTTGTCGATGACAACAACTGACCTCCCTGAGGTCCTGAAAAGTCCTGGGACAGCTCTGTTGAGGGCGCAGACACCGGCCTTGGCGTGGGACCAGGGACCAGCTGGGCCCCCGATGCTATCAGATAAGGACTGGGGCTTCCGGTTTGCCCCCGAGCTTGTCCGCCAGTCTGACCAAAGACGAAAGATGGGTGTAGTTCTGTTGTCCGTGGCGCCGAGGACTGCGGTTGTTGGGATTGCTGGTTGAGACTGGGTAACCAACCTGCCCCCTCCCTCACCCCCCCCCGAGCCCGAACTGCCGTTGTGCCAAGATTTTGAAATTGAACCCCCACCCCAGACTGTCTCTGCCGCAAATTGTTGATCTCAATCGCCTGAGGACACGTTACCGTGGTGTGTCCGTATTCTCGACACATGGAGCACCAGTCTGTCATCTATGTGACAACTTGAATGGTGATGACTGTACCATTTGCTTGAGGCCAATCAAGGAATTCAGGCACTCGGTCTTTCCTGTCTCGGAGGATATCAAATTTAAGGTTATTAAGTTTAGGACATTCATCATACCGCTCCGGCGGGTATTGTTTGACTAGTTTCCCTACTGCGTACTCGAGTTGCGATCACACGAAGGGAGCTGCTACCCAAGGAACACGCAGAGCCATGATCCAGATCCTACTTCCCTCTGCTTCTGATTTGGCAGCTTCCAGCTCTGCTGGGGACATCCATCTTTTGAATGTCATTTTGTACGTGGTTCCGTCAATTTTAATTTTTTGACTCTTCATATTGAGCATCATTTCAATGAGCTTCTTATCCCTCGGAAAGTAAGACATAGCGCTACGACCTTCCCTGTGGACCCTGCCTCTCTCCTTGTGGTGGAGGTTTTGCGGGAGAATGGAATCCTCAAAGCCCCTAATGCATTGTTCCTTCCTATCCGCTGATACTGATTTGAAGTTGCCCTGGAACAGGACAACACCAACATTATCCTCATCCATCCCACCTACTCCTCTTCGACAACTGGGGATACTGTCATGGTAACTGTGTTCCTCTTCTTCTCGAACTTGGCGAATTTCGACATATCCGGGATAACCATACGGTCGAAGCATTTGTCTAACATCCTCCTGATTTCTTCCACCTCATTGTAGTTACTGGACAAGCCCCCTCCATTAGTGTGGCCTTCCATGCCTTGCTGACCCTCCTCATCACTGTTGTATTCATCCTCATCCACAGGGAACCACTCAGCATTCCCCAAGGTGGGCCGACATTCAAATCCTCCCCTTCCATACCCTCCTCTTTCCCCCCTTCCCCTACCCCCCCTGCCTCTGTCTCCTCTCCCTGCACTCACTCCTTGCACATTCCTGTCGCCTTCCCCCCTAGCTTCCCCCCTAGTAGCTCCCCTCCCCCTCCCCCCGCCCCCCCTCTCCTGGCTGCCCTTCCCTACACACTCGCTTCCCTTTCCTTTGGAGAAGTTTACCCCATGTCCTGTTTCACAAACACGTTCACAGTACCCCGTGGTCTACTAGCCCAGAAGGGGGCAAAACCAGACCAAGGCATCCCTTGTATATGGGCGGGAGGAAGATCGCTCCCTCCGCTGCCTGACCCAGTTCCGGATTCCGACTCTCCTCCTCCCGCCATCATCGGGTTCTGTTTCCCCTCCGGAGGGATTCGGAGATCCATTTTCATGTCCTCTGCTTGGTGCATGTTTCTATACGCACTGAAACAGTATGACAGACGTAGGTCTCCACTGCTCTGTCTTTCGCCTGGTGTGACTCTATGCCGGTGGGACACGAAAAAAAAAAAAAAAAAAAAAAAAAAAAAAAGCGCTTTAAGTAGACACTAGCGAATAAAGGATAATCGATAGTCGAGCAAGTTGGATGACGAGTACCCAACCAATTAAATGCGTGTGACAATAGTTCACCTTGTCGAGCGCATCGACCCCCGCGTGAGTGAGGGCCCTCCCAACCGCGTCACGCAGGAGAAACTTAGACTTTCAACTTTTCAAAGACAACTTGGGGACGACACGGTAACCCGCCCTGACCCTTCGCCGCTTCGGCCGAGTGCGCCAGCCGTACATCCCGCGGTCCCTTACGACAGGATAGGTTCCTGCGGGGCACAACTTATCTTCCCTAAGGGGCTGTCACCACCCTTAGGGGCGTATCCCCGTCGAGCTACCGGCCCAAATGCGAAGGCTTTTATAATGCAATTGCAGAGGTAGGCCGACCGAGGGCGTTTTCTCGTTCGCTGTAGCATAGGTACGCATGGTTGATCGCCAAAGTGGACCCAAACGTCGTCCGTCCCTGGGGTGCTGATCTCTCAAGAATCGGAACGTACGCCGGTCGACTAGGACGTAATATTCCAAGCGTAAGGAAAACTTCGAGTGATCCTAGTCCTTTCTTTCAAAGACGATCAAGAGTTACTCAGACAGAACACTTTCAGATGAAGAAGACTCATGTCAACGTAAGTTGACTTATCTTCATAAATCGATTCATTCATAATATAATTCAACACGCATACCACCTATTCAGAACGAGTCAACATAGGTCGACTCGACTTGCCATCCAACGACGAGCCAACACGAGTTGACTCGTCTTCAAACATCACTTATCAACAAAAGGATAAAAGCATGATTAACATGCATAGCGACACTCAAATGGCGTTCGACCAAAGTATCTCCACTCTGCCTGCCAAATGGCTGGGCTAACACAACTTTTCGACTTGAAGAGATGTGTTGCCAAACTCTTTCATTCCGCCCCATGAATGATGAAGTACCCGTTTTCATCATAAAAATCCTAAAAGCGTTGCTCTAGTCGCTACTTCCTATCAACTCACCTCAACTTCCCCAGGTTTGCACTTCTTATGGTGCAAACCTACCCGCGAAGGTAGTGCCTACTCGCACTCCATCCAAGACTAGTGAGTACACAAACTGGGCTTCCTCTGGCGCCAGTTCCCCATATGTCAGTGACTCCTAAACGGCCACTAGAGGGGTATGCTATGGCAACTCCCCTTAACGCGAGGCGTCAAGAAAATTAAGGCCCTTTCGTGAATACGCGTATGTCCTTTCCCTAGGAGGTGGTCTGGGATACCCCTCGTCCTCGCCCGAGCGAACCTCGGATCTCAAAAGTCGGGCTGGCTCCACCACAACAGCATGGTATCCCCCCACGTAAGCGGTCCACTCCCAGTCGATAGCAGGGACGACCCCTAAGGCAACAAACCCCCGCCTTAGATGTCTCCCAGGAAAGGGAAAAATGTCTGCCACAGCGGGCAAAACGATCCCTCGTCGCCTGGCGTCACGGGTAACTTAGACGAAAAAGGAGATCACAAAAGAGAAAATCATTCAGACAGACAGGCATAGACAGGGAGGATCGTTCGGGAAAGAACGGGTATCCTCAAGAAAAAAATCTATGTCCAATTGATTTCTTCTTCTTTGTGTGATCAAATTCTTTTTCATCGTCCACTGGTTTTCCATCCTTTCAACATGCATATAATCGAGAAATAGAAGACAACCACCCTTCTATTAATATCCATTGACATGGTCAGGTTCTCTTCTAGGCATCCTTCTACTTACCTGCCCATCTAATCGAACAACAAGTTCAAAAGAAGATAATGCAATCCCAAACTCATGTCAGACTTCCATTCACACGTGCAAACAAAACACAACTCCCTCTACCTCTCCAGTGAACATTCAAAGAACAGGGTCAAGCAAGTGTGGGTTCACACAGGTGTGAAGGGGTCTGAGTCAATTGACCTTGAGTGAAATTGATGTACGGCTCACTCAAGAAAACTGTATAAACTCTCGTCTTCATATGAGAAATTATCACAACGAGCCGTCAGCAAAGTGATCCACACCATTCTCTACAACGATTGCCTACTGCAATACCCTTTCAACACACAATCACCTCCCAATAATCTGACGGCGTCTTAGCATCGTCGTCACACCAACCGCACCACCACACCGTTGCCGTCAATACCAGAACACGCTGCCACAAAATGTCCCTCACAGTCAGACAACCCGGGCAGTCTCACGCACCACTGCTGTTAATGTTGCCACCAACCACCACTAGCATCACCGCGACACCATCACCAGCGTCAACGTGTTGCCGCCACGCTATGCGGACAGCATAACGCCAACACTAACTCAAAAAAACACGCTGCCACTTTGACGACACTTCCCCTGTGTCAATGCCTCGCCGCCGCAAAAAACGGGCAGCGCTTTCGCGCCACCACCCAAAATACACTACTGTCGCCGTGCAAAACGGGCAGCGCTTCCGCGCCACCACCTAGAACGCACTACCGCCGCCGCAAAAAATGGGCAACGCTTCCTCGCCACCACCCACAACGCATTGCCGCTGCCGCAAAAGTTCGGCAGCATTTCCACGTCGCTACCAAAAAAAAAACACCGTCGTCGCCGCAAAGGTTCGGCAGCACTGCAACACTTCCGCGCCGCTGCCAAAAAACATCGTCGACGCCGCAAAAGTTCGGCAGCACTTCCGCGCCGCTGCCGCAGTTGCCGCAAAAAGCAGCAGTGCCTCCCCCACGGCCGTCGCTATGGCTGCGGTATGGCCGGTAGCACGTCCACCCTTGCTGAGATGGTGGCTATGGCAGCCTCCTCTCTCAGTCTCCACTGCAGACCTCCACTACTGCTCCCTTCTCCAGCCAGTACTCCCTCCCCACTCAGCAGCTCCAACAGCTCCTCTCACCAACTGGCCAACACTCAAGTAGAGTGTGGCCAACACCTCAAATGAATGAGGTTGCTGCTGGCCAGCCCAACTTTTATAGTTGGGCTAAAAACATAGGATTCGTGAAAACCTAACAAAACAAATTGTTAGGTTTGCATGAAATCTATTCAAGATTATGATAGTACGTTTTTCAGGTCTCCTCCAGGAACAAAATTCTACGTGAAGTGAAACATCCGCAAAAAAAAGAACCGAAAATTAATTTTTCAGAACTACTAGAGGGGGCGAGGAAAAAAACGGGTTTTTTCATAGAAAATCACGACCTGGTGAAGCACCGTAGGTTCAAGAACTGAAATATCCTGATTTTTTGTTATCCAAAAAAATTGTGTTTATAG
>BFEA01000074.1:31731-50689 GCA_003427395.1 Chara braunii | reverse complement strand
TTTGAAGATTTTTAATTAAAAACTCGCTAAATAAAAAAAATCTGAAAAAAAATCAAGTGCGTGGGTTAGGTGCCCACGCATCCACAGAAAAAACTTCAAAGTCAGGAAAAATCATTTCGGCCACCAAAAACATGCTGGCGCAAGTCAAAAAACAAGAAAAGTAACTTTTCCCCCTTCGAAGCTTTGAACCCATTTTCTCTTTTTTTTTCCCCAGGTGCCTTGCCAACGAGGCAGGGCAAATCTTACGTGAGGCATCAACTGCCTCACTCACCTCATACTCACACTAAGGTTGTAGTGCCCTGTATTTTTTCTTCTTTTTTTTCATTGGCATAAGCCAATGGCCACTTCAAATTCGTTGAACACCCACGAACTGCTGAAATACAAACCTGAGTTCAAATCATAATGAAAAGGGGTTTTCCCTTGCTGCAGCTTGGCCTTGCCAATGAAGCAGGGCAATTCATGGTGCCATTGGGCACCCATGAACTGTTGAAACACAAACTCAAGTTCGAATCCAGATGCAGCTAGGTGAACGGGGTTGTGCCCTTTTTCACAGTTGCTGCCCCCCAGCAATGTAGGGCAGTCCGTGGGCCCTGGCACCCCCCAACAAATTGTTGAGACACAGACCTGAGTTCAACCCCTGTCGGGGATCCACGACGGGAAAATTTTTTGGACCACTTCTCAATTTATGTGTGTCATCCTTGCGCAGCGGTCACCAACGATCGACGCGGCTGTTCCTGGCCGTACGATCTAGCGATCGAACGACCGAAAAACGGTCGCGCTCGTTACCTGGGGCAGCTCCAAAAGGAGGTAGCCCGGTGAAATCGTCGTCGGGCTCGATCCCAGTGCCTGCTGGGTGAAAGTTTGTTGTCGTACCTACTGGGCTAGCTCCTACTACGGGAGCTAGACCATCAGTTCTTCTGTATGAAGAGCTGCCGCCAGCAGGCCGCCCCAAAAAACCTTAGCAGGCTTTACCTACCGTTTCCCCGCCATTGACCAGCCGCACCGCCATCAGCACGGCACGCATGTCGTGGCCATGTACATGGCACGACCACCTGTTGGGCCTACTAAGGCCTTGAATCGTGCGGCCCAACAGCCGCGCGTCACCTTTTACGTAAAGTAAGTCTACCTTCAACATCCCCACGACCGAGTGCCTCCGCAGCCTTGTCAGACACTGCGGTCGACAGGTTATACCCCGACTCCCGTTGTTTCAACCGGACGTCTACGACGTCAGGTTCTAAAAAGGCTTCAATCTCTCAGTCATAGGGTTGGTTTGAATAAACTTTGGCAACGTCAACCTCATCAAGTCCCCCATCCAACAGAAAGAAGGTCGGACAGTGTCCAATACGAATCTCTCAATTCAACAAAAAGCTCGAACAACGCCCGATCTTGGAAAACTTGGGCAGAAACCCTCACAGGAGTTTCTGTCCCGACAACGTATTCTAAGTGTTGCAAACTGCGACGTATCTGAGTGGTGATGTATCGGTCTTATCACCTCATACCAAGACCGTATGAGAAAGTACGGTCGTGGTTGAAGAGTGATGAAAAACAGAGCCGCCCAGTTCTTTGCTCAGGACGATAAAAATGAGGAAAACCTAAAAAAGGTGGGATATGCCAAAAACCTGATTTAGGTTCCGATACGATGCATTTGGGCTGAACCCTAGCGTGTGATAATAAAGTGGAACCGAACGTAATCGATGAGGTAATTGATTGAAATCCAAATCATCTAACTTTGCCGGAACACTGGTATACGTGTAGTCAACTTTCACAGGGGATTATACGCCACTTAATCCAAACAGAGCCGTAAACTTATCTTCGGCGGTACAAAACCAATGAATGGCTCGTCACTGTGATCAAGCGACCGTCCAGTAGTCGCTGGGACGAAGTCTCTATTCGTTGTTTCAACGCAAGACCCTAGGTCCGGCTGTTGAAGTCCGGCTTCCCTGGGGAGTTCCGGTTCTATAGCAGGATCTTTAGTCCTACGACTAAGCTCTTTCTGCAACAACATCCCTCCTACCGGAGTCTCCAGTTGTCCACGTTGGGGCCCCTCTTGAAAAGTGGCTCAGAAAATATGTGCAGCGAGGAGTTCACCCTACTGGCTTTGGTCAAGTCAGTGGGCCCCCTTGTCAGAACTATACTAAGCGGACAGATGGATAGAATCGAGAGGCAAAATCCTCCCCTTGGAGGTGTTAATGGTGCGAAAGACGGGATCAGGCCCCCTTTGCCGCCAATAAGGAGTTCGAGGGACTATACAATAAGGTTACCGAAAAAGAAAAGACAAAAGATTCACCCAACATACCAAGACCATACTGACTGTGGGCCTCGCTGCACTACTCTCGACATTCACAACAGACAAAATCAAGGCGGTGTATCTTTCCATATTCTAGCAGAAGATTCACTCTCGTTTCGCACATTCGAGAGCAGAGCAGCGAGGCCCTGTATCTTCTCGAGGGAGCAAAAATCACCTCACACGACGAACCAGAAGCATACACGTAAGAACAGGAACCGTCCCTACTAAACGTTGGCACCAAACAAAACGCGAGGTGAGGAAAGCCGACAGACTGAAGGAAAAAGAAGAGAACACAAAGCTCTACCTAACGCTGGCACAGAAAAGACTCGAGGCGAGGAAAGCCAATAGATTGGCGGAAAAAGAAAATACGAGCAAAAGCCCTAGTAACTGGCCAAGCACCACGTTTCCATCCGACGGACACGAGTTGAGAAAATAGGGCGTTACCTCCCTTGGTTGTACAGTGAACTCCAGCCTTCAAGATTGTTCCCTCCACATTTGCCACTTGCCCAGCAGTGACATGACGATCTCGCCCACACCTTATCGCCCTAGATTCGTTTCCACCATCCGCCCCAGGGTTATACGCTTCTCAATACAGTCGTACAACCTCCAGTACATTAAAACATTCATCGTCTCCATAGTTCTGCAGACGCCCTCCCGCACATTGAACATACAGCCTCTCTGCAGTTCTGCAGATGCCCTTCAAGGAGAGCGTGTCTCTCCAGTAAACGACAAGCAAACCGTTGACCGGGCTGTCTTCTCGCCCACCAAATGACTGCGTTCCATAGGAAGGTCACCTTGTATGGCGATCTTCGGTTCAGAAGATTCCAAGACTCAAAACCTTCGCTGCCAATACCGCTATCCTGGATACAGCTCCGCCCCTCCTTCCCCACGCCTAGGGACAAGTTCAGCACCTTTTCTCAAGCTCACAGTGAAGCTCAACAGCTCTATGGCACGCCTTCCCCATGCTGAGTGTTCCGAGTCATGGCGACGAACTCAGCGTTCAGACAAACCCTAACGTTTAGCGTCTGCGCGTCGTAGGACTAGAGCGATACGGCGCCGCCTCCTACTTCGGGCGTCGCCACACAGGACATGAAACGAAGAACGAAACGAATGTATCTTCCCACAAAAATGGCCAGATTCGTCGGTTGCCTATAAATAGTAACGAGTGTATTTTGCCACCTTTCGTGGGCAGATGCATTCGTTTCGTTTTCGTTTCATGTGCCGTGAGGCGAGACCCTTCGTCCTCCAATACAAACGATTGTTGGTTGAGGGTCACATTAAAATTCCTCACAGGATCGAAGATAAAAAAGAAAATAAGACCGGTTGCACCGCGTAACAGCGTTCTAGTGCGCTAATCCTGCATTAACGCAGCGATTCATCTTGGTAATCTCGGTACTCCCGAGGTGCTTTTCACATTACCGCATGGTGGGCTGCTGTTTATTCGGCGCAATGAGGCACACTCTCTTTCAGCAATTTTTTGGGTGTGGCCTCGTGCTTTCCTGTGGTATTCTGTACGGTGTTTCCCCTTGGGAGGACCAAGGGGCAGGAAGTAGCTGGTCGCCAACTGGGTCGAAGACCGGAGGCATTGACACTTTGGGAGAGATGCCAGTAATGGATAATTCTGTGTTATCGTCTTCGTCTACGAAGAGTCGTTCTCCATCACGTTTTTTGGTGACCTAGGCCCTCCTGCAGTGAGTTCGTTGGCAGTGCTTGCCCATATAAGGTAACCATCCGGGAGCAAATGTACCATCGAAGTTACCTAGGTATTCCCTCGGGAGTTTAGTGGCCAGATGCCGCCGACGCGTGAGCTATGAGCTAGGTGGAAATCGTTTCAAGTATCTCTGCTTACTACGTTTCCCCTTGTGAAGATCAAGGGACAGGGAGATGCTGTCAGCCTGGAAAGACAGCCAGGAGCCTGGAAGACAGGAGGTGGTGACGGTATGGGAAGAAGAGGAAGAGTCAACTCTTTCGGGAGAGAATAAGGAAGAAGTTACCAAGAGAGAGAGACTCACTGCTGCGATCACCCCCCCACCCCCCCCCCCCCCCCCTTTGCCGGCGGTCACGGTGCCTACGACCCTCCTCGAAATGGAAGACTCGGCCGACGCTGTTGTCTCTTGAGCAGAAACTTCGGACCAAGTAATAATGGGAAGGGGATGCGGATATATACCTGTAACCCCCATGATTGACCTCGGAAATTGACTGCCGGTAAGATAGGATGACCTACTTGAGCTAGTATATTTCGAATCGGTGACGGTAGTTTTTATTTGTCCTTACATACCACTGCACGCTGTTTATCTGCGTTATGTATAAGAGTTTCAGTCTCCACTTTGAGCGAGATTCTGCCTGGATAACGTAAGGCGAGAACACAACCCCCCCCGCCACCAGACCCACACCCTTCCCCCCTTTTGGTTGAAGCAGACAAACAGAGGATAAGGGGGATCCTAAACTCCTGCTATACAGATGGCATCCTTCCGAAGCATCTGGCCCCTCCCTCCAACCCCAACAGGGTGGAAGTCGGACTAGACTTCGTGAAGGTCTCGATTGATCCAGAGGTGCTTAGGGTCCAAGTGGAGTGGCTCAAGGAGCACGCAGTCACGATTCTCTTTGGCGATGAGACTACCTCATTGTCGATTGACGTTAAGAAACGACTTGTACATATTTATGAGGATGGATGGGCGAACAGCAGAATCGTTGACATACCCCCAAGAAGGGGCCTGTTCCATAATGAATACAGAAATCCCATCACATATGTTTCGGCCTCTAGCCAAATCCCTTCATTCATGCTCCGGAAAGGAAGAGACAAAATTACATTAGATGGGAAAGTCTATGATCTTAGATTTCAACCGTGGATGAATGACAACCAACTGCACGAATGGAGAGAGGCCATGAGATTTGATTTTTTTTGGATCAGATGTTTGCAAGTTCCGGTATCTGCCCTTCCCTTGTTGGAAGAAGCAGTGGAAGCAGCCTTTGGCTCGATACTCAAATCCTACCCTGCGTTTAACGAACCACTGTCCCCTGAGCTGCTGAACATTCGGTTTGACCTGACTACATCAGCCAGGTTCAAATACAAACCTTACCTTACAATTGACTTGGTCGAATTTGGATATGTGGATATCGAGATTGTCGGTGCAGATACCCCATGGTGCTCGGTGTGTCGCAGATTCTTTCACTCGGCGGGGGATCTGGACTGCCCAAAGAGCAGATGGAAAAACGGGGATTCACACAGATCCAAAGGCAAAGGCCCAGTGGAAGAAGAGCGAGGAAATAAGGAAGACAGAGATCAGTGCAAAGGGAAGGAAAAAAAGAAGAACCCCCCCGTTCAGATAAGGAACAGCCGAGGGAAGACCATGCCTCAGAATGATATCAGAACCCCCCCCCCCGCTAAAGACATGCCGTGGGATATAGTGGTATGGAAGGGAGGCCAGAGGATGTCCTAAAAGATGTGCCTATGAGTGATCAAGAAACACAAGTTCTGGGAAAAGGGAAACCGGTCTCAGAATCTGACAAGGGCATCCTCCACCAGGAGCCAACAGGACCGGGAGGGACTGAAGAGGATGGTGAGGAGAAAATGAGCGGAACAGGGGAACATGGCCCAGTCGAGGACGACTGCAAACGAGATTGAATTGAATGCGAACAAGGAGAAAGACATTGAAAAGGAAGAAACGGGAAGCATGGGGGTAAGCGAGGAAAATGATTGTGAAGAAGAGGGTGAGGACGACAGCTTAGTCTGCCACAGATCGGGAAAACACAGAGGGACAAACGAGCAGGAGAAAGAAGATAAGAGGTGTCCCTCTCATTGGCAGGACAAGTCCGAAACGAAGGGTACAAACCTGGAGGATACAACAATGTCGGGCGCTGGGGACTCCGGGAGGAACACCCAGGAGAGACCAGGGATCTTTGTGCTCAATGAGGAAGAACGGGGGAACTGGTGGCCTGAGGAGGAGGTTGATAAGGAGAAAGAACATGCCCAAGAAGAAAAGGAATTCACGGGAGCAGAGGACAGGGAAGGATCTATTGGGAAAGAGGATTCAGAAGAAAACCTGTTGGGATGCCTGGGCAGGGAATTGAGCGAGATACACGCGGAAAACAGCAAGATGGGTACACTATTGGAAGAAGTACACACCCCTCTACCATCTCCGAAAGGTGGGAAAGCACCATCACTGGAGGTTTTTAAAATTTATGATAATATTTTTTTTAACCTAGATGGTTGCAATCAATCAGCGGGATTGGAGGTGCAGTACCCAACGGGCTCCCAACCCCCCCTCCACCCGAAGGCTAACTCAATAATATTTAACAGCCAAGGCCTCCTTCTGAAGAGGGGGAGGAGCTTTTGTGATACCCTGATGGACGGATCACCGACAAAAAAAAACAAGAACCAATATGGAAGGGGCGGCGGGGCTGACAATGGACTCTCAGAGTGAGAGGGGGGCTGATAGCCCGCCTCCAGAGCTGGATTTGGCCAAAAGCCGCAAATGAACCCTCAGACACCAGTCAGCAGGAAAGAAACTCTCCTTCGCTGGGCCAATGAAAACACTTTCGAAAGCTGATAAAATTAAAGGCCCAGTTAAAAGTTTTCTATCTCCCCTAATCTGCTCTGACACACCATTAGCGACGATGGTTGTAACGAAAATCACGACAAATGACTCACTGAAGATTACTACATTCCTGTTAATTCCCCACCTACTGAGACTGAGGTACTCGAATTAACGAAAAGGCATGTGCTTAATCACACAAGCGCGGTCTCAATTTTGCCTATACTTTGTTTTTTTGGGAATAAAAACGATCAACGAATCTTTTGAGAAATGGAGCGACCTGAGAGTCCACTAGTTTTCCCTCGAGAACTTTCTCTCAGGTCGAAAGGAGGCTGTTGCCGATTTGCTCCTTCCCCTGGGGAGATCAGGACAGGTCATTGCAGATTGGATTAAACATGTAGGAATGGCTACTCGTCTCTCCAGAGACCAGGTTTCTCAGATGCTGGTCGCAGTGAGAAACCTGGGAATCAAACTCAGTTTAACCAAAGAAGGGGAGCAGGGGGGAATGGGACATGATTCAAAGAAGGGGAGCAGGGGGGAATGGGACATGATAAACAGAACGGGGGCCATATCCAAGTAGATGGCGGGAGGAGACCTGATGGTCCTCCCGCCTAAATAGCATCATGGAATATTCGAGGTTTAGGAGACACGGCCAACCGAGCCAAAAAAGCCTGACTTCGGTCTTGGGTTTATAGAGAAAACGTTCATATTTTGGGACTACAGGAAACTAAGTTGGACTCAGATAAGTTGAACAGAGCAGTGCCACTATGGAACGGGCCCCAAATTTGGTCACCCTCTGATGGTATCAAAGGAGGGGTGGCAGTCCTCATTAATAAAGACTTGGACATAACAGTTCGGGATTCATATGCTGATGATGGTGGAAGAGTGGCTTGGATTAAATTCTCGTTGGGAAATGAGGAATGGGCGGAAATGTCAGTCTACGCCCCGGTAGACTATATTCAGAGAAAGGAATTTCTAGTTAACCTCTCTGGTCACATCCCCGACGTAGAAAATCTAATCATTCTAGGGGACTGGAATACAGTTCTTATACCGGGACTGGACACTCTCTCGAACAGGCCTGTGAGGGCTGATTCAGATCTGTTTAAACATTTCATAGACTCACAGTCATTATGGGATGTCTTTAGAACTTTAAATCCAGAGGCAAACGGCTACACATGGTTAACCTTCGGCTTCGGGTGTGCTAACTCAGCTTCCTGTCCTTGGATGATTTCCTCATCTTTGCCGAGCACGCTATAGCCTTGTACAGGCAATGCAGTGCTCGGTCCGGCACAGCTTTGGCTAAGTCAGCCAAAGCACAGAGAGAGAGAGAGAGAGAGAGAGAGAGAGAGAGAGAGAGAGAGAGAGAGAGAGAGAGAGAGGAGAGAGAGAGAGAGAGAGAGAGAGAGAGAGAGAGAGAGAGAGAGAGAGAGAGAGAGAGAAGCTCTCCAGCAGATGGA
The DNA here is from genome assembly GCA_003427395.1 of Chara braunii. Classification (NCBI taxonomy): domain Eukaryota; kingdom Viridiplantae; phylum Streptophyta; class Charophyceae; order Charales; family Characeae; genus Chara; species Chara braunii. The sequence goes on along the minus strand of BFEA01000074.1, from coordinate 42,410 downwards.
TTTTTGCATAATCATGGTTTTCTCATCTAACTGCTGCTCAGTTAACCCCCCAGCCTCACTGGGCAGTCAACGCTGGCAGCCAGATTCTTACTTACTTTTTGATGCTTAGCAACTGTTCAAATGGGACGCTGGACCCGTTTTCCAGCAGGTGCAGCTCCCCACCAATAGACTGGAGCAACCGGATCGCGCACTAGGGGAGGCTGCTCGTATCACCTTCCCTAGTGACGTTGGTCTGGTTAATATATGGTCGCATTTCGGGAACTTCAAGGTACTTTCTATCCCCTCTTAGAGGGCGTGAATTCAAGGAGCCTATTGGCTCCCCTTTTAACGAAGTGACAGAAACCGCCTTCTGAAATCCGGTCTGTGCACTATGATGACGGGAGGTTTATAAATGATGACTTGACACTTACCCCGGATCTGCTGCCAAGCCGCTAGAAGTGACAGGGTTTTCTCCCGCATTAAGCCCCCCTTCAAGGCCAAGTTCAGAAGAAGGCCCTTGTGGGTAATCTGGTAGCACCAAGGGTGGCCCTCGAATATTACCAGCCCAATCGGTATTTTCAAGGCCTCGCAGGGCCTCATTTTCAACAGAGGTATTCTGCTCTGGTACCCCGAATAGGGGTGGCAGATATTCGGCCAACTCAAGGAAACAGGGATTTTTGGGGTGACTCGCTCCCGCCAATCCGAAGCCAGGAATCCGGTGGCACTCGGCTATTTCTATTCCAGGCCGAACCAAACCCGGACCACTGCCTTCTCCATGCTCTTCGTGCGTTTCTGTGGCGGGGCTCCGATCTCCGTACCTGCAACGCATCACCGAACGGCTGGTGAATCAGCAAATTTTCACGTACGGTAATCAAGAAGTTAACAAGACAAGTGAAGTAAGTTTTCCTCCCCGTTTATGACTGCATCCATAGCCACCTAAAACCAAGGTAACTAAACCTTTCACCTAGTTCTCTTCTTGACAGGCCGTCCTTTATAGCTGTAGCCTTTTTTTGAGACATGACCGAAAACTGGTCTTGCTCAGGCACTTACCTCCCGCTAGCCACAGGCACCTAACCCTGTTCCCATAGCACATTCGGCATCTGTAAGTTTCTAGCTGCTTTATCACAACCAAGTACCGGTGAAGGTTCCTCACACGAACCACCTCGCTCACAACGACGCACCTTTCCCAGTCATACTACGAAGGAACCCCGTTCGCAGCGCTTCAACTCTCACTAGCCACTTTTCGGAAACCAAGAGTCACCATACGGATAGCGTCCGTCTGGCTAAGTTTCTTTTTTTTTTTCTTTTCTTTTTTTTCTTTTCTTTTTTTCTTTTTCTTTTTTTTTTCTTGAAACGGGCCCAGTGCCCAAGGCTTTAATTAAACAATAGGTACCTGAGGCCGGGGTCCTCACAGTCAACCCGGAAAAGAAAGTCACATCTGGGAGCCTTACCCAGTTTCGCTTTTTACGAGACCCAGAGGGGGACCCGGTGCTTCCAACATGCCTTCGTAGCAACTACAGTAGTTTCTCCAATCTATGGCAGTGGGACCATTAATAATCTAATAAACTAGTATCGGATTTAAAATAAAGCCTCACATTCACCTATCAATATAAGAAGAACAGGGCCTTTTCTTATGTTCAACCTCATAAAGTACCGTTGATAGGCCTAAGAGCGGCCACGTAAGATACTGTCAACACCTACTCCTAGGACACTCTCTCGGGACTAATTCTAGTATTAAAATCTACATCCAAAGCAAAGAATTACAAAATACTACTCGACAGAGACAATACATCCAGCAGCAACCAAATGCATTTAAATCCATAGAAACAACAAAGATTAAGCAGATACCTACATAGGCCACTTACCATAAGACCACAGCTAAAGCCCCAACGCTGTGTGTCCATATACATTCAAACCAGGGTCCGTTATGACGGCCTAAAAAGCGGCCGTTTCTTCCACTAAGTCCTATATACCATCTTTGCCTTGAAAGAGAATCTGTCAGGACCAGTTGGCCTTCTGGTGATATCCTCACCAGTTTGCCTACTTTACCCCATGTCTGAGAGAACCAATATCTGTTTTCCTCATCTGTGTTCTTGCCGCATGCCAGTCTGACCGGATCGTCAGCCTTATCAATGACTCCACCGTGTTTCTGAGTTCATAGAAGGAGGTCTCCTCCCTTTTGAAGAGGGCTCTGTTTCGAGCCTTCCAAATTACTTCCATGATAGCTCCTCTGCAGGCCAGGGCTATGTACGCCACTCCCGAGGAAAAGTCTTGAGATGAGTCTGTTTTTCCAAACAGTATCCATTCTTGTGACCATGGGAAACTGTTATCTGCAATTGCTTTCCATTTCACCTTCCACCAATCCCACAGCCTGAGAGAATGTGGGCAATAACACCAGATGTGAGAGGCTGTTTCCCAACCCCAGTTGCAGCGAGCACATTGTTGTCCAATTACCATCCCCCTGGCTGCCAGCCATATGGCTGATGGTGTCACTAGGAGCGTCTGGAGCCAGGCCAGAGTAGCCTGCTTCTGGGAGGTCATACCCTTCAGACCCCCCCATAGCCCAAACAGATCCAGGTTACCCCGTCTGGCTAAGTTTCACCAACGAAACCAGTCACTGTCAGTCTCACCGGTGACAGACATTGATGTTTCACCAACCAAGTTACCACACCTTCTCGCACCCATCATCCTCTCATTATGGCTTCACCCCCCGAACCACTTTCAGCAATGACGGACCACCTGACGTCAGCAGAAGGGTTTAGCAGAGACGACTGCTCCTCTGTTTATGAAGAGCTAATAAGCCACTACGCAGCATCGTGGAAGGAGTAAATTTCTTGAGCATACAACCCTCCGATTACCAGTTTCAAGCAAAGCATAGTCATTGGCGAATTTGGCGTAAAGGAAACTCTGAAGCAATGCAGGTAATAACCTTATCACATCCATCCTGTAACCACTTACATGCTCTCATCAGAAGAGCAGTTTTGTCATCAACATTTACCTATTCTTCCTTTTCGGATGTAGTCCTTATTATCCTTGCATATACCTATCTACTTAGTAACGTTAAAAAGCTTCATTATCTCCTGATTCTCCTCCACCTTACCTTCAAGCTGCCTCGCTCTTGCTTTTATTTTTGCTATCCCAGTGAGACTTTAGGGCATCTTTCATAAAGGAAGAGAGAAAGGTGTGCAGGTTTACGTAAGATTATAACTTTGTAGGAATGAGCATGCATAGTCCTGGTTTCGTCAGTCCTCTTTTGATCCTTTTTTTGACCTGATCCTCTCCAGAACCTACTTCGAATCTTTCCTGCTTTTCTCTTGATCTCTTTGACATGGGCCTCGGCAATTGGCTACGGACCGATTTTCTTCCCTTTTGATAGCTAGCCTAAGTAACCTTTCATTGGTCATATGTTCACTTTCATTTTGTTCCTTCCAAGCTCTCACTTCAAAAAAAAAAAAAAAAAAAAAAAAACCTGGGGTTTTGAAGCAAGGCGAACACGATGGTGAGACTAGTTTCGGTGTTAGATTAGTAGGAGTGAAGGTAGAAGAGATAGTAAAAGTGCTGCGCGGAGATATGGTGATGGAAGGAGAATCGAGCTTTCACTTGATCCTTGATGGAATCGAGTGAAGGAAGGTAGTAAGTCGGGGTTTTCGGACAAGGCGAATAGAGTGGTGTGGTTTTGGAAGCGGGTTAGTAGGGAAGGAGTTAGGAAAGAAACGTAGTGCGCGGGGTTGTGAAGCCGGCCGCGGGGCTGGAGACTTACCTGTCGATTAGTGCGTTGGGCTGCGCCCAACTGCGATCTAGCCATGGGTACATTTGGTCGTTCGATCAGTGGTAATAGTAGCAAGTAGCCCGCCGAGAGTTGGAGAGCTTGCAGCGGGAGTTAGCATAGCCCGCTCATACCACGACTGATTCTGCCGAACTGAGTTACGAAGTAGAGGTTTTGAGGACGGGTAAATCCGAGGCTGACGTCGGATTCATGACTCGGTGGATGGACTCGACGGGTGGATGGAATTGACGGGATGGAGGTTCGAGGGCTGCGTACTAGGGAGGAAGTAAGTATGGAAATGTATTTTTTCGTGTTCTAACGGAAGATTCATTTTCATCTCCTGCAGATTGATAATTGCAGTGTTGTTGTACCGGTCACAGTGATAGTCACTACTAACATCACTGGCCACACGAGTTGTCATCCGCGCGGCCAGTCTACACGGTCGGGCTCTTCATCGCCGTCGTCATGATTGTGCCCTGAACGAACGAGTGTTGCGGGAGCTTGGCAACAGGCGAACAAGGCGCAACAGAGAGTGAGAGAGAAGAAGCTTACCTGCTGGATGGTGAGTTGCTCATCCTATTGATGGAACTAGCGTGGAGCGAGCCACGAAGTTGGAGACTTGTCACCAGGATCGTGCTGACGTCCGTTGAGGTTTGCGTACGCCAGTCTCACTGGCGTGGTAGTCTAGTACCTGTGCTATTGGGTTTAGCGGGATACTACAGAGGGGGAATGACTGAGCGGGTTGTGTTCGAGCGGACTGCTCACAACCAATGGAGAGGACTACCTGCAGCTGGTGATCTGGTCGGGAACACGGTCGAGTGTACCAGATGAGGATAGGTAGATGAGCTAGGCTAGTTCAGCCTAGTAACAGGGGGAGTGCACTGTTCCGACATGTCTCTTTAAAGCTGCACAACGGGATTTTGGTCAGAGAAAAGGACACAGTGACTTAGAGGAAGTGAATAGACTCGTTGAGGGAGTGAGTGAGCCTGTTGGGAAGGGGTAGTACTGCAACTTGGAAGGACGCCAGGAAGTCAAAGGTACGCAGTTGATGTTTGACTTCAGTTTGACCGGACCGTAGCGCATTTTGGCCATCATTGCGAGGCCCTCAGGTGCATCAAGGAAACAAGGCCCTCAGGTGCATCGAGGAAACAAGGCCCTCTCTCGTGAGTCTGAGTGCACCCTCCTTGGATCTGAGAGTCTCAAACTTACCTCTTTCTATCCTTCTGACTCTAAGTCTGGTCTATTGGCGCCCGTTCAAAAACAAGGAAGGCCCTAGGTTCTGCCTAGATGCTATCTTGGCACGAGGTGCACCATGGGACAGGTGTTGCTGGTCCGACATTGACATCATACATCTATCAGACCATTACCCTGTCCTCATGGATGTAGTATCTCAAGATACAGTTGAGAAGGAAAGACCCCCTTTTAGACTCAATACGAACGTACTTAAAGACAATGGAATAACATTGTGGATTGAAGATCAAATGCGAAATTGGGAAAGAGAAAAAGACTTATTCCAGGACTTCTTGGAGCGGGCAGACATTGGGATCAACATCGTAAGAGCAGCATTGATCAACTTCTCGAGGATTAAGGCTGCCAATCGGAATTGGAAAGAGCAACAACTAAAGAGTCTGATTGTGGAAGCGGAGTCTAAAATGGGGAGTGACCCCTTCTCGGAATATTACTGGTCCGAAAAGAGAAGAACGACCATCTTGGATCTGGAAAAACTAGAAACGACAAGACAAGCGGAATGGCTAGAATGGTTAAACCTTCGTGGCATAATAGGCTACGACCGAATGACTAAGCTTTCCTTTCGATCTTTAGTGCTTAGACACTCCAAATCTCTAATTAGAGAGCTATCCCACCCATTTGACATCGACCCCGATACCTCATCTGATATTGGAAAAATGTGCTCCCACGCTTATGAATACTTTAGTAACCACTGGAAGACCTTTTTGATTCACTGGAGACTGACTTGTCTCTCCACAACACATTCTGGTATAAATCAAGGACTAGGCTGACCCCCTTTATGACGCAAGCCTTGGAGGAACCCTTCTCAGTGGGGGAATTGGCCAAGGCGACAAGACTTATGGCAAAGGGTAAATGCCCTGGCCTTGATGGCCTTCCAGTAGAACTATATGTGGAATGTTGGGAGGCCTTCGGCCCATTTATTTGCGAGATTTACAACACAGTAAGAACTGGGGGACTTCTACCAAAAAGTTTCCTAATAGGATACATCTCGCTAATATATAAAAAAAGGCAGCAAATCAGATGTGCGGAATTACAGACCCATTTCGGTGTTGAATGTGGTGTATAAGATTTTGGCTAAAGCACACGCCTTACGACTCGCAGAATTCCTACAAGAACAAGTGGGCCCTGAACAGGGAGCTTTCGTGAAGGGTCGCACCATCTTTGACAACATCATGGCAGCCCTCAAGCCTTGGAAATAATCGCTGCAGAAAAAAGAAATATCGCGGTCCTTCTCCTGGATATGGAGAAGGCATACGATAAGGTTGGATGGTCTTTTGTGTTTACGACCCTCAAAGTTTTGGGCTTTGGTCCAATGTTTCTGAAAAATGTAAAAGCCATGTATGTGGGTGCATCCTCTGTCGTTTCAGTTAATGGTAAGCTATCAAAGGAATTCTGCCTCACGCGTTCGCTGCGACAAGGGTGCCCGTTGGCCCCGTTGTTATTTGTTATTCAGTGAGAAATTCTTCTAGATAACATTAGGCACAACCCGGACATTAGAGGATTAGATATCTTCCCTACAGTTCAATGGAAGGGAGGAGCCATTGCCGACAACCTCACCGTGGCATGTGAGAACTCACTGGCTCCCCTAGCTCAGCTTAGAGCAGTCTTAGACGAATATTGCCATTTCCGAGGCATCAATCAATTGGGACAAACCGGTATATTTAATCCCCTCTCCCTATATTATTTCAACTGGGGCTTAAAGGGGGTCCCAGCAGAGGACACAGAACGACTACTGGGTGTTCAGGTGTCGCTGACAAACAGTGCAGCTGCGCAAGACAGAGTGCTCCAAGAGAGGATATGTTCAAGAATATATGGATGGGAGAGGAATCACAAACTTTCTACAATGGGTAGAGCCCTAGTTCTGTCCTCTGCAGCCCTTTCAATACTGTGGTTTCCACTCTCAGTCCATGCAATGGGAGACAAGGCTTACTCAGCAATTAAACAGGCGGCGGCGAGATACCTTTGGAAGCCATCAGCGTCAGAGAATCAAGGATACATCAATAAGGCTGCCTGGGATGTGATCTGCCAGCCAAGGACGGAGGGAGGCCTGGGCATGATAGACCCCAAAGACCAGAACTGTGCACTACTATGTAAATGGGTGATCAAAGCTTGCTTCAGTGCAGAACAGAAACCGTGGAAACTTATGGCCGAGTATATACTGAGAAGGGAACTGGCCCTCTCAGACCAGGTAAATATATGGCAGTGTCTGGTGGTCTCCAATGTGGCATCTGGTAAGGTGAAATCAAGAGTCTGGTCGGGTATCCTAGCCGCATGGAAAAATCTGAAGCCGGCGCAGCTACGAGCTCCAGACACAAAGATTGAAATGTTACGATCCTGGCCAATTTCGAAGTATACATTCATCTGAAAGTACAATGCCATCCAATTGCAAAAAGAAATGAATGAACTTGAGAGGAGAGGGAGGGAAAGAAGAAGAAGAAGAAGTAAGAAAGAAGAAGAAGATGATGTACTCCGGCATAGACCAATAACAAGGCTATTCTTCTTCGCCAACCTATCTCCTCCCCTCTTATTCAAACAAGAAATAACAATAATAATGTTGAATGACTGAACCAGAACCAATGTCCGAATCCCACTTCCACTGCAGGCACAACATGAGGTCCACCATAGCCATGGCCACCCTTCCTCTTCCTCTACATACAGGTCGAGGCTATGGCGGACTACTGAGGCTCCAGCCCCTCCTGTCCAAAGGACAACCCAAAGCAGTTATGTTGCTGCCCCACTTCAAGGTCAACCGCATGCAGCTATGCCGCTGCCCACTCAGCCGCCATGCCTGACTCTGTCCCGAGCTTCCTTGATGCGGCACTACCCCCACTGGGGCCTTCCTGATGCAGCGCCTAGCAAGTTGATGAAGATGGTGTCTACCATAGCCAGGTAAGTACCTCAGCACTCTCCTCCTTGGTCCCCTTCTCCCTCCTCCTCCTACCGGTAGAGCTCCACCATAGCCAAGGTGGAAGCTCCTGGCTTCTTCCTCCCAGCAGCGCTGTAGTACCCAGCGCCACTCCAGCCAGCGCTCCAGCAGCGTGTCACCAAACTTGCACACTGAAGAATGAGGCCGAGCTCTTGCCTCGGCCTCTTGATATAGCGGCCTGCTTGCCTCCTGGGCGGTGACTTCCAGGCCGCTCGACCTCCCAAGCAACCGGTACCTCCTCCCTTTCGGAGGGCAACATCATTGCAGACTCTGATATTGCCCATACAGGCTCTAGACTCAGACTGGATGGACTGGTACCGGCCTAGACCTAGCCTACCGCTACTGGGCCTCTAAAAATGCCAACTTTGTCTTCTTCTGCTCGGCCTCGAGTACCCGGCACATCTACTGCTACTAGGTGCGGTACCAGCCTACCTGCTACTTGAGTGTTTTTCCGCTGCTCTAAGCACCGCGGGCCCCTGGCTCCACTACTTGAGTGTTTTCACTGCTGCAACCCTCAATGCCACGGCCACAGGTAAGTACCGGCCCTACGGGCCTGCCAAACAAGCAAGTACCCTTGCGGGTCACACACACACTCATGCCGACAAGCACTCAGACAGGCACGCAAGTCCACAGGCACGCACACATACAGACTTAGAAACACAGCAGAATGCGGGAATCTCAGCAAGGTATCCATTCCATCGGCAGAACTTCAGAAATCAGCAGTGTTCTCAGTCTGTGTTATGGCGGCTCATTACAGAAATAATGAATCAATGCTTGTTTGATAATAACCTGATCTGCCTCTCCTCTGACCCTTCTGCGTGCTTTACCACCAGGACTGGTAGCTTTGGTAGAGCCTGGACCACTAAAGGTGTTTACTTGGTTAAACACCTGTGGGATGTGCAGACCCAAGATAAGATTACTCCGGAAAACCTACATTCACACCTCCCCAGACTTCATAAGGTAAAGGACAACCTTAACAGATTGATAAGGGCCATCCCTGTACAGTGGAAAGCTATGCTAAAAGAAAACACGGAACACGGAATGAACACATGGCTGGTTCACCCAGCAGATTCAAACAGAGTGGTAAAAGTCTTGGGTCTGGATTTGGACCAAGGTACTAAAGTGGAACAATGGGTTAAAGGGAAAAAACTGGAGAAGGGAATTGTTATCACCAAGGAAGGGGAAGTCACTATAGGATCTACCAGAGATCTGCCAGAAGTTAGAGTGCTAGACAAGGCTGGACACAGCGATAAGATGTGTACTTAATTGAATGGACTGGCCACAGACTATATAGTGGACCCTCTGCTATATGGATGGAAGGGCAACAAGAACACAGTCCATACGCTGATTCAATATTCCCCCAAAGTCGGGTCTGCATATTTGAAAAGGAATAAGGTACGCCCATTGGAAGTGGCCGGACGAAGATACAAGAAAGTCTTTGGTGAGTTAAAACCGCTACCGGACTTCTGCAGGCTATGGACGATGTTAAAAGTCATCCCATCACAAAAACAGGCAACTATAATGTGGAGCCAGTCGCTGGGATGACTCCCTCGGCATTGTGGCTGGGAGAGGGGGGAATGGGCATTGATACAACATGCAAGAGATGTAAGTGGAACTGGGAGTCGGCAGAACATATTTGGCTGTCCTGTCCGCAGTCGGAGGAACTGTGGGGATGGTGGAGGATTCAGTGGGATGATGTGGTAGGCCAAAACTGGCCTTGGACGAATGACAGGATATTATCAGCTTGCAAGGAGAAGGAAGAGTTCAGCGACAGCTGGGGATACGTGGCACTAGTCTGCTGAGGGATTGTTATGGAGGTGATCTGGAAGGGGAGGAATGAGGCAGTCTTTCGGGACCAGCAAACCTCCATACATCAGCAGAGAGCGATGGTCAAACAGGCTCTCAGACTTAACATATTGGCGGACTGGCGGAGAGCTACTAGGAGACATGGCAGAGGAATTGGCTGGTTTAAGAAAACTTGGACAAAAGAGAGCTTCCTGGCCTCGGTTAAGGATAATGGGAACATGGAAGTGGCCAGGTGGCTGTGTTAAACCACCCAATGATGATTGAACCAGACTATATTGAAGGTTGGTTGGACAAGGCAGAGTTTTTGGGCCGTCTTTTTTAAGGATTGTGGCAGGTCAAGTTAGGCCTGCTCAGGTGACTCTATGAGACTGGTTTGGGGTCTGAGAATGTAAGAGATTAGTAAGATCGATCAGGCCTTGGTTGATGAATTTCAAGATCCTATGGGAAGAGCATTTTTTATGGAATTCATTTTATGGTTGATGAATTTCAATATCCTATGGGAAGAGCATTTTTGATGAAATTCATTTTATGTAGAGGTGGGACACTGGAATTTTACTTCAGAATTGATACAGATGTTCCCACCTCAGATCACGGTAGACGTTTAAAGATAAAGGAGCTAACCATCAACAGATAGCTCGCCCTCTTTTTTCTCTGTGCTCTGAAGTTTACCTTTTTGGAAAGCTCTGTAGGATGGGACGCTGAACCCGGTTTCCAGCAGCATTGGTTGTTACATTTGGAGCAGATGCTTTGGTTCTTGAGCGCGGCTCGTAAGCGAAACTGGCTGAGGCTGCCAGGATAACTCCGGGTTGATTTGTGAGGTCCCCCGGCCTCGACTGTTGGCTTTTGTGCAATAAAATCTTCAAGCTTTCCAAAAAAAAGTAAAAAAAACAGAATCACATAAAGGAACCCCCTTTTAAACCCCTTTAGCCCCTTCAAAACCAATTTATACCCCCC
>BFEA01000073.1:3868448-3879318 GCA_003427395.1 Chara braunii | reverse complement strand
ATGTCACCCCCCTTCCTTCATGGACAAGAGCATACCTGAGGAGATCGTTGCGGTGTCATCCACCTCTCTAGCGCCCGTTCCGGCGGCGGCATAGGGTCCGGCCCCTAGGGACTTAAATACCATCCTCMTCGCCCTCCTCGCACATATGCAAGCATGGCTTGACGTGTTTGCRCTTGTAGACAACTACATGCACTCGCCCTTGTCGTCCACTGCCTCAAGGGTTCTCCTCATCATTTCCCTTACCACTCCTCTTCTCTCTCCCCAACCGGCTCACAGCCCGGTTCCCCAAAACTCAAAACACGGAGATTTAGGCGGAGGTTCAGCTTAGGCTCAGTACTCCCCCTCGACAGTGGTGAGTGCCCCTACTGCTCAGACCATACTGCTTGTCGAGGCACCTCCATCGGCCCTCGCTCCCCCTACCGCTTCGGCCACTGTCGTAGATGTTGCCGCCCAGATACCGGTATCTGACCCGACAGTCTCATGTACTCATTTTGGTGTTGCTCTCCAGCTACCCGCACTAACTGCGACATTACGGCTCGGAGCTTTCCCTTCTTCTTCTATCTCCTCACTCCTACCTCAGGGCACCCTTAAGTTCGTTACTCCTTCCCCTGCTAGGGTACCCTCTCCGACTCCTCCACCTCGGACCTCGCGCACCCAACGAGTGGCTACCTTGCAGGCCACGCTGCCGCAAATCGAGGCAGAGATACGTACTCTCAAACAACCTCACCCTTCACAACCTACTCACCCTTCTTCTTCTTCTACCCCCCTTACACCTCTGTCATGCAAGCTCGTTTCCCTCGACCTGCTCCCCCCCCTCTGCCATTTTACCTTACCACTCCATCACAGTAGCTCGGGGTCGTCGCCTCCACCTTTGCTGGTCTCCCCACCAACATGTACAACCCACAACTGACATTCACTTGTACCGCTGCACCGGCCCCAACTTTTGCCGCAGTAGTGCAGACACCTTAGCCTCTCTCCCTCGTCGTCAACACAACTAACCACCTCTTGTGCGCCTGTTGATTATACCTAACTACGATGACACTCTTCGTGTGTCACATTGGTTGCAGATAGCCAAACACTCAGTGACACTAACGACCTTCAGTCAATACCTGTGGTGCTCTATGCTCGCAAGCAAATTGCGAGGCATCCCTTCCAACACGTGGTAGAGCTATTATTCCCATCGCGTCCGCATATGTGAGGTCCCCACTTTCGCAGACTTCACGGCCTTTCACCAGGATCGTTTGGCGTTCGGCATGACATGGCCGATGCCTTAGATCGAGTCAACCAGACCCAATAGTCCAGGTCCACCACACTGTCCGACTTGGAGCGTTACATTCGGGTGGTCCAAGACGGTCACCTTACATGTGATGAGACATTCTGCCCGAGACGACTCTCACCGACGATTTTTTCGTCAGCCTCCCAGAGGACTACCGCATAGAGTTATGGCAGAAGACTTTCTCCTCGGCTGAGCAGGCCTACGAGGCTGCTCATCAGCACCAAAGGCTGCACTTTGTCCTCTTCGCGTGACACGACCACCCAGTCTTGAGGTACCGCTCGCGGTCGATCCTCTTTCACTTGTCTTTTCAGCCGCCCGGCTCGTCCCACAACTTCCTTTTCTCGACCCTACAATGCACTTGAATACCACGATGACACTTCAGTCGAGCTTGACGCTAACCTTGGGGACGCTCTTCAGAATCTCGATCTTCGGGACGTCATCCAATATTGTTTGGATATCGAGACTGTACTGATGACTGATTGTCAACGGATGGTCATATCCGCTATGGGTCATGCTCACAGCCGGTTCGCACAACCCAGTACCCTCACATTCGTCATTCCTCATGTGGACCTCCCGCAGGGTTTTGTCCCTCCTCGTGGTGCCTTGACACCCGATAAGGGGTCTCGAGTGTCGAGACCCATCGCAGTTGTAGCCGTTGCCGTTAGGATGGTCAAACCTCTTCGTGGTGCCCATACCATGCCACCCTCAATTGTTACTATCTCGTCAGCGTCGATCGCAGTTGCTCTCCGGCACTCCCCGACCAACGTCATCTAGCTACCCATGGTGCAGTGTACCGTTGAGATCTTGTATGAAGCCGTCTTCCCGACCACTGAGTCGTGGTTAGCCCCTTTGGCTACCACACCAGAGGATCCTTGGGGCACGACATACGCAGTTCTCTCTACCCCGTCGTCTGGCGAGGTACCGTCTGTCTCACAACCAACCGCCACGTTTAGCCCTTCCCCTTCGAGACTTTCGACGTGTCGCACTATTTGCATAATTTGTTTTAGTGCTCAGTTGGTGACTCGCGAGGATGTTGCGTCATCTCTCCTGGATTTGAGTATTCTTCAAGCTCCTTACGAGAGCCTCACGAGACACGTAAACGTCATGCGTCGTTTTCTCGCTTTGCTCTCAGACTCTGATCGCACCCTCCCCATCATTCTCATTCGCCTTGGGATATCTACGAGGATATATCGCRCGTTGTGTAACTCCGACTCGCTGTGCGATTTCATTCACCCCCTTGTGGTTGAGGAATCTTGTCTAGCCACCTCTGGGTCTCGCTCTCCTATTTTCGTTACCCTCGGAGATAACAAGATGCAACGCTTCTTCGATTAGACCTCCACTTCGTCCTCACCCTCTCAACTGCCGGATAGTACTAAGGCGCCTCGCCTTTACCATTCCTCCACATACTTCGATATGTTGGTAACTGGGTACGATTTTATCCTTTAGTCTTGCAAGTTTCGTGGCATAGGCGATCGAGGTCGTTCTCAAAACGAAGTGTGGTCAGACCTATAGAGTCCCGTTCATTGGTACCACYAGCGACACACTTYCCGACCTACCTCCCTAGGACCCGTGTCCCGTGGGATCCCACCGGGGCATCGCCTTCACTACTTCCTGCCAGTTCACTCACTTCCTGCGTCGGGAGGCGTCACCCTTACTCGGTGAATGTCATGGATCTTCCTGAGTACAATCCCCTCTGTCCATTAGTTGATCTCATCTTCTTGGAGCCCGATCCACTGGACCTTTCCTCCATTTTCGCGGCTCGCTTCTCTACATTCACCTCTCAGTCTACGGATACCCCTTCGACATCCTAGATTCCTTTGTCGTCCACCGACAAGTCCACATATGTCCCGTGCCGACGTAAACACCGAGAAACTCGTGCAGTTCACGATGGACTTAGAGTCCATCGTTCGTAACCTGATTCGAAAATACCATGACATCTTTCCTCTGTATTTCTCATACATTGGAATCCCTCCAATGCGAGGTGTTGAGCATTCTATCTATCTCGTGTGTAACTATCGCGTCCACCATAAGGCACTCTACGGACTCTTGCTTGCGAAGGCGACAGAACTCAAACATCAGTTTGAGGAACTCCTTCGACAACCCAATGACTCCCCCTAGGGTGCACCCGCCCTCTTTGCTCGCAAAGTGGATAAAACTCTCCGCCTCTGCACCGATTATTGCGGCCTTAACCATTACACGGTTATGAACAACTATCTCATGCATCACACGGATGAGTTGTTTGACGGTTTGATCGACAACAACTTCTTTATGAAGATCGATCTTCGGATTGGTTACCATCAGATCCTCGTTGCCGCAGAGGATCACTCGCGCCTTCAGATCGCTCTTCGGCCAGTACGAGTTCACAGTGATGTCATTTGGCCTCACCAACGCACCTACCAACTTCCGGACGGCGATGAACGATATCCTTAGGGACATCCTTGAAGAGTACGTTCTCATGTATCTTGACGACATCTTGGTCTACAATCGTACCTTAGAAGACCATGTCAGACTCTTTCGCGATGTTCTTCAACGCTTACACAAGCATGGCTTCTACACCAAGCTTAGTAAGTGCCGCTTTGCCCTACGCAAAGTGAATTTTTAGGGCACCATGTGTCTGATCAGGGTCTCCTTATGGACGATTTGAAGATCACTGCTGTTGCGGAGTGGCCGGTCCCCATATTTAGCAAGCAGCTTCGCAGTTTCCTCGTACTCACGAGTTACTGCAATAACTTCATCCGAGGATATGCCAGCTACTCTTAAGTCCTTACCTCCACCCTCTTTCGGAAGAATATTTTTGAACCTTCCTTCTGGGTTGACCTCCTCGTGCCAATCTATTCCCAGAATCATGTCGAATGATAGTTTTTTTTTATTGGGAAGGATATCTCATGTAATATTTTTTTTCCCTCCTTAGTTCTGAAATGACACTTGACACGATCGACATATTGAGAGACAGTGATCGTGCTTTTGTCAGCTTGTATAGACGTGATAGGTCAAGGTAAATCTTTTACCTTCATTCTCAGATGCAATTTTCGGATTGTCTTCTCTGAGATATAAGACTGCGTCGATACTGGATCTGACAGGGCACCTACTCGCGTGTGGACAATCTCAATATCTGCGATCATCAACTCACTCTTAGACTTAGTTTTCTTCGCCCATGAACTCCGTAATGCTATGAGTTAATTGTCAAGCTCGTCAAGGAAATCGTCCAGTGAGACAGAGCAAAGAACAGTATCAGGGTGCTCTGTACGACGGGCGGAAGAAGAGTCATCATTTGCCTTAAGAGTCGAAGGGGTAGAAGGGGTTATAGGCGCCTTACCTTTGTCTTCGTCTAATCCCTTCGACTCAGTAGAAGCAAATGTTACTCCTACCGGCTGTTCACTTTTGGGTTACGAATAAGTGAGCACTAGGCTATCACGTGCCCCACGGTGCCACACTTGAGGCATTGGCGGTTGTCCATTTTGGACTGTCATTCCTCACGTGTCATGTTCATCTTTTCCCAACGTTTCCCGAACGCAATATCGGGATGCTCAGGAAATGAGCGTGACCTCCTCTTCTTCTTCCATTGGCTTTGACTTCCCTTGTTGGCCATCACGGCAGTCACATCACCTTTCCCAGATTCACTGTCGCCGTTACCTCATCCTCCCTCAGATTCGTCAAGGGTTAACTTCTCTACCGTATCATCATCAAAGACAACTAACATGTGGTCTTGGTGTTTTTACCACCAAAGGACTCGTTTACCGTACCCACCAACCGGTCATGACTTTACCACTGAAACGTAAGACCCTTTCACTTGTGCGGTCATCTGCTCTCATTGGAGAGCGAGATCGAGAAACTGCCGATAATTAAACTTACCAGACTTGGCTTCCGCCACGAGCTGTCCGCGAATAGGTTCGGGTAGCGCACGTGAGTATATATACAAGACTTAATTGTCCTACACGTTCAATCCAGGCACCTGCAGAAGACGGCCAACCTCTCGTGACAAAGCATCGACCGAAGTTCAATGTTTCTGGCCAATTGTAGTGAGTTCATCGAAGACCTTATCGGTCGTCGTCTTGTCAAAAAATCTCTCCTTGATCTCTTGGAGAAATTGCTTGAGGTCAAGGGTCTTAGCCCACTCACCAATATCCTCGAAACCAACAGCATTGGCTTCGGCCAACACCTATTCCTTGGTCACTCCTTCGAGACAAGACGTCGAGAAAGCGACCTGACTTTCAGGCTCCACAGGTGTCGTCACATAGTAAGTTTGTATTTCCGCGATCCATAACAACAAGTTTTCATCCTTCTTGTTATTATATGTAAACGACAATGTCATTTTGTTTTTTTCTTTCTTTTTCAGCTTCTCCGCTTCTTTGACCGGTTCCTCTTTYTTGGTGGGTTYTTCTTTCTTCTCGGTCGATTTATCAGGTTCTTTCTTGGAACCTTCGACTTTGTCTGGCGTAGCTCGCTTCATTGCATCCTTCATTAACTTCTTTTGGTRTGCTGGACCCGCCGAGATGGCGGTCCGTCAARATRRAGARGAAGGGTTGACGAAGGAGGAGRTAGAGATGGAGCTGGAAGGGATAACGCAGCTCCGATGCAGACTCAACACGCACGTACCCCAAGATGTGCAAAGTGAAGAATGACGAAATAMAGACTGCAGCTGGGGTATACCCCCRRCGGACTGACTKGATTGGACTRGACTGGCCTGGTACCAACASTGGTACCGRGCAGGACTGGACTGGACTAAAATAGTACASGGYCTGGTCCCRCAGGCCAAACTAACAAATAGCTGAATAGGCCTTRGCCTGTGGCCAGGGCAGATAGAGGYCCGTGTCACGATMTTCAGACCTGTAATGAATCGCAAAAACCATAAACACGCTATCCGCAAAAGCATCGGAACTCTGYAGTAAAGAAAGCTGATAAGTCTAGGATGYGRAGCAAACTCCATGCAGAGTTCATGCGATGCAGCCTAAGCTACATAATGTCAAATGAAAAACAAATATCTGGTATAAACATTCTAACTAACAACAGAAAATGAAATGTAGCATAATACAATCCTAAAGTCCTGGAGGCAATTGCCTCAGTGCTGAAAGGAAAAAGAGCAATATGTCACAAGATAATGTGATGTCGCAGGACCACTAAGAGTGGGATGGTCTTAGAGGGGGTGAATGCAGCCTAGGAATCGAAACTCCTAAGGACAGTCACACATGAAGGTGGGATAGGTCATCAGGCTCAAGGTGAGAGAGTGGTAGCGAAACAAAACCAATGACCCTAACAGATAAACCATAAAGGCGGGTAATGCTTGACAAAAGGGTGACACTATGCAGGGTCGACTATGAAAAGGGGAGCCTGGAATAGGGTAGAGATATGTCTGACTGAAGGCATGCAAGAGTCGACACTAGGGTGATGAGGGCAGTGGGTGAGGGAAACATGCACACAACTCACCGACTGGGGGAGGGAGCTAGATCTGGGAGCARGGAAGCCAAGATAACGCTMYGGTCCCAAT
The DNA here is from genome assembly GCA_003427395.1 of Chara braunii. Lineage (NCBI taxonomy): Eukaryota > Viridiplantae > Streptophyta > Charophyceae > Charales > Characeae > Chara > Chara braunii. Next base: position 3,872,557 of record BFEA01000073.1, on the reverse strand, counting down.
GCCTATGCGATACCMAGGGAGAGCCTAACTCAAAGAGACCCAGCTAAGTGAGAACCATCATGCAACAGATGCAAGGGAATGTGCAGGGTAGGATGGTGGCGTGAAGTAGTTGCTTTGTCGTACCAAATACCCTTACAAGGGTATCTGGCGTGTTTTCTGCAAGTTACGCCAGTGCAGCCTCGCTCGTCTGACGGCGCCGGCACGAGAGAAGCTTAGGTCCTCGCCTAGAGTGGCGCGCACGGGGTATTGACGGCAAGGCGCGACCATACGCAGCCTGGGTGTGTGGAGCGTTGCGGGATGGCGGGGCGCGCGGCATTTATTCTTATTTTTATTTATTTGTGTTTACTGCTTTCTAAGGTTTTACCTCGGTAATCGRTTTTGAGGCCGAYGCCAGGCACGGTGGCCGAAAACGGCAGTCGAAGACCTTGAKTAGGCCCATTGAGACTCTGGCGAGATCAAGGTTGTGACAGGATCCTGATCGCGTCGGAGCATGGACCAAAAAGACCATCATAAATGAGAGTGGTGCGGTCCGCGGCCGTGGCTTCCCTCGCTTCTATTTGGAGAGCGTCGATAGTCTAAAGTGGAAGGGAATCGGGGAACATTCCGAACAGGCCTATGGGGTTGCAGTCTGAGAATGGCAGGGGTCGTYGCGGGTGCACAGTTTACCACCCGTCGGCTGCCGTGGGAGGTTTGAGTGTGAGCGTGYCTGTTAGGACGCGAGAGATGGCGGGCCATGCACYAGAGCAGGCCGCGGACTGCTAGGGCCAGCTACACGGAGCCCTCCCCCACTTCGGTTTTCAGAGTTCTTATTTGAATATTGCTATTACCGTCAAGATCTGCGTCGGGGCCGMTCCACCTAGGCCCACACTGCAGGCGTCGCAGCAAGCCCGCRCCCCTCTACTCGAAGGGCTGATTGATTCGGCAGGCGAGTTGTTACACGTTCGCTAGCAGATTTCAGCTTCCATGACCACTATCATGYTGTYWGTATCAATCGGCACCGTCGGTGRTGTCTRGCTTAGCGCACAGTTTGRCACCGGCGGGCCCAAAGGTAGTKCCAATGGAGTCTTGCAGCGATACTGACGTGCAAATTGTTCGTCACAGTTGGGTATASGGACGAAAGGCTAATTGAACCACTAAGAGCAGGTTTCCTCCGAAATTCCCTYAGATTGCWGGTATTCTGTGAAGTTTGCCTAAGAATAGCGGAGCTGTGGACGGTCGGGCGCAGGGCCTTGTGACCGTGTGCTRCGAAGCAAGGCTTAACGTTAACGCAGTAAAAACGAACACAAAGGCGGGTGGAGGGGAGTGAACTGGGCCTAGGCGCGAATTGGCACCAGGTACAGTCAGAGGAGGAGGAAGAACGGGAATGATGGAAAACGAGTGTGGGCAGGACAGAAGATGGACAACTCTCCCGTTCCACGATGGAATCGAGYGGGGGAAAGTGCKAAGTGGTAATTTTTTGGTGAGGCGAATTGGATGGTGAGGTCGAAACGGAAGGAAAGTCAGTAAAATGGGGGTTAGTAGARAAAAGTACTGCGCGGAGGAACGACGATGATGGATATGGCGGGGCTGTGGAACAAAGATTTCACTCGTTCCTTGATGAAATCGAGTGAAAGAAGATGCTAAGCTGGGGTTTTGGGGTCGGGCGAATGCAATGGCGGAGTTAGATTTTGCAATAGGTTAGCGAGTCAGTGGGAACGTGAGATTGAAGCTGCGCGGTGATGTCGGGGAGGAAGGAGATGGAGAGGGCTAAGAACGAAGACCTCATTCGATTCCTGATGAAATCGAGTGGGTTATAASCCTGTACTGAGGTTTTAGGAGACGGCGGTTGCGTTGGTGGAACCGGATTTGGAAAAGGGCAGCAGGTTTGGTGGCGCAGAGCACGAGGGATGCGTACAAGAAAGATGGYCGTATYWKTCCGTGTTCTAAYRGAAGATTCAKTCTCATTTACTAGTMGAGGTAGGGCGAAAYGCGTATTCCCTTCCACCTGTTTCTCATCGGGGTCGCGATCTCCRTGGTGCTAATCATGGTTTGTCCTGATCACGGTCCTCACCTCGGGTTCCGTTCTATTCATGATCTTCGTTCGCCAGAGTTTCGGACGGACCTRGCATTGAAAGCGGCCAGGGGCGTTCGTGAACCGAGGGTCGGGTAGCGAGCGGAACGAACACAGCAGAGAGAGGGCGAAGAAGGGGAAGGCAGAAGGCTTACCTGCATAACACGTGAACCGTGGTCAGCTCCCTTGCAGACGTAGTCGCTGCGCTGCCCCGCTAAGCTGCTCTGCTTCGTGGTCTGCAGYGCTGCCARGTTTTTAGTTCTGTAGGAATCTGACCGATAAGGCGGCAGAATACATCTGGAGGAAAGGGGCCGAGTTGACTAGAGGAGAGGGAAGAAAAGTTGGMGACTTACCGTTTAGGCGGTGCGTTGCTTCGCGCGTGAATGGAAGTAGCCTCTCTCTATCTCTCTGCGCACGTGGCCGGAAAGTAGTGTATGTTTYCAGAGTCAAGCAGCAATCTCGTTTGATTTTGCTCATTGGATCGATGGAGATAGCATAAGCCCTGCCGTGAGGATGGAGACTTACCTGTTGGCAGGAGGGCTTGAGCGGGTAATGCTGGCCGGGTCGAAAGATAAACGTCGGTGCTAAACTGCCGAYGGGTGAATGTGCACGAACCAACAGGCAATCGGACGTATGGGCTATGAATGGGGAGACATGAGAGGAAGAGATCGTGGGAAAAGGAAAGACGTAGGGGTAMGTACCTGGTCCAGGCGACGGTCTAGAAGGTCGACGTCTTCATGCAATACGGTTGTTGCTACATACGCCAACGTGATGCATGGCTAATCTATASGCTACTAGTASCTRTGTAGTAGTAATYTGAGCGGTGAGCRCCGAATGGAGGAAAAACCCGGGGTACACATGTTGGGGATGGCAAGAGCATGCCTTCATTAATATTCGGATTYAGTGCTTTGGCTCTCCACTGGTGGAATAGTATTGCATTTTTGTTCTCTAAACGRCTTGCGATTGTCAGGGAGTGCGATGATCTCCCCTCGTTGGGGGAGTGTTGTGTGTGGTGCTGGTCGCAACCAGCAAGTGGGCGGGCATATTATAGACGGATTGGAAGGRAAGTACMRTTGTTTTTTYAGGCGTTGTTGAGGAGCATTGTGCACTTGYCRTTYGAATAGTAGGGTGGTTGTTGTTTGTTGCGTTGTGGCTGTRCRGATATTGTGCACGTTGTGTGTTGYTGGCTACAAGTGTGGTGTTTTGTCRTGGTTTGCGCTGCGTAGTATCCCGGTGCCTTCTCTTATGCGCGCGGTTTTTTGCGAGCACCATGTGCGCTGCTTGACTGTACCTCCTCTAGGCTGTGAGGCGACAGTTCGATTGGAGGCGGAAGACGACGTGACTTGAAGGAACTGTCAGCTTATGCAAGGGGGGTACCCCAACGATTGGGAGGATCATCAGGGAGTCAAAAGTCAGCAGTTTGACTTCAACTGACCAAGCGGCTGCAGMKGTTTGGCTGCCATTGCGGGGCCCTCAGGCGAAGGAAGATTGCAAGGCCCTCTCTTGGGAGTTGAGTCAGTCCCACTCCTGTATCTCGAGCGTCTGAAACCCCTCATTCTCCCCTTCTCAGTCTAAGTCTAGTCTTGATMTGAGAGAAAGGCGGCTCGYGGAATTGCAACCCRTAGGACCRCAGCACGACTCTGTGGGGAGTCTGCCCATCGATTGCGGGAACTCTGCTGRAACTCAGGGGGAGTTCTGGAGGYAGGGAACTGAAAAGTAAAGATTTTGCTCCCCATCTATAAACCGAGTTATAGACCCTATCTGTATTTCTAATTATGTTTTGACTGAGTATACTGAGTGCACCCCTACTTTGACTTTCAGTTTGATTTTAAGGACATGATCCAGACTAAGTAAAGGAATGCATGTGTAATGTGAATTTCAGTTTTATTGTTTGACTGAAAACAGATTGTGGGTTTGCATTTGGGGGAAGGATGAGAGAAAGTCATCTTTGCTTGTGTTTGACTGGGTCAATTAAGGGTTGGAAAGTCCCCATAAGTTTGGGGAGGCTCAATGCTTTGTTTATTTTGAATTGTTTGGAGAACCAGACAAGTTTCATAAG
>BFEA01000073.1:3826676-3860730 GCA_003427395.1 Chara braunii | reverse complement strand
AGGTCAGAAGCGCTGCACCTGGCCGTGTAGTAGTGGGAAGGCTGCCGCAGGACTGGAAGTTGAACTGTTACATCAGTGCGCCGTCCTCGGGTTGACTTGAGTACACGAGAGACAGGTCGTGGCATCTGTTAATTCGCCGACCGAAGAGGCATGAGCCCAACTGCAAATTACATACGGATCAGGCGGCTGCTTTGACTAGTGAAGCTGCGCAGTATCAGGCTAAAATAGACGAAAAAAGGGGGACGACAGGACAATCGGAACATTCCGCAGTTGTGGGGTTCTCCCTGTACTGTCCAGTGCAAAGAGCCTTTTGACTGTAGCCAAATTTGAATTCACATCTAGTACGGGTCAGTTCGTGCATAACACTGTAGGTCTGACCGAGTAAGCAGGACTCTTTACAATGTCCTACTACTGCAGCTACTGTGTCCTACGATTGTTGACGTCGCGAGAGTACAGACTGTGTTGGGCACAGGTTCTAGCTGATTAGTAAAAAGCAGTCTATTGATGTTTTGATTGTTGCTTTCCTTGTTGTGCCTTCGATATGTGGTTGGCGAGCTGTGTATTTGGCTGTGTAGAGGGGAATGATGGTTGCCTACGATATGTGTTGGCTAAAGGTTTGGTTGTGCACTCGAGATGCATGGACTGAGTTACGTCGTGTATTCTATTGAACAATTCTGATGCTGTAGTTAAACCCCTGCTCATGTAGCTTTGTGTCACCACTGTGTAGCATCCCAGCCGCTGGTTGTAGAATCAGGGGGTGGTTTGTTGTGGCTATGGCTGAGGTTGTCAGCTTGGAAGAAACCAGAACTGCTATTACCACGGGCAGCGGATGTAGGGATTGTGATGGTCGCTGCTATGTGCATCGTAGGCTGCTGTTGTGGTGACTGTTCTCTATCACCTAAGGGTTGTCGTGGTGGACTGGGTACGTTTGAGACTCATTTGAGCAGTTGTGGGACTGCTGCAGCAGTATACCAGGCAATTCCCCTTTACAGCAGAAGGCTATTGCTGCAGTCTGGAGGATCGTCAGACGACTATCGACTGTGTGCTGGTTGAGCCAGTTTTGAGCTATTGTGGGGCTGCTGCAACAGTATACCCCAGTTGTGCCTCTTTTCAACAGGACTGTTGCCGCAAGCCAGGGGGTCCACTGCTGTGCACCACTGTTGTACTCGGCGGTGCTCCTCGCAGCATACTGCAGAGCGCAGGGCACGGTTCGCAGCTAAGAGTTACTGCCGTACAAAGTACTCACTCACTTGCTGGGCACCGTCACTGGGCTGGAAGTTGTTCCGTGCTACATACAAGTGACAGGGCTGGCCGAGGGAGACTGCGGAAGGTTACTGCTGCAGTTTTGAGATTCTTTAGGGGGTTGTTACTCTGCACATCGGCGATGATCTGACTGTTGCGTTCGCACTGCGTTTCATTGGCTGCCATTGCGGGGCCCTCAGGAGATTCCGGACTTCAAGACCCTCTCATTGTGAATTGAGTTGTCCCACTCTTGTATCTTGAGAGTCTAATCTATCTACCTCTACCCTTCTTATTCTCAGTCTGGTCCGAGGTTACGAGAGGAAGGCGGCAGGCGGGATTGCAACCCGTAGGTCCGCGCCAAGGCCTCTGTGGGAGGTTGCCCCACCGATTGCGGGAGCTCTGCCGGAGCCCAGGCAGGGTTCTGGAGGCAGGGAACACTCAGGTATAACCCTCGATTTATGTGTGTGATCCTATCAATAAACTATATTATCGTATTGCTATTAGCCTGACTGGAAGTATGACTGGAAAAGATAATAGTTTTTCTTCACTTGTTTGAATTCAGGACATTCTTTTGCAGAGTAAATTAACAACTATGTATTGATGTAAATCAGATTATTGGAGTGAACTCAGACAACACAATAGTTGTGATTATGTGGCGGAGACTGGGCGAACGCATGAATTGCGGGTTGTTCAGTCTTTCGCACTGGTTTTATTTGTTATTTGGCAGGCTAGGTTACCCATAAATTGGGTAGCCTAGTTCTATGCTGTATGTGACTGTATGGGCTGACCAGGCACAACATAAGTTGTTGTGTCTGGTCATATGCCTTTCGGCGTTTATTAAGGCAAAGGTTGGGTTCCTCATAAGTTGAGGTGGTCCAGTTCTTTGTGTATGCCGAAAGTTTAGGTTGACCAGTCTCACCATAAGTTGGTGGGACCAGGTCATACGCCTTACGTCACTTGTTTAGGCATAAGTTGATCACACCATAAGTTGGTATGACTCAGTCTTATGCTTTACTGTTTCAGGCGAGACTATTCACACCATAAGTTGGTCTGGTTAAGTCATTAGGCAGGGCTAGACTATCCATAAGTTGGGTAGCCTAGTCATATGCTATATGTCACTGTATGGGCTAGCCAGGCACAACATACGTTGTTGTGTCTGGTCGTATGCCTTTTGTCGTTGTTCAGGCAAAAGCTGAGTCCCTCATAAGTTGAGGTGGTTCTGTCTTTTGTGTATGCCGAGTGTTTAGGTTGATCAGGACTCACCATGAGTTGGTGCGCCCTGGTTATATGCCTTATGTCATTTGTTCAGACAGAGGCTTATCACAACATAAGTTGTTGTGGTAAGTTTTAGGCCTTATATCCATAAAGTTGAACATGGTTGTATTGCGAAGGGCAGGGCGAACGCATAAGTTGCGGGTTGTTCGGTCGTTCTCGCAAGTGGCTTTGTCTAGGCTAGTTTGGACTATTCATAAGTTGGGTAGTCTGGCTCTACGCCGTATGTAACTGTTTGGGCTGGCCGGGTACAACATATGTTGTTGTGTCCAGTCATATGTCTTTTGTCGTTAGTTAGGCAGAGGCTGACCCCCATAAGTTAGGAGGTTCAGTTCTATGTGTATGCCGAATGTTCAGGCTGACCAGCCTCACCATAAGTTAGTGCGGCCCGATCATAGGCCTTGTGTCGGTTGTTTTGCAGAAACTGGTCACACCATAAGTTGGTGTGGTTTGGTCTTTATGCGTACGTATATTTGTGTTACCAGGCTAGGGCACCATAAGTTGGTGTGGCCTAGTCATATAAACTGGCAGGTCAGTCACATCCATCAGTTGGGTTGGCTGACCCTATGTCTTATGTAAGGAAGGGAAAAAAGGAAATAATGAGGGTTTTTGAACGAACTATGAGGCCTGGAAAAGAACCATGTGGGATTGTGAGAGATGTTTGCGCTTGCATTCTCGTGGGCTCTCACTTGGGACATCTTTTGATAGAGTAGTCGTTGTAGATGCTTGCCGAGTGCTGGAGCCATAGGTAGATAAGATGAATGATGGGAGAGAAGCTTGGGATGAGATAGGACGGCCTCTGCTGGGGGTTGGGATCAGCGTTGGCTCATGGCCTCATTCAGAGGGCATGTGGACCAATATTGAGCCTAAGTTGTCAAACAGAGATCATGAGTTAGCCCCAAGTATAGTTTTGCTTTGCACTTTGACTTTCAGCTTTGTATAAATCTTGGCAGCCTACTTTTCCTATGGGAAGCGTTGCCGAAATTTCTGTAAAACTGAAAAGAGTTAATCATATTCAAGTTCCTAGAAATTCTGAAAAAATATTTTTCCTGCGGGAAGCGCTTCAGAAATTTTGGGAAATTTGGAGAGTTGGAATATTTTCAGTTAGACCAATCTTAGCAACTCAACCCGGAGTAGGGGAGGTGTTACTGAACCTCTCAGAAGCTGAGTAGGAGCTTAGTAGAGGAGTTAGGATGTGACTTACGAGGATTACTCCCTACTTAGGCTAAACGCTGTAGTGGAATCTCTTTGACCTGTGTTGTCGTGCAGGCCGTGCGTATTGATTGAAGGTCTGACTTGGTTAGCCTGACTATTCTTCTGTTATCACTGATAAGAGATCGGTTGCCGATTCGTCGGTATACGGCTCAACCTTTCATCCTTTTTTGTTTCTCAACCTAAGGCCTTGGCCCTGGCTGGTTCTTTGTTTTGTTGGGTTTTTCACCCAGATTCTTTATAAATGGTCATTTCTTAAAGGTTGAGTATCTTTGTTGTGGAATGGTGGGAAAAAGGCTGGGCTTATGTACAAGGCAGGATGTGAGCTGCAGAAGGCTGAAAAATTGACCCCTTTAGTGTATGTGCTGTTGTTTGATCCTTGTGTGTGGTCACAGGTATGTGTGGAGCATGTTAATCAAGTATGATGTTTTGGTTGTTTCGAGTTCAGGTGGGCAAGCCACGTAGCTATTGTGAGAGTGTACTATCACATAACTCTTTGCTTGACTAAGGATATTTCCCCTTATTAATATATTGTGGTTGGGCTCTCGCTCGCACAGCCCTCACTCGGTTGTGTGACCACATGCCGATCTTTTCTGTATGTTTGTCTAACTTTAGTTTATGGAACGATAAAAGTTTCGGGCGCAAGGACTAGCGTGTCGGTGGTGATGCGCCAGACAACTCACCACCGCTCCAAATTCCTTCCTGCCCTAGGGGCCGTCTTGCTCTGCACCCCTTGGGACACCTCAGGGTGCAGAAGACGGAAAGGCCCTCAGGCCGGGTTTGCGCCCGCTAGAGGATTACCTCCCCCTAGCGCGCGTTTCAKCCAACGCCTGAGCGTCGGAAATAACCCCATGGCTCAGAATAGGCCACTTGGGTATGGACACCACGTAATGCGCCGTCATCGCAGATACTCACGTAGAGCTGCATGGTGAGTTGGTATGTGTGGGTACTGCGTCCGCACGATCTTATCCTAAGTCCTTGCGCGCAACACTCGCCGATTCCTCGTACTAAAAGTTTGGGCCTGCCTACGGTCAATAGACTCGAGTTTGTGGTAACAAGAAGCAACACATGGGCGAAGGACCAGTCCCAGTCGACCTATGGGAGCCCGTGTACGGGTCTCACTACCCCGGACATTGGATAGCCTACGGGTAGGACTTTGGGCCTCCTCCGCGCGCGCGTCGTCTGGGCCTGCCTACCCCTTCCATTTTAGGAGGCCACTAGACCAGTGCGAGTTGGAATAGGTTTCTCTTTTGAACTTTCATGGTTGAACGTTGTAGTCCGTGGTAGTCGTCAAAGTCAAACCCCTTGATTTCGGCTACCACGACAGCCCTAAAGTTGTCTACTTCACCCCTCTGCACAGGGTGCAGAAGAGGGAGTGGTCTTCAACCGCACATGACGATTGTCTGGCGTCGAGAGATTACCCCTCAAAGCGTCTGCTAGCCGACACTTGAGTGTCGAACGTGACCCTCGATAATACCAAGGGCCGCGAGGCCACGAGTTCCACATAGTACCCCATCATCGCAAATGCTTGCATGTGCCCGCATGATCGATATGAGGGGGCCATGCACTCGTGCGCCTCTTATACGGAAGTTCAGCGCGCGGTACCTATCTGAGTCTTGCCGTATATAGTTATGGGTCAGATACTGAAGGGACTAGGAGTTGTTGTGTTGTGGCATTGTTTGTGGTGTTTGTTTCGCGTGGGGCTCCAGGTGTTATGGGTGAGTAAGTGCGAGTGTTGTGGTGTAACGCGTGGGTGTGTAGTGCGTCCTAGTCGACCGACGTCTAGTGGCGTTTGGGACTTCAGCCCCCCAATACGGCGATTCACGTACGGGTTCAATTTTAGGGCGTTCGACCGCGCGTACCCCCTATGCTACAGCGAGYRAGAAACGCCYTYGGCTGGGCCACCTCTGCAATTGCATACGAAAAGCTTTCGCATGTGGTTCAGTAGCTCGGCAGGGATACGCCCACCTAAGGGAAGGTGACAACTCCCACAGGTGGAGGTAGCGGTGCCTCGCGTGACTCTGTCCTGTCGTAGGGACTCGCGAGAGGTACGGCTGGCGCACTCGGTCGGAGCGGCAAACGCTCTCCGCAATAAGTCCTGCATAATCCTGCGTGACGCGGCCGGGAGGGTCCCCGTGCGGGACCAATGCGCTCGACAGGTGGCGCCGTTGCTGGGGATCTCGGCTGCCTACCGGGGTCCACAGTGAACGAACCCAGGTTAAAAGAAGGCTGATGATCCAGGCAAAACGACAACCTTTGATGGAAATATTTTTCTCCTTGACGATGATTCGAGTCTGGTGGCTTTCTCAATGACACGTCAGATTTGTCTGCCTTGATTGTGAGTAAGGTTGGAAGTGTGCATTGTGTGTATCCGTTTCAGCGATTGGGTCAGAGTAATAATATAGACCTGATAGGTTACTTTAGTTAATAAAGATAGTAGTTGAATGGTGAAAGTAGGCAAGTTAGAGACTTGACGGCCGATTGTTTTGTTAAAACCGTTCGTCCCTCAACCGGTGTTTGAGAAAACATAAAGATGGCGGACGCCGACGGAATCGAGCGGGGCCCGGGTGCTACACCAAAGAACTTCGTCAAGGCATTGGAAAAAAGAGAGATGGCACGGCTTCAGGTGCCCAAGGTTAACAAGTTTCACTTCAACGGGGATAAAGTGTCTGAGTGGCTTGAGTTGCTGGAGCAGGTCACTAGTGAGGCGTCAGAAGCAGACAAATTCAAGCAGATGCCTAGGTATGTATGGTGGGAGCTTAGACCTGAGGTAATGAAGGTAGCGGCCAGGGCAAATGGTGAGTGGGCAAAGTTTAAAGAGGAAATGCAGAGACGTTTCAAGTTAGGTGATGGCCTGCTCACCAAAGAAGACATGGAAATGTTGAGACGGGACAAGTTCTCCACAGTGGGGCCCTTCGCCACGACGTTTGAGAAAATAGCAAAGAAAGTCCTAGGGTTGGCAGAAGAGGAGCAGTGTGCCACTTTCCTGGGACACTTCAAGAACTGGGAGGGTTCGTCGCTAACTAAGAAGGTTGCGCCAGGAAAGAAGCTCACTTGGGCTGCCATAAAGGAAGGCGTATGGACGGAGAACTGGACCAGGTAGATATCTTCCACATGAGGCAGGCTAGGAAGAAGAGGAAGGCTTTGGATGCCACCACGAGTGATGGACTTGATTTCAAGAAAATGATAGAGGACGTGATGGCCCAGCTCGACGTAGAGAAGGAGGCAAAAAGGAAAACCATGGCAGCGCCACAGATCGTAGGGAAAGCGAAAAAGGCAGTAGTGCAGGAAGAGGAAAAAGAGGAAGAAGAAGAGGAGACCGAGCCTCAGAAGCTGACTAAGGCTTAGAGGAAAGCAAGGAACTTGGCTCAAGAGGGCCAAGGCTCGGGGAGGGGTCAGGTCCCGCAGGCTGTGGCAATGCCCCCGAGTCGTCCCATCAAGCTGCATCAGCACCCTATGGGTCGTGGCCAGGTTGTGGGCCTCCGAGTCATTGGCATGGACACTGTTCATACGCCCCGTGGCCCATGGACGAGGACAAAATCAAGGGTGGGGCCGAGGACGAGGGAATGGTGGTCGGGGAGGAAACGACAGAGGGAATGGTGGTGGTAATGCTGCAGGCGGGGGAAGCGAGGGTTGGACAACATCCGGGAGTCAAGGTGGTCAGGAAGGTGGAAGAGGTGCTGGCAGGGGAAGAATAGATTGGAGGAACGCCATTTGTTGGCACTGCGGGCAGAAAGGTCACACTATCAAGTTCTGCCATGTCCGGAGAAACGATGAAGACAAAGGCCTAATCAGCACCAATTCTGATGGGGATATGTACGACAAGTGGGGGTACCACCTTCATCCAAGGACCCCAAGCGGGACAAGGAAGGAGGCCCTACGACGAGCCGAGGCAGGTGAACCACCCGCTCCTCCAGCCGTGTTTCGGATATGGCAGGAGAAAGGGGTCCGTAGTGACATCAGGGTTGAAGATGTGGGAGAGAACGAAGAGGTGGAGCAAAAGCGAAAAACCGGCACTACTAAGGCTGAGCCCATCATAGTAGAGTCGGACGATGAGATTGAAGAGGATTATTGGAACAGGCCGTTGCACGTTGAGACAGGGGAAGACTATTGGAAAACGGTCCGACAGACGATGGAGAATATGGAAGACTTAATGGATAAAATTCGAAGGTACCAGGGCAAGCTGGTAGATTTATGCGAAGAAGTTAAGGAGTGGCAAGGGCAGAGGCCACAAGTTTTCATGTATGGGTCAGGCCCAAAATTGCAGGGGGCACCTGCGAGCATTCCAAATGTATCGGTCACAGGGGGGACTCCCAGATCAGGGATGAGTTTTAGGCCGCCTTCACGATCTGGGAGGGCCGCTCAGGCGGTCAGGACGAGAGCTCGAGGGCCAGCCAGTCTGGAACCGCCGACTAAGGATATTCCCGGGTCGAGCCGGGACAAGGAAGTTGTAGAACCTCCCATGAATGAGGAGGAGGAGGATGACCGCCTAAGGAACGAGGAGGATGAAAAGGCGGAGCAAAGAGCCAAGAAGAGGGGCGTTAAGGCCGATACGGAAAAAGCCCCAGAGCAGAAAAAGAAGAAGTACACAGTTAGGGTGGAGGAAGGATTCGACGTGGAAGAGATTATGGATCGAATCCTTGAAGGACATAACCACCTCATGAACTTGAAAGATGTCCTGGCATCAGCGCCGAGACTGCAAGAAGAGCTCAAGGCACGTTTGTGCAGGAAGATAGTGGCTAGCGTACGGTTAGGGGTCATAATCCCTAAGGAAGCTGAGTGGTCGGAGACCGGTACGAAAATGGACTGGAAGTCCGTGGCGTGCGGGTGTTTTGATGTTGTTGTAAAGGGGAAAGCATGCACGGCAATGGTGGACACAGGCGCAGAAATGAACCTCATCAAGGAGGAGGATGCCCTGCGCCTGGGGATGGAGATAGACCGCTCCGACAATGGTATTTTGGTAGGAGCAAATAGTCGGTCCATTTTTGTGGGGACCGCATCCAAGGTGGTGCTGGAGATCGGAAAGGTAAAAGTGAGGAGTTGCTTCTTCGTAATGCCCGACCTCGATCACCCTATTCCTCTGGGGCGATCATTTTTTAGCAGAGCAGAGACCGTCATCCTGAATAAGCATGACGGGACTATGTTCCTGGTCATGTGTGATCCCGTGTGTGGCAACTATGAGGTTGTCACGTGCCAGAACATAGGACCAAGGAGTATTAGGAATCGACCCTGCCCTGACTCTTTCACAATTGAGGAGTCAGAAATAGAGAGAAAAAGGCTAAGGGGAGTCGACAGTGAAGAAGAAAGACGGCCAGAAGCAATGACCCTTAGCTTGGYGAGCATAGGTGMCRCTATGGACATAGTGTCGACCTATGGGATGGCAGACCCCGTGGCCGTGGAGGCCTTGAGGGAGAAAGTGGTGGAACAAATGGGAGATGGAGAGATGAAACTGGTATACCGGGTACCAGGAGGGAYCGGCGGAATGGTGGGAGCCCTACCACAAATTGCAACTCGACCTTTTTTAGAGGTGGGCTCAAGCAGGGTTCACAAAGGCGGTACAAAAGGGTAGATCAAAAGTGTCGCCCTGTTCCGGTGCTCGTAGCTGAAGAAAAAGAGGTGTAMTACGAGYGGGAGAGAGAATTGATACGGCAAATGCRAGAGGATGTTGCGAACATGYCATGTCGTATCAATCCGGAGACTGAGAATGCGTTGATTATAGGGGAGTCTGGCTTCCTTACAGTGCAAGAAGAGAAACTTATGGTGGAAACCATAAGAGGAAGGCATACTGCATATGCCTTCAATAATGATGAGAGAGGACGCCTGGACGTGGATAAAATTCTCATGATTAGGATACAYACTGTGTCGCATGAGCCGTGAAATTTGTGGGGCGCACGCTATCTTAATCCTGCTGAAGAAGAGAAGGTATTTGACTACCTAGATGGGAAGGTCCGCACACACGTGGCAGACTACTCGGGCGGACCATATGCATCCCGATGGTTTTATTTTATCAAATCAAATGGGACGTTGAGGTGGGTACAGGATTTACAGCGCCTGAATGCTGTGACTGTTAGAGATGCAGGTGGCCTCCCTAACGCAGATGCGCTTTCAGAGGCATGCGYTGGGAGGGCTATAATATCTCTGATAGACTTGTATTCTGGTTATGACCAGTTTCCTGTCTACYYATCTGACAGGCCGATGAYGRCGATGCATACCCCACGAGGGYTRATCCACATGAATGTCGCACYGCAGGGGTGGASAAAYGCGGTTGCTATGGTCCAGAGGCATATGRTGAGAGCGATGCAGCCAGTAAGCCCTCACATCACGCAGCCCTATATCGATGATTTGGCCGTGAAAGGGTCGAAGGTAAAGGATGAGCAGGAGGTAATGYCGGGAATCARGCGGTTTRWTTGGGATCATGTGCARGACTTGWSTCAAGTCCTGGACTTGCTACAAGAGCATAACCTCACTGCAAGTGGGCCGAAATCCAAACACTGTATGCGAGGAGCGACTATCTTAGGATTTGTGTGCGACGAGAAGGGTCGTCGGCCAGATACTAAGAAGACCAATAAGATTCTCGAATGGTCAAACCCCATTCGAGACAATTACTGAGGTGAGAAGCTTCCTCGGAACGTGTGGATTTTGGAGAATATTTATAAAAGGGTTTGCGACGAAGACGGAGCACTTGCGAAAGCTCGTGCGCCAAGGACAAGATTGGGAGTGGGAAGATAGACAGGAGTCTGTGATAAAGGATCTGAAGAAGGAGTTTGAAGAAGGAGGACTGGTATTGGGAGTACCAGACTATGCGGCTGTTATGACCAGGCCCTTTATCATAGAGACAGATGCAGGACCGACCGCTTTGGGAGGAGTTTTGATCCAGAAAGACCTCAATGGAAAGGAGCGACCGCTAAGATTCGAGAGTCGAACGCTTAATACGGCTGAGAGAAACTACTCTCAGTTCAAGCGCGAAACCTTGACAGTCCTCCACTGCTTGAGAATTTTCGGAAACTATCTCTTTGGCAACAGGTTCGTGTTGAGGGTGAACCCAACCGCTCTAGCTGGTTCGCTAAAGAACTACACTCCCTCAGATCCAACCATTGCCAGATGGTTGACGTACATCTGGATGTTTGATTTTGAGCTGAAGCGGATTCCATGGAACAAAAATAGGGCGGATAGGTTGAGTCGAGTCGACTGGGGCAAGAACAGCGAAGGAGTGATCGAGGATACTCCCCCAGTCGACGGGTTTTTGGAGAATGAGAAGGATTTGAGACTTCACATCAACTCTTGGTCTTTGGCGGTAGGTAACTACATTACTCCTGGACGGCCGGTGTGGCTGACACCTCTAGGGTATGCATGCTTGCCAAACTTAGTCCTTAAACCCTATGTGGAGGAGGACTTATGGGGGATGCCGAATGTGCAGTGGATGATGGATCTGGCCTTGGCAAACAAACACCAGTTGGGTGAGGACCTGATCACGATGGAGGATGGAGCCCGGCAGGTGGAGGATCATGAAAGATCTGTAGGAGGGGTTTACCTCCTGGCCAATGCCTTGTTGCAGGAGGAAGTGGCCAGAAACATTGGGCAGGATCAGGAAAGGGGGGAGAATGTGATATATGAGAAGAAGGACGATGATTTCGAAGAAGGCGAGATTAAGGAGGTTTTTCGAGCAGAAGAGTATGATGGGGTTTATCTTGAACTCGGAATGCTTCTTTCGTGCGAAAGAAGAGAAAGAGATGCCAGCGAGAAAGTCTTGAAGATGAGACCGAGCTTTCTGGTAAGGGATGGGCACCTATTCATGAAGAGCAAGGGGAGGAATCCCAAGAGAGTAGTCTGTGGCATCGCTCGTCAGATCGATGTCATGGTCGCCCTGCACGACGGCACAGCTGGAGGGCACAGGAGTACTGATACAACGTATCTCAAGATACACGAATTGTACTATTGGGATGGCATGGGGAAAATGATCAATGATTATTGCAAATCTTGCGTCCCACGTCAGGAGCTATCTTCCCTTAGGCCAAGGGAGCCGCTTCACCCAAGATACGTTCGTGAGGTTGGAGCCGTCGTACATATGGACCTGCTAGTAATGTCGTTGGGGATAGGGGGATTTAACTTCATCTTTGATGCACGCGATAACCTCTCCGGGTTTGTGGACGGAAGGGCTATTCGTACCAAGACTGGCGAGACGCTAGCACGATGTATCGAGGAATATTACCTTCGACACCCCTTTGTCTCCAGATTTGTCATGGACAGGGGGTCTGCATTCACCAGTGCAGAGGTAAAAGCACTCTTGAAGAGGTACGGGGTGATTGTTGAGTATACTACTGCAGCACACCCTCAAGCAAATACACCGGTGGAGAGAGGACACAACACCATCTCGAACCTTCTGGCAAAATGGACCAGTGGGAGGCCAAATCAGTGGCCAGATTTTTTGAGAGTGACCTTTTTTGTAGACAACATCACAGTGAGGAGGAGCACCGGTTATGCGTCAGCCACGCTATGGTATGGCAGGCATGCAACGTTCCCTATCGAGAGCTTCCTGAAGACATGGAGGCGGCAGGACCTCGAGTCAGAGTTGACGTTCGAGGAACTGCTCGATTTAAGGGCGCGTCAGATTGGAGCCATAGAGGATAGGATTGAAGGAGCGGCGAGTAAGGTGGCATATAACCGGGCACAGGATAAGTTCAGGTGGGACAAGATGGCAAGAGTGAGGAAGGAGCCACTCAAGGTGGGAGACACGGTGCTGTTGTACGACTCATCCCTAAAGAAACAATGGTCACGGAAGTTGGATAAGCGGTGGTTGGGACCGTACAAGGTGGCAAGAGTTGGAGAGCATGGCGCGTACCAGATTGAGGAGATAGACGGAACAGCCTGGAGAGATTGGGTGTCAGGCTCGAGATAGAAGAAGTTTGTTGCTCGAGATGATTTGAGCCCAAATCTCACAGGCTAGAAGTCCTTTCCTGCTAAGTATTTTTCGCTTAATAGAGATATTAGTTAGGTTGTACAGATAGTCGCTAGGATGGTCTGACAGACTATAGAATTGGAATAGGTGTTTATGTGTATGTATGCATATGCAGATGGATAGGTTAGGTGGGATGGGATGTGTATGTCTCTCACTGTGTTGCCAAAACCTGCTTACTCTTTGTGTGTTTTTGCTTGTCTCTTCCTTGTTGTGCAGGTCTGACACCACTTTGGCGCAGCCATGCCAAGAGGAAAGGAGGGGCAGGGCCAGTGGAACCCCCTCAGGGGACAGCCAGACAAAGAGTGCAGACATGGGTCAGAAGAGAAGACAGGCCACCCATCTTCACAGGAGGGAACGTCGAACTATTTCTGATCGAGTTCCAACGGCACACGAGCGAGTTTGGATGGGATGGAGCGAGGATGTTGCGAGAGGTACGTGGAGAGGGCGAATGGGCTGAGCCCATTGCCAAGTACGTGCGGGAGTCAGCGACCTGGACGGAGTTCGAGAGGAGAATGGAGGGACTGCACCCATCGCCCAWGGGGAGAGATGGAGTACCGATCCGATTTGATGGRACGAGCTTGGACGAGTTCTTGTGGGCTTATGACCGGTTTGCGGACGAGCAGAACATTGTACCTGAGACCAGAGTGAGAGGATTCCTCCAGTTTGTGAAGAGGTATATCAGGATGTTCGTCAGGAGTGTTGTGGAGAGAGCGTTGCATTGGGGAGACTGCAGACGACTACTGAGGAGCTATTACAYTCYAGCACGCCAGGCAGAGGAGAGAAAGAGTATGGAAAAGAAAAGGAAGGAGCCTGAGGCTGAAGGCAGGAGGACTTTTGAGAGAGGTGCCTCGTCCAGATCTCAGSAGGGTGAGAGAARAAGGGAACATGCTTCCCACAAGATGGAGAGAARAGAGGARCTGCCGGCTAAGAGGARTCAGGAGAGGAGGGAGTCAGAGGTGCCTGAGGCTCCTCCTCAGTCTATTCAGAGACCAGAGGATCAGGCTATGGCAGAAACAGGACCAGAGGCACCCTGTGAGCTGACAGGACAGAGGGTGGATGAGGACCAGGCTGCMAGACAGAAGGAATTTGACARACAAGAAAGGGCCGCCAGGGAACAGGAGATCAGAGCAGAAGTCAGGAGGAAGAACCTGGAGGAACTCCACAGGAAAGTGGAGCAGGGAGAGCGGCCAGTGGACTTGAAAGACAGAAAGGGAAAGAATGTAAGCAGCCAGCAGGAAGAAGACCCTCCTCTACTCTCTGAAGCGTGGGAGAACTTTGATAGGTTGATGGGAGCTGCGAGAGGACCAGAGGGACCTCAGCAAGAGATGGGGGTGAAGTTGGTCTTCGCAGACTTGCTCACGTTGAAGGGAGTAATGAAGGAAGGATTTGCAGCCGCACAAGCATCAGATTAGAAGATTGGAGAGAGGTTGACCAAGGTGGCTCAGAAGGCCTATGGTCAGAGGGTGGAATGGGAGCAGGAGACTAGGGATCTGAAAGAGAACCAGGAGAGACAGGATCGCGAGTTGGATGCAATGAAGGTGGAGCTGTAAAAGGTTTGGGCTGGCAATGAGGCAATCAGGCAGGTGAACCAGACCCTCGACAAGGTCAACGAGGCTCTGAGGGCCTACCTGCAGGCTCAACAGGCTTCCTTCGAGGCAAAAGAGGTAAAGTGGAAGAAAAGAATTTAGGAGCTGGAAGCGAAGCGCGAGCAGAGGGCTCCCACAACTTTGGTGGATTGGACTGAGGTCGAAGGATTTGAAATGAAGAAGCTACCTGCAGAGGAAGCCTTCAAAAGTCAGAAGGAGGAAGAAAAGGCTGATCTACAGGAAAGAAAAGATGTGCCATTGTTAGACAAAGAGATGTTACAGCCTCAGGAGGTGCACGTGGAAGAGAAAGCCAAGAGTGAGGAGTCTGAATGGCAGATGCCTTCCACCTTGGCACTCCTGCAGGCTCGCRAGGGACAGGATGTRACACAGCAKGCAGAGATGGAGAGAGATGAGGGSGCACTGCCTGTCAATCAGATGGTTGCTGAGGGGCAAATGGTCCAGGGGAGCGAGGTTGAGGCTGAGCAGAGAGTAGGCCAGGARACTTGTCAGGAGTCTACCACGCCTCAGGATATGCCCTTGGCAGTAGGCTTGGAGGAGGCGTTGGGCTCATGGGCCACAGGGTCTGGTTCAGCAGTTCGAGCGAGTGGACCAGTGAGACAGACAGAGGAGAGAGCAGCCTGCCCCACTCCATCTGAGACTCCCCAGCAGGAGGTTACGAGCGAAGTTACGGCAGTTTCATCCTCAGTACTCTCGCAGGAAGAAGAGAAGACGGCACAGAAGAAGCCTGRGAAGTGTTTCTACTGCAAGAAGGGCAAACACTTCTCTGATGATTGCCCCAAGTTCTATGAGGATGAGGCGAGAGGGTTTGTTACCAGAGTATCCACTAGGATTTGGAGGGATAGAAATGGTAATTTGGTTGAGAAGTCTCAAGATGGTGGTAGGATGCAGTTGTACAGACAGATAGGTGAGGTGATGATTGACTAGGATTTGACATTAGGGTTCGGAAAGGTCTAAACCTTGGCATGAGTAAAACATCTCTGACTCTCTACTGGTAGGTGATTGTATATAGGAGAACACATGGAGGATTGGATCACACCCATGTATATCAGTAGTGAGGGCCATTATTGAGATGTTACCGTCAATACTATAGACCTTCAGGACAGATTATACATTAGATAACCTTGAGTGTGAGTTCGACTATCATTTTTGTTCTTTCTTTGAGACTATGTACATTACGTGTTTGTGTGAGTTACATTTTCTTTCTTTCTCTTTCAGAGTAGGATGTGTGAGACTTGTGTGAGCAGTGTGAGTGGTGTGCAGAGTGTGTCGATACTTGGACATTCGGGACTTTGACCTGTTCAGAACATCTTTGACTTCTTTGTATTATACTTTGATTCTTCTTTGAGTGTGACAGGGGTCTTGCCTATTTTGCAAACCCCATATTCCTTGTGTATATATAAGACTCAAACTTAATAGAGATTTGTGTGGTATACTACGCTCACATCAATTGTGGACTTGCCCATGTATGCGTGACTTTTGTGAGATGTTGTTATGATGGTTTGATCTGCACTCTCCTTTCTCTGAACTTAGGACTACCTGTCATTGTTACAGGTGAGGTACTAAGTACAGTTGAAGGAGAACACACATCACATGTGAGGAAACCGAGAGTCCAAATGAAACAGTGTTGTTGAATGGAAGGTCACAACTGAGAGTTGTGTCATTATGTGTGATTCAAAATGTGAAAGGAACTCAATGCCCGGTAGAGTTCTTCCTGTACATAATTGGAATTATGAGAGAGCTCTCTGATGAAATGCTATGATGATGATAATGAAAAATCTTGTGTGCAAGCAAAAGTCGGACAAGGAAAGACCAGAAATTTTGTGAGAATTATGAATGGAATTCTGGCAATTATGGCGAAATTTTTGGAAAGGTGTCCCTATAAGACGTGTGACCTTGCCTGCCCTGATCAAACCAAGGAAGGCACGACCTTGTGGAATTATTTGTGGATTTGTGAGAAAGGCACTATCCCTCCTCGTCGTTCCGTGGGCAGTTGGTATGTGATCCTTTGTACATTTTGTGTGAAAAAGAGAAGGTCCGACCACAAGCAGTCAGTCTAAGGGACATATTATGTGAGGTCAGGCTAAGGGGCTATACTTAGCATCGCTGGAACTGTAAAACCTAACTCCCAGCGAGGGCCGCTGGCTGGCGCAACCTGGCAGCGGGACCATGGCTCACCAAAGGTTAAGTCCTAATAGGTCGGCCGCCTGGAAAGGTTTAACTAGAGGGAAGGTCATTGGGGTCGATGAGGTCAACAGTCGGGACCCTTCGGGGTGCCAAGGTAAGAGAGATTTGCTTATCGTTGCGCAACCAACGAGGGCACTACCGCTAATACAACAACGGGGTAGGTCGTGGACTCGGTTTGATCAACCGTTCTGCGGTGGACCAAGATGGAGACTTAGAAGCTGCCTGTGTTAGATTCCAGGTTGGGCATTCCTTATGAGTGGATATTTGAACTAGTAGTACTTACCAATTTGGGGACTGAAGGTGCCCCGTATTTGAGAGAGGTCTCGGTTAGGGCCCGCGTCCTAAGTTATGACCCTGCTTGCAGGACGATGACTAAATAGGACACCCAACTGTGAGTCGGCATATGTCTAAGGCAAAGGGAGAGGACTATCAAGCTACTGCCTGAGAGCGGGCATTACGCTGTAGTACGGAACACAGTATCCCCAGAGTCCGAGGCCAGGACGTGGGAGACCCAGGTTGAAACCCTGGCAGTGGAACACCGTGACGGGGATGGACTGATAGAATACGTCAAACAGAGTCAAGCCGGCTAACAGGATTGGTCAACTTCCTTGTCAGCAAGATGTGATTTGAACTTTTTATAACCTTTGATCTGACCGGCCCGACGGGGACGTCGCTTAATAGGGTCCGGAAAACTGTCGGCACCATTACCCTTACCAAGGTAATTGTGCGTGCTTCGTGCACCTCGCAGAAGGTGCGATCAAGATGATACTTGAGAAGATGGCATATAGGTCGGCCAGCCGCAACTGACTCTTGGAAGTCGGGTGCGGCAGACGTAGGCATAGCTTGATTAGAGAGTGTGTGAGCATGCACTTTGTGGGCGTGCGTAAGTAGCTAGCCGTCAGCAGCCGTGGGAATTTTTTGACCAAGCCTCGTGGACCACAGTCCTGCGGTCACCAACGAAGTCACGGTCAGCATGGAGCTGGTCAGTAGGTTTACGGTGGTGAGGTTTCGTTGACTCGCTGAAAAACGGCGCCTTTGAGACTACACAGTAAGGAGGGTGTGGACACTAGAGCTATGCTAAATACTAGCCAGAGGTCGGAGCCATCGGAGGAGTAAGAGGGAAGGCAATGCGAACATAGTCTAGTGGAGACAAGTGTCGTGGTTTTTCCGGCAAGGCGGCGATAGAAAGTCGGCTGCGGCAGGCTATGAAGGCCACATGCCGCAATCATGGCAGGTAGAGGCAACGTACGCTGTGAGTTGGGCGACACCTACCTTCGAGATATCAGAGCAAGACCCCACAAGGCCAGGGTGGAGGGGATAGGCCAGCACGACACGTGTGCAGGGTCACGGGGTTGAAGGACAGGCCAAGAAACGGCCTGGGGCACCACCTGCAGGCCCAGGCTGGTTGACCATGCAATTCATATACAGGGTAACCCGCACCCAATTCAGGCTTGGGCTTAGCCCTTTAGGTTACATCATTGAGTTTTCACCAGGCGGATCCCGGGATCGAGGCCAACAACCAGCATTGGGGCAGCGGAGGAGCGTACTTGGGAGTGAACTAAGGGGTTGAGAGTCCCACGGGACTATCCCACTTAGTTTTGCTGAGGGGACCCGGCCGCGGGTCCGGGAGGTAGGACTGAAGACTAAGTACTAACGGTTCTCCTCCCCTATCCGTGTTTTTACTTCTATTTATAGAATTTTACTAATATTTTATTTTTTTTATGTTTCCCATTCAGGACGGGGGGCGGCACTAGTCTATGGGGCCGGCTGGAGCTCAAGAGCCCAGCTCGGTGGGTACTCCATTGAACTGCTGAAATACCGATCCCACCGTGGAGCTGGTTTTATGCAGCCTCATTGTGGTTTTTTCTATGGACCTTCGGGACATCAATAAAATAAATAAATATATATATACTTTAGAACCTTGTGAGGGAGGTGCTGTGTGGGCAGCAAAGGACCAGGTTGTTTTGTTTTGCTGCAGACGGCCAGGGCAGCGTCCCACTGGAAAAGGTGCAGCGTATGATCCAAACCATGTGAAAGACCTCAATTTAGCCGACCTCAAAATCCGCATATTTTGCAGGTTCGTGGTCGCAGTACGAGCGTGGCGTGGGGACCAGAAAGACGGTGAACTATGCNGTGTGGGCAGCAAAGGACCAGGTTGTTTTGTTTTGCTGCAGACGGCCAGGGCAGCGTCCCACTGGAAAAGGTGCAGCGTATGATCCAAACCATGTGAAAGACCTCAATTTAGCCGACCTCAAAATCCGCATATTTTGCAGGTTCGKGGTYGCAGTACGAGCGTGGCGTGGGGACCAGAAAGACGGTGAACTATGCCGGGGCGGAGGGGGGCCGCAGGCCGCAGCGGCCGGTCACATAGGACCACTCCCCACGTCGGCCTTTGGCAGTTCCCATGTGAAYATCTGCTTTTACCTTTAGGATCCGCGACGTGGTGGAACAGGCCTGGGCAGTTGTGGCCAGAGGATGCACCGCCCGCTAAGCTCAGCCTGCGGCGAGCAATGAGAGGTATGAATGTGAGCCTACCTGCAGGGAACCGTGAGACAGTGAACTGTAACTGGCAGGGTGAGGACCAGCAGGCACCAGCGCAGAGGCTATGTACCGCTGGTCACATAAAACCGTTCCCCGTTTGGCTGTTTTATTTTATTGTCTATTTTATTATTTTTCTATTTGTTCTTTACATATATACCCTTTTGTCCCAGGTTGGGACACAGCCCAGGTGCTGGTTCTGGGGTTGGCAAGGGTATCAATAGGCTTAGTTCAGTTGGTACATGTCGAGCTGCTGAAGTACAGGCCTGAGTTGGAGCTCGGCTGAAAACAGGGGAGCAAAGCACTACGAACCTGTTTTTTTTGTTTTTTTTTTGTACTAAGCTCTAGACGTGATGGCCGCCACATTCATTTAGATTTTGTTAATATAACACTCTTGCGAATATACCCTCAGTCCAGACATTCAGTTTTTGTTACATAACCTTCAGCACGATTGGGGACTAGGGGGTAGTCTGGATTCGTTAGAATAAGGAAAGGCATAGAGTGCCACGAGGCTGGAGTAGAGTGGGTAGGAGAGTATAAAAAGGTGGGAGTATCGCCTGCAATTTTTTTATGGAGGGATTGCGGTTTCTCCCATTGGTAGCAATCAGAAACGGTGGGCTGCGTTAGGAGCAAGGTCAGCGAGGAGGGAGAATGAGGAGGAAGTGAAGAGGATGAAGATAAAGACGGGGATGGAGAAGAAAGGGGGAGAAGAAAACTCAAAATGATCTAGTTCGCTCACTCCTGAACGAAATCATGCGAATCAGACGTCGATCTTGGGGTTTTGGGGCAAGGCGAATGTGATGGGAGTGTCAGTTTTGGTGTTAAGCTAGCAGATTGATCGGGGCAAGCATCAGAGACAGCGCGCAGCTATGGAGGAAGCAAAAACGAAAAGAAGGGGAAGAGTTTTTTTCACTCGTTAGTGGGTGGATTTGGGCAAGGGAGGATGCTAAAAGGGGGGTTTTAGTAGCTGCAAGTCGGATTATGGGGTTAGTTCCTGATATTAGTAAGTAGATTTGTTAGTACGTGAGGAAGAGGGCAGCAACAACAAAAAGAAAAGGGGAGAATGAACCTGGACGTAATTCTGCGTCAGGTGCGTTCGAAGGAGGGGAAAAATAACGTGGAGCTAGAAGCTATGGCAAAGAAGAAAGGCCACAGCATGCTTGTTCCTTGACGAATTTTGGCAGGAGAAGGTGCTAACCTGGGTTTTTGAGACAGGCCGAGTCAAGCGTTGTTAGTAGATTGAGAAGAGAGTTAGTAGTTAGCGAGAGGGAAGAGAAAAAGTGTGCGCGGTAGTGCTGGAAGGAAGGGGAGTGGAAGGAAGTGGTTGCGCGGGGGAGTCGGACGAAAAGGTAAAAACGGAAGACAAGATTTGATAGGGCTTTATCTCGCTCAATTCTCAATGGATTTAAGCGAAATAAGAGCCTAATCTGAGGTTTTGATGCACTACGAATCCAATGATATAGTTAGATTCTGCAGCAGGATATCCGTTTCACTGTTGTGTGAGTCGGAGGCTGCGCTGCGCTTGGAACAGATACCGAAAGAAATCGGAGTGACGAAATTTCCTGCGTTTTTACACCAGCTTCATCAGATTCCTCATCTTGTATGTTCTGGCGGAGGGCAGTATGGCAGATTGGTGCTGCTCGCAGTACATTTGAATGACATCCGGTCTTGACGCGGCAGATCTTGTGGTCCTACGAATCGGATCCAGCTAATTTCCGCGATCCGCTTGGCTCTCCCCGTAGTGAACATCAAGGTCTTCTGGCTGGTCACGTCCGTCACAACTGCGTTGGCATGGTCCTCGCACAGTTGTTGGGGCTTATTCGTGTGGACGACCTCTCGATCTGAGTGGTGCTCATCAGTGCCATGGCATTTGGCCGATGATCACGACCGTGCTGTTCGCGGCCTTTTGTTGTTTCATAGACGTCTCCCTCTCGTCCAAAAGATCACTGTAAGTCCCCTCCGAGGTGATGGCATGTGCATAGGAGGAAGAGAGAGAGAGAGAGAGAGAGAGAGAGAGAGAGAGAGAGAGAGAGAGAGAGAGAAAGAGAGAGAGAGAGAGGGTTTACTTGGCTGGCTGGAGCTGCACATGGTAGCTTGAGGTCAGAAGCGCTGCACCTGGTCGTGTAGTAGTGGGAAGGTTGCCACAGGACTGGAAGTTGAACTGTTACATCAGTGCGCCGTCCTCGGGTTGACTTGAGTACACGAGAGACAGGTCGTGACATCTGTTAATTCGTCGACCGGAGAGGCATGAGCCAACTGCAAATTACATACGGATCAGGCGGCTGCTTTGACTAGTGAAGCGGCGCAATATCAGGCTAAAATAGATGAAAAAAGGGGGACGACAGGACAATCGGAGCATTCCGCAGTTGTGGGGTTGTCCCTGTACTGTCCAGTGCACAGAGCCTTTTGACTGTAGCCAAATTTGAATTAACAGCCAGTACGGGTCAGTTCGTGCATAACACTGTAGGTCTGACCAAGTAAGCAGGACTCTTTACAGTGTCCTACTACTGCAGCTACTGTGTCCTACGATTGTTGACGTCGCGGGAGTACAGACTGTGCTGGGCACAGGTTCTAGCTGATTAGTAAAAACCAGTCTATTGATGTTTTGATTGTTGCTTTCCTTGCTGTGCCTTCGATATGTGGTTGGCGAGCTGTGTATTTGGCTGTGTAGTGGGGAATGATGGCTTCCTACGATCTGTGTTGGCTAAAGGCTTGGTTGTGCACTCGAGATGCATGGACTGAGTTACGTCGTGTATTCTATTGAACAATTCTGATGCTGTAGTTAAACCCCTGCTCATGCAGCTTTGTGTCACCACTGTGTAGCATCCCAGCCGCTGGTTGTAGAATCAGGGGGTGGTTTGTTGTGGCTATGGCTGAGGTTGTCAGCTTGGAAGAAACTGGAACTGCTGTTACCACGGGCAGCGGCTGCAGGAACTGTGATGGCCGCTGCCATGTGCATTGTAGGCTGTTGTTGTGGTGACTGTTCTCTATCACCAAAGGGCTGTCGTGGCGGACTGGGTACGTTTGAGACTGATTTGAGCAGTTGTGGGACTGCTGCAGCAGTATACCAGGTTGTTCCCCTTTACAGCAGGAGGCTATTACTGCAGTCTGGAGGATCGTCAGACGACTATCGACTGTGTGTTGGCTGAGCCAGTTTTGAGCTACTGTGGGGCTGCTGCAACAGTATACCCCAGTTGTGCCTCTTTTCAACTGGACTGCTGCCGCAAGCCAGGGGGTCCACTGCTGTGCACCACCGTTGTACTCGGCGGTGCTCCTCGCAGCATACTGCAGAGGGCAGGACACGGCTCGCAACTAAGAGTTACTGCCGTACAAAGTACTGACTCACTTGCTGGGCACCGTCACTGGGCTGGAAGTTGTTCCGTGCTACATACAAGTGACAGGGCTGGCCGAGGGAGACTGCAAAAGGTTACTGCTGCAGTTTTGAGATTCTTTAGGGGGTTGTTACTCTGCACATCAGTGATGATCAGACTGTTGCGTTCGCACTGCGTTTCATTGGCTGCCATTGCGGGGCCCTCATGAGATTCCAGACTTCAAGACCCTCTCATTGTGAGTTGAGTTGTCCCACTCTTGTATCTTGAGAGTCTAATCTATCTACCTCTACCCTTCTTATTCTCAGTCTGGTCCGAGGTTACGAGAGGAAGGCAGCAGGCGGGATTGCAACCCGTAGGTCTGCGCCAAGGCCTCTGTGGCAGGTTGCCCCACCGATTGCGGGAGCTCTGCCGGAGCCCAGGCGGGGTTCTGGAGGCAGGGAACACTCAGGTATAACCCTCGATTTACGCGTGTGATCCTATCATTAAACTATATTATCGTATTGCTATTAGCCTGACTGGAAGTATGACTGGAAAAGATAACTATTTTTCTTTACTTGTTTGAATTTAGAAGATTCTTTTGCAGAGTAAATTAACAACTATGTATTGATGTAAATCAGATTATTGGAGTGAACTCAAACAACACAAGAGCTGTGATTATGTGGCGGAGGTTGGGCGAACGCATTTGTTGCGGGTTGTTCAGTCTTTCGCATTGGTTTTATTTGTTATTTGGCAGGCTAGGTTACCCATAAATTGGGTAGCCTAGTTCTATGCTGTATGTGACTGTATGAGCTGACCAGGCACAACATAAGTTGTTGTGTCTGGTCATATGCCTTTCGTCGTTTGTTCAGGCAAAGGTTGGGCTCCTCATAAGTTGAGGTGGTCCAGTTCTTTGTATATGCCGAAAGTTTAGGCTGACCAGTCTCACCATAAGTTGGTGGCACCTGGTCATACGCCTTACGTCAATTGTTTAGGTAGAAGTTGATCACACCATAAGTTGGTATGACTCAGTCTTATGCTTCACTGTTTCAGGCGAGACTGTTCAAATAATAAGTTGGTGTGGTTAAGTCATGAGCCGCCATCACTAAGCGAATCAGAGTATATAAGGTGATACAATTACCTATTATGTATATTCGTGGCAGGCTGGGCGCCATGAGTTGGGAGATCCAGCCATATAAACCAGTAGCAGACAAAGCAGAGGGGAAAGAAGATTAAGAGTACAAAATGGTGTGGTAACTTTGGGCACGCTGACTCATCCATAAGTTGGGTAGTCAGTCCTATGTCCTTGATAACACAAAGCAGAGAATTGTATAAAGCTTGGATATTTTCCCCTTTCTAAACATAACTGGCGTCTGGGTGAGGATCCTCATGAGTTGAGGTGACCTCATCACTCGTCTCAAGGAAGAAATTGGTTGTGAAACTTATTTATCTGATGTAGTTGTGTTGCGGAGGCCGGACAAACGCATAAGTTGAGGGTTGTTCGGTCACACGCGGTGGTTGTTGTTTTAGGCAGGGCTAGACTATCCATAAGTTGGGTAGCCTAGTCATATGCTATATGTCATTGTATGGGCTTAGCCAGACACAACATAAGTTGTTGTGTCTGGTCGTATGCCTTTTGTCGTTGTTCAGGCAAAGGCTGAGTCCCTCATAAGTTGAGGTGGTTCAGTCTTTTGTGTATGCAGAGTGTTTAGGTTGATCAGGTTTCACCATGAGTTGATGCGCCCTGGTTATACGCCTTATGTCATTTGTTCAGACAGAGGCTTATCACAACATAAGTTGTTGTGGTAAGTTCTAGGCCTTATATCCATAAAGTTGAGCATGGTTGTATTGCGAAGGGCTGGGCGAATGCATAAGTTGTAGGTTGTTCGGTCGTTCGCGCAAGTGGCTTTGTCTAGGCTAGGTTGGACTATCCATAAGTTGGGTGGCCTGGCTCTACGCCGTATGTAGCTGTTTGGGCTGGCCGGGCACAACATAAGTTGTTGTGTCCAGTCATTTGCCTTTTGTCGTTAGTTAGGCAGAGGCTGACCCCCATAAGTTGGGAGGTTCAGTTCTATGTGTATGCCGAATGTTCAGGCTGACCAGCCTCACCATAAGGTTGTGCGGCCCGATCATACGCCTTATGTCGGTTGTTTTGCAGAAACTGGTCACACCATAAGTTGGTGTGGTTTGGTCTTTATGCGTACGTATATTTGTGTTACCAGGCTAGGGCACCATAAGTTGGTGTGACCTAGTCATATAAACTAGCAGGTCAGTCACATCCATAAGTTGGGTTTGCTGACCCTATGTCTTATGTAAGGAAGGGTAAAAAGGGAATAATGAGGGTTTTTTAACGAACTATGTGGCCTGGAAAAGAACCATGTGGGATTGTGAGAGATGTTTGCTCTTGCATGCTCGTGGGCTCTCACTTGGGACATCTTTTGATAGAGAAGTTGTTGCAGATGCTCGCCGAGTGTTGAAGCCATAGCTAGGTAAGATGAATGATGGGAGGGAAGCTTGGGATGAGATAGGACGGCCTCTGCTGGGGGTTAGGATCAGCGTTGGCTCATGGCCTCATTCAGAGGGCATGTTGACCAATATTGAGCCTAAGTTGTCGAGCAGGGATCAGGAGTTAGCCCCAAGTATAGTTTTGTTGTGCACTTTGACTTTCAGCTTTGTATAAATCTTGGCAGCCTACTTTTCTTACGGGAAGCGCTGCCGAAATTTCTGCAAAACTGAAAAGAGTTAGTCACATTCAGGTTCCTAGAAATTATGAAAAGGCATTTTTCATACGGGAAGTACTGCCGAAATTTTGAGAAATTTGGAGAGTTATAATATTTTCAGTTAGACCAATCTTAGCAACTCAAGTATGGTCACAGGTATGTGTGTGGAGTATGTTAATCAAGTATGATGTTTTGGTTGTTTCGAGTTCAGGCGGGCAAGCCACGTAGCTATTGTGAGAGTGTACTATCACATAACTCTTTGCTTGACTAAGGATATTTCCCCTTATTTATATATTGTGGTTGGGCTCTCGCTCGCACAGCCCTCACTCGGTTGTGTGACCGCATGCCGATTTTTTCTGTATGTTTGTCTAACTTTAGTTTATGGAACGATAAAAGTTTCGGGCGCAAGGACTAGCGTGTCGGTAGTGATGCGCCAGACAACTCACCACCGCTCCAAATTCCTTCCTGCCCTAGGGACCATCTTGCTCTGCACCCCTTGGGACACCTCAGGGTGCAGAAGACGGAAAGGCCCTCAGGCCGGGTTTGCGCCCGCTAGAGGATTACCTCCCCCTAGCGCGCGTTTCATCCAACGCCTGAGCGTCGGAAATAACCCCATGGCTCAGAATAGGCCACTTGGGTATGGACACCACGTAATGCGCCGTCATCGCAGATACTCACGTAGAGCTGCATGGTGAGCTGGTATGTGTGGGTACTGCGTCCGCACGATCTTATCCTAAGTCCTTGCGCGCAGCACTCGCCGATTCTTCGTACTAAAAGTTATGGGTCAGGCGGCGAGACCAAAAGCGCGCTACGGTCAATAGACTCGAGTTTGTGGTAACAAGAAGCGACACATGGGCGAAGGACCAGTCCCAGTCGACCTATGGGAGCCCGTGTACGGGTCTCACTACCCCGGACATTGGATAGCCTACGGGTAAGACTTTGGGCCTCCTCCGCGCGCGCGTCGTTTGGGCCTGCCTACCCCTTCCATTTTAGGAGGTCACTAGACCAGTGCGAGTTGGAATAGGTTTCTCTTTTGAACTTTCATGGTTGGACGTTGTAGTCCGTGGTAGTCGTCAAAGTTAAACCCCTTGATTTCGGCTACCACGACAGCCCTAAAGTTGTCTACTCAACCCCTCTGCACAGGGTGAAGAAGAGGGTGTGGTCTTCAACCGCAAATGGCGGTTGTCTGGCGTCGAGAGATTACCCCTCAAAGCGTCTGTCAGCCGACACTTGAGTGTCGACCGTGACCCTCAAGAATACCAAGGGCCGCGAGGCCATGAGTTCCACATAGTACCCCATCATCGCAAATCTTGCATGTGCCCGCATGATCGATATGAGGGGGTCATGCACTCGTGCGCCTCTTATACGGAAGTTCAGCGCGCGGTACCTATCTGAGTCTTGCCGTATATAGTTATGGGTCAGATACTGAAGGGACTAGGAGTTGTTGTGTTGTGGCGTTGTTTGTGGTGTTTGTTTTGCGTGGGGCTCCAGGTGTTATGGGTGAGTAAGTGCGAGTGTTGTGGTGTAACGCGTGGGTGTGTAGTGCGTCCTAGTCGACCGACGTCGAGTGGCGTTTGGGACTTCAGCCCCCCAATACGGCGATTCGGGTACGGGTTCAATTTTAGGGCGTTCGACCGCGCGTACCCCCTATGCTACAGCGAGTGAGAAACGCCCTTGGCTGGGCCACCTCTGCAATTGCATACGAAAAGCTTTCGCATGTGGTTCAGTAGCTCGGCAGGGATACGCCCACCTAAGGGAAGGTGACAACTCCCGCAGGTGGAGGTAGAGGTGCCTTGCGTGACTCTGTCTTGTCGTAGGGACTCGCGAGAGGTACGGCTGGCGCACTCGGCCGGAGCGGCAAATGCTCTCCGCAATAAGTCCTGCATAATCCTGCGTGACGCGGCCGGGAGGGTCCCCGTGCGGAACCGATGCGCTCGACAGCGCGCCTGTAACTTGTTGGCTTTAAGGTCAAAAATCAGGCAGAGGACCAGACATGTTCTATAAGTTTGGGTGGTCTTGGTCCAATGTCATGCACATGCTGGAACTAAAAGACTATAACTCGACTATACTTTACTATTATTTTATCTATGCAGGCTAGTCAGACGGTGTTCTATAAGTTTATGTGGTCTGACTATAGCTTATCATAAACTGAAGAGAGTATTAACTAAAAATGAATTTGCGGTACGAAAGGGCTGACTGAATCTTGAGCTAAAGATGATCGGTTCAGTTATATGCTACCTCAAAAGACTAAGTGCAGATAATTATATAAAACTTGGATATTTAAACAGTTCAGGGTGACTAGGGCGGCCTAGTCATATGCCCAGAGAAAAGAAAAGTTGTTGTGCCCTGTGTTTGTGTATATTCAATGGTTGAGTCAGACATGTTCCATAAGTTTGAGAGGTCTAGCTTTATGTCTTATGTAAGCTAGGTACAAAAGACTATGAACTATTGTTTGATAAGATTGACTTTGGGCTGGTGAGAGTACTTACCTCTGTGGTTTGACATGCATGTGGCTGGGTGAGATCACTACTTAGTTTGAGTTTCAGTTTGATAGGTAGTTRCTTTAGTTGCTCGTCACGTGCTAGATCCATAGGAGTTAGTTCAATGCCTGCATTTTCTGAGCTAAGTTTATTTTTACTTAGGTCRAATTCTGCATTTTCCAGGATCTTTTATTATACTTGGCTTTGTATAAATTTTGGTAAGTTATTTTCTCTACGGCAAGCGTTGTCGAAATTTCTGCAAAATCCAAGGAGCTAGTCAAAATTTGACTTTTCAAAGTTCAACTTGTCTAACTTTTATATATGGCTTAGTAAAAATATGGAAAGTTCTCTTTGTTAAAGGGATTGCTGCCCAAATGTTTGCTAATCCAGGGAGTTAAACAAAATTTGATTTTGGAAAGTTAAAGATTATTTATGTTTTCATATTTAGACTGATATAAATTATGGAAAGACACTTTTCCTACGGGAAGCGCTGCCGAAATTTTCTTAGTTTAAAGGAGTTAGATTATATTATGACAGGTGACAACTTTTGACAATYGACTMTGTATAGCGAAAATTCCGYTATAAGTCTAGGGATAATCGGTAGAAGGYRCCCACGCATAAACCTTTTYGGTTTTGGTCGCCCAAAGTTTAGCCTTTTGGTAYTACCGGCCCAATGAGTTGCATGTGGGGTACKACAGGCYCACGTGTCGCTYTAAGGGTCYTACCGGATCAYGAATCTGRCGCATAACAGCGCCAGAYTCATTTTGATGTAAAAGAGGTCGGGGGTGGTAACGCTGAAGTATCGAATGAGGCCCACGTACGTCATTTTGAAAAAGAAGAGCCCTACCGGTTCATGAATCTGGCGTAGAAACAACGCCAAATTATGAAACCGGTAAAAACAGGTCCAGCGAGATGTGGCCACGGCGCGAAGGTGCCTTTCAGCCAGGGGAAAGTTGTTTGGGCCGGTAGTACCAAACGGTCGAACTTTGGGCGGTCAAAACCGAAAAGGTTTTGGCGTGGACTTTTTCTACCAATTATCCCATAAGTCTACCTTTCCTTGAGCACTGACTTAGAGGTAAACTTAAACTTAGTTATTAGGAGATCTTGAGAGAGAAAGTGCTATGGAGATTCATTCCCCATACATTGATTGTCGARCCTTGGRAATTGGTGTGTCTTGTGTTACAGGTYCTTCRTTTGATTGATTTGATTCAAGRATTARACTAGATTCAGCTTGATCCCAYGAGGATCATCTTTTGTTATCACTGATAACAGGCCGGTTGGTTGATCGTCGACTTGTTGGCTCACGACACAACTTTGTTTACACCTGTACCTCAACTTGATTGCCTTAGCCCTGAGATTTGATATGTCTCCTTGGGGGTTCTAACCGGACTTCTTTTAATGACCATTATAAAGAACTTATGAGATTTTATGAAAATTGAGACTATGGYTGGGGCTTGAGTGTGTGAGGCGTGGTGCGAATTACAAGGAACAGTAAAGTTGACCACATTGGTSTATGGCAATSTGACTATTGTGTGTGTCTGTGTTTTATGCAGGTTAGTATTTTKGAGCTTGGTATATAAACCGTACCTTTGAGACAGTGAGAATGACAACCATGTGTCGCACGATCTGCATACCTGATGGGTTTATGTTTCCCCTTCTTTTATTTTCTCTCGAGTCCTAATTTGATATTTGAGCGTTGGGATGTTTATTTATTTTATTGGATGATTTTGCTTATTAATTTTGATAGTTGGATGTTGGAGTCCGTGGCAGCCATCAAWGTCAAACCCCTTGATTTCTCTTCAGGCCCTAGATRATGAAGTTGGTGTCCAGGGCGAYAARAGACGATTGCCACCACAGGTACGAACATGTGTACCACCCRCTCTCYGCAGGGTGCAGAAGAGGGTGTGGTTCCCAACCGCACTWGGCGGTTGTCTARCGTCGAGAGATTAACCCCTCAAGGCGCGTGTCARCYGACACTTGAGTGTCGAATGCGACCGTCGAGATTCGTGAGGATTGCATGAGTATGGGTACTACATAGTACGCCATCATTACGACTGCTTGCATATGCATGCATTGCTAGTCGATATGAGCTAGCCCTGCGTCCGCGCGGTTTTATACTAAGTCTCTAGCGCGACGCCTATCTGATTTTCGCATCGGAGAGCTATGGGATGACTACTAAGGGACTAGGAGTGTTGTTGCGTTGTTTGTTCTGTGYCSTTCTGTATATGTGCGCGTGCGTGCGTATTTTAATTTTTATGTTMTTAGAGTGGTGTACGTGTGGTGCGTGAGATGCGTCCTAGTCGACTGACGACGRGTCGCRCTTGTGACTTCAGCCCCCCATGACGTCGGTTCGCGTGCGGCTCCGATAGAGGTGTAAAACCATGCGTAACCCATATGCTATAGCGAACAAGAAACGCCATCGTCCACCTCTGCGATTGCAGCTGATTAACTTTCGTACTGTGGAMTGGTAGCTCGGYGGGGATACGCCCACCAAAGGGAGGTGACARCTCCYGTAAGGTGGAGGTAAGTCGTACCTCGCGTAGGCCYTATCCTGTCGTAGGGGCTCGCAAGAGGTATGGCTGGCGCACTCGGCCGGAGCGGCTTGCGGAAGCTCCTTATGTATTCGCGATGAGGATCAGACAGACTCCTGCGTGACACRGCCRAGAGGGTCCCGCCTCGTTTTGTGCGGTGCCGGACCGACGMGCTCGACAAYGGGAACCGGTCGAGCTGTTCGTGGAASACTCTRATCTCTCCTTATAGAGAGGGTTGATCCCAACCGMGAGTAATTCGTCTCCCTGCAGCTTACTTCCCATTGATACCTTAGAATTTGAAGATCGAGAGAATTGAGATCCCCCACCTCCCCGAGTACCTTCCAATCTCCTATCCTCTCTATAAACGTTGATACTGGTTTCTCCCTGTCCYCCTCCTTGAAACTGCGAGCCGAAATCCGCCACTCCCCGAGGATTGGGAACTCCCCCATTACCTCCTAGATTCGAGTGCCATTGAGGCTCTTGCTCATTCCTTKGTATTYTGAGTCCTTGCGACGRCCGGTCGTAACCTAGTCTATGTAAGCCTATCGTTTCCTCTCCCTGCCTCGTGCACTGRTTCTCTCGAARAAAATCTAGGTAGCCATATTCTTGGAATGGTCTCTCGACTGACGGGTAGTGAATTCTACCATCGGAATAAATTGAGTCGTAATGAGGATTGTGTGAGTACGGTAGAAAACCCTRGGGAGTAGGTGGAGGGAGGGGGGGGGGAGGGTTRGGGGGAGGATAGCACTTGTGCCAGTGAGCAGGATGTGTCCAAGGTGGCACCAGTGAATTACCCTGGATCTGACTCACATCAATCGAATAAGGATCAACCGGTATTGGCCGATGGGACAGATCTTGGTAGCCGCCATGAATGGGAGGTATCCYCTGCARTGCCGAAAATCCCACCCAGTGCGGACGAAAGTTCGCATATTGAACGACTTGTGAGTGAGCTCCTTGCYGCGCCGGTGTTGGAACACCAGTGCTGGAACAGGATGCGGAGGGCCGATTGGAGGAGSAGCCGACAGACGACCGATCTCTTGAGAGAAGCAGGATGCTTGGTTCTCTGGGTCTCTCMTGTATTGCGGTTGGTACGRTTGAGGTGCARAYTGTCCCGCAGGGATGTCCRCTGCTGCTTRACTTYCTTCTCTTTGAGATGCAGGCGCTGTTTCCGACCGTTGACGAGGCCGCGGTATAGCAGTCCACTGTTTCCTTRATCTTGAATCAAYAGCGTTCCTGGGACAGTTATCTTCCGTGTGGAAGTACCACCGACATTTTCGACACCAGTCTTAATAGGGAGTAGCGATCTCCACCTTCCATACTTCGCCTTTAGGAGATTCGATGGTCAGTGTATCGTCCACGTGAAGTCTGGCAYGGGGATCCATGTCCAGCTTGATGTTCATCAGTTTTGGACGACTCCTGTCTACCTCTGGTGTGTGCATGTGCTTCACACCCCCAAAGAGCCCCTCTGCTGCGCTTGGTAGGTAGTACATGGCTTCGAGCGGGACCCGAAGTGCGACAATCCAGAAATTGATCTCAGCATCCTTCAATCGTAGCTCCTTCAGCTCCCCTTTCATCATCCACGGCTTGAAGGTAACTGGATAGCCGACCCCCTTGAGATTAAGATTGGATGATCCATTCTGAACGAGCCAGGTGGGCACTTTGACTGCCTTAGCTACATAGGAGATAACGTTCGGACCTTCGAATTTAATCCTACCTCTCCTCACTTCTGGATTGAACAGCCGACGCGCAACCATCTGTCCTCATAAGCTCTCACCATGTCCTCTTTTACTCCCCTGGTTAGATTCCTCGATTCCTCCTGAAAGATGAAAATCACAGTTCGTTCTTTGAGCCACTTCCCTTTGATGGCCTCCGGGGATTCATCCACTCTAAATCTTCTACCTCTCTCCTCCTCTACTACCTCTCCTAGATCAGAAGCGAGGTGAAACCCCCCCTCATCGTAGCATTGCCCTAGAGAGAGGCGTACTCTATCCTACATATTCCGAAAATTCGGAGGGGGGGGAGCTGCATTTCGCCCCTCGGCTTCCATGTCACTCGTGACCTAGAGCGAACCCGATAAAAGTTACCTCTCTGCGCAGAAACTCGGACGCGATCGGTAATTGAGATCAGGATACACTTTACTCAGGCTTGCGGCACATGGCGGTTATGCCGCACCTATACTAAGAGCTATGGCTGCAGACGGGGCTAAGAGGGTACCTCCGTGAAGCCCTACCCGCTGAGGCGGGGCCCATGATGCGTGGGGGAGATGGCTTCTCGACATCCGTCGGCGATGGCGGAGAGATCGAGGAGGACAGGCGCAGGAATTACACCGCGGAAAGTTACCGGGGTGAAAAACCGCTACCCGCGCTGTTTCGGAGCGGTGCGCCTAGCGCAGACCCGCCAAGCCCCACCCGCCAATTTCGGGCGGCTCGGCAAACTGTGGAATCAKACAGAGAAGATTAGCACGGCGCCTGCGCAAGGATGACATGGATAAATCGAGAAAAAGTAGGAAAAGAAAATATCAGGAGGGKCATATCTGAAAATGAGCGGGGCCCTAAAAAAACCAAAAAAAAAAAAGTGCGGGCCCCTCACTTGGCGCCCGCCCGCCCGCCCATTCTCCGCGCCCCCGATCGCCCCGCTCCCGTCGGTGCCGCGCGGGGGCGGGGAGCGCTGGGGGGAGGGCGGGGAGCCAGCTGGGCGACGATTGCGGGGGGAACCGACCGACCTCCTCCGTGCTGCTGGACGGCGACACCCTCGGACCGGTCCGTGACTGTCTGGATAGGTTTTTCGTTTGCGGACCGGTCTGTCAGCAATGTCCATTCGCTGGGCGTTGAGCGCGGGTTGTCTTCGTGGACCTGGTCGCCGGGWGTTTTCGCTGGTTTGCCTGCGGTSGCCTGGTCCCGGTCGCCCGCTTTTTTGCGGTCGCCCATCCAGTTCACCTTCAGTTGTGATTGCTGTCCGGTAGCTGGCGCGTCGACCCTTCCTCCCAGCGGTWGTTGCCCCAGGCACCCGGTCGTTGGACCACWCCCGGCGGTCTTTGGCGGTTATWCACATCATTCGTGCGCGGCGGACCGGTGCGCGCACAGTTGCCGCGCTGTCCCACATCGAYGCCGTTGGTCGGCGACCTTTCACGCAACCGGACCTCCACAGCGGTCGTACGGGTYATCGGTCGTCTGCGGAATCTTCGTCAGCGCAAGCAGAAGCTCCCGGCTATGGSGGATCGTCTCGCTCACTAGYATACCTCTCCCCCCCCTCTTGGACACTTCTGCCCAACGCCATCTCCCTACGACCACTGCTCTATAGCCACACCATAGCCGACCACCTTTACCCTTCTCCTCTCTCTCTCTCTCTCTCTCTCTCTCTTCTCTTCTTGTACTCTCCGTGCAAGGTCACATAGCCATAGCTACCCGTCGTCCCCCTACCTTCTACATCACTGGTCCCCATCCCTTATCATTGCGCCCCCTTCCCTGCTCTTCCCCCCTCCCCCCCGGCCCCTCCCCGGGGCCCCTTCTTCTCCTGCTCCTGTGATTGCTACCTTCCCTTCTCTTCGTCCTCATCTCTCTTCTCCACTTCATGATTAATAACCCCTTGTTCTGATCAATCCAGTTGAAGCCATCAATCGCTAGTAAGGAGGGAAGGAGCGGTGTGTGTGTGGGGGGGGGCCTCATTTTATCGAGTCGATTGACGGACGGGGGTAGCGAGSGGGCCGCGGGCGAGGGAAGGGGTCATCTTATTCCGTTGGGTGATTAATCAGGSGGTTGCCTCGACAAGGCATTACGCATTTTTGATTATTTGGGCGACTGGTTGATTCGGTAAGCGAAGGGATCTGGATCCGACTCTGCCGTATGAGCGAGCGTCGGGATCGGGGCCCGGGATGTGAGAAGCTTGCGCTGTTGATCGCAATGCATAGTTGAAGGTTCCAGGAAAGTACACGTGGATGTGTTGGCAGATAGATGAGATAAAGGCCACGTGGGCGAGTGTGTATATTTGAAGATGAGACCAAGAGC
>BFEA01000073.1:3795282-3809264 GCA_003427395.1 Chara braunii | reverse complement strand
AAAAAAAGAAAAAAAAAAAAAAAAAAAGAAGGAATGGGGGTGATTGAACCGTGATTCGTGTTTTTTTTTGGTTTGTTTCTTAATAGCACAGAGTCATGGACAAAAAAAAAAAGGAATGTGTATATAGAGCTAGGTTACCTGATAGGACGTCCGGGGGCGAAGTCCCACATGCACCGTTGAACTACAGTCTTCCCCCGAATACAACGTACGGTCATTATAGCTGAATTTTCAGCTATAATGACCGTACGTTGAATTCGGGGGAAGACTGTAGCTCAACGAAATGGTGTGACACGGTTTTTGCGACTTAAAAACTCAAAACAAAGGCAAAATAGGAGAATCAATGCTGCTGAAAGCCTTTTTTTCCCTATTTCCCAAAAAAAACAATGAATAACCGAATGGTATTGAAACCTTTGTCCGTATTTCCTAAAAAGTAAAATGGAAAATACAACAGTCAGTGAAAGGCTCCACATACTACGCAACGTCGGAGACGGGGAGTGACTCACTAGAACATGGAACGAACGTAGACAGTACTCCTGGCTTGGTGCATTCACAGAAACGAGTTATTCTAAAAAGGGAGACTCTGCGGACTATGTTGTTCTGAAAAGGGAGACTCTGCGGACTGTCGAGGGTTCAGCCTCCAGATGAATCGGCGAAAGTTCGACAAAAAAACAGTCCGTTCACGGTCCCCCCTTTCGTGTGCTGTTCTCCCTTTCTGCTTATGCTCATACACGCAGGGCATCGTCGCACGGCACACAAAACGGAAAACGAAACAAATGCATATTCCCACAGAAAATGAACAGGTTCATCCGCTTGCTTTCTGGCTGCTACGGGGTTCCCCGTATGCCTACAATTAGTAGTAGTGGTAGGTAGGTAGGTAGTGTGAGGTGAAATTGAGAGAAGAATATAGGTTTAAAAAAAAAAAAAAAAAAAAAAAAAAAGAATTGTATAGATAGTAATCAATGTATTTTGCCGACTTTCCTGGGTAGATGCACTCGTTTTTGCTTTTGTTTTGTGCGCCTTGTGGCAAGGCCCGTAGGGAAACACGTATCTACGTGAAAGGATTCATATAAGGGAAGGGGAAGTGTAATTAAACCACCGGGTCCATTTACTGGCTGTTTTCTTTTTTTTTTCTTTTCCTTTTTTAAAAGGGCGATGGCCTTGAGATATTATCATTGAGCTGACTGGCCCGAAGCAATTCATTAGTAGTTGATTTTACTCATCAATTTCCATCATCCGGATTCGAACATGGGTCTGCATTTTAACAGTTCATTGGTGTACCCACTGAGCTAGGCTCTTGGGTTTACTGGCTGTCTTGGTCCGATGTGGCGGGTTGAGCCTAGCGGACGCAAAAGGTTGGCGCTCCCAGGCAAATCTTGAGCCCCTCCTCCTCGGCAGCAGGCGTTGACACGGCCAAAAATCTGCATAGGGGTGAAGAGGCTGGGATGGACTGGTGGTTCGAACTTCAAACTTCAAAAGCAGCAAGGAAGAAAACGGGGGGGCGTCTGAAAGCGAGGGGGAGGAACTTATAACAGGGGGGGGCCGTGTGCACGCCTGCAACCACATATGATGGGGCCCCAAGTCGAAAGCAAGGGAAAATGAATCGTAGGGGGTGCCCTTTTGCACCCACCCCTGCACCTAGAAAACAACAAAGGGCTTGGGGGGCGGCATTAACAGGGAAGTTCCATTGCCTGACCACACTTCAGCTCCGGAAACGACGGGCAGAGGAACACTGTATTGCCGCCCCCTGCTGCCACCCATGAGTCTAATGAAACACCCGAGAAGAGAACGGTGGAGGAAGGAATAATGCATTGTTTTCAATGTTTTGAGCCACAGGAGACTAAGTAGCGAGTGAGGTCCAATGTATATATATATTTCCCTTTCGTTGGGGCAACACTGATAGGAAGCATTCTTGATCATTTTACTGCCCATACAAAGGAAACTCTTGGAACAATCGTGCTGACCTCAGCCCTCACGAAAAATCACGCTTGTTGAACGAAAGACCCCCTCGTTGACAAGACATGAGAAAAAAGAAGAAGGTAGT
Source organism: Chara braunii (assembly GCA_003427395.1). Taxonomy (NCBI): domain Eukaryota; kingdom Viridiplantae; phylum Streptophyta; class Charophyceae; order Charales; family Characeae; genus Chara; species Chara braunii. Next base: position 3,807,223 of record BFEA01000073.1, on the reverse strand, counting down.
TGAGAACGGTTTCGATTATCATTAAGTATATATATATATATATATCGTCACAAATATAAATATATAGCAGTGCTGGGTTGGCAACCGGCCGGTTGAGCTACGCGGGTCCAACCGGAGCCGGACCAGGCCAGGGGGGATGAACCGGGAAACTGGTTTTGAAAAAAAAAAGTGCCCAAGTATCTTCTTCTTCTTCTTCTTTTTTTTTTTTTTTTTTTTTTTTTTTTTTTTTTTTTTTTTTTTTTTTTTTTTTTTTTTTTTTGGCAGATTCCGACTGCGCTCTTCACAAGCTGTCGGAATCCGCAATAAAATTTTCAGGGTGCATTATTTTTCAGGGGGCTTCCAGAGGGGGGCAGGGGGTTGTTATTGACGTATTCAGGCAACTATGGCTTCCACGGGGGGGGGTCAAGTAAGCAAGTTCACTTATCCAACCCCCCCGTGGCTGGAGCACTTCGTGAAGCGTGTCATTTGATATTGATACCCCACAAGCTGAACCAGATATAATGAGAGGAGGTCCTTGCCAGAAGTTACATCTCTTCCAGAGTATAACTCGACAGCAGAAGAGTTATGGTTCCAGCTTTCAGCTCGTGGAGGCAGAGCGTTTTCTGTTTGTTGGTTTCTACATAAGGTGAGTTATGAGTCCGGAAGTATCTTGCCTGGCAGTCTGGCCAGACACATGTAGTGGACCAAGGTCCATTCGAGATAGATAGAGAGAAGAATATAGCTTAGGTCCATTCTTGGGCTTGCACCTCGGACGGCGCTGACGTCACGATTCTAAACTCTGAACCCATAACTTTTTCCACAGATGTTTCCACAGATGGCAGGGACGTTGCCGAAGGATATAATCTCAGCAGAGCCTCATCACAAGCAATGTCTTCCCCTCGCGGCTGAGGGTGAAAGAGCATCAGATGGCAGGGACGTTGCAGAAGGATATAATCTCAGCAGACGTTGCCAATTGTAACTGGTCCGTTGGACCACAAGATGACAAATTGGAGAAGGGGCCTACCCGACCCACACCTTAAGAAAAATGTGTGGCGGTTCTCAGCGGCTGATCTGCAAAGATCACCGGCGGATATCCTCTGCCCGTTTTTCTTAAGAAATGGGGTACTGGTCCTGGCCGATCTTTGCCGCTGATCTGCGACGATAGATGGCCAAGATTGGCCACTTTTGGGCCTTGAAAAATCCGGGCCTACAGGACCCGGTTTTGAAATTGCGGAGCAGGGCCCACCCCCACAAGGCCTCGGAAGCACATACGCGCCGGCAAAAAAAAAAAATTCAGGCCCCAATGAAAATGCGCTGGGTGCAACCGGGAGGGAACCAGCCCGGGCCACCGGCCGGTCCAACCGGGAGGACCGCGGATGGGGTAGGGGTCCCCGGGCATCCGGGGACAAGCCCTGATATATAGTTATGGGGGGTGGGCCGACAGTCTGTAGAGTTTTCCATCTGGTGTGGGTGAGTGATAGTCTGCTTTGACTTTTGCCACAGGTACCTTGAGGGCAGTGGTTGGTGCCCACCTCAAGGTATCAGTTGTCGCGCAGTCGTTGATGCTTAACCGCAGCTGGGGTTAAGGTGGATTATCACTTAGAGTGTAATCGGTTAGGGTATTCTGCAGACTATTGAGGGTTCAGCCTCCCGGTGAGTAGGTAGGTGAAATTCCGACGAAACAATTTGTCACAGCCCCTCATTTGTTGTCCTCTTCTCCTTCCTACGGTTGATCGGGCAGCTCTGTTTGACTATATATATATATATATCGTCAAATAGATATATGATGAGTCGGTGAAACTCCGACGAAACAGTTTGTCACAGCCCCTCGTTTGTTGTCCTCTTCTCCCTCCCTCTCTGCCTACGGTTTACCGTAGGCAGTTCTATTTGACGATATATATATTGAATGCATTCATGTACTCCCAGTTTGGCTCTGTAATCGTGAACCCATGCATGCACGATTACCTCGAAGTGTGTGAGCGGTTGGGATCTGTAAGCAATGGGAAGTCGCACGTGGAGCGAATACGAGGACAAGACCTGAGAAAAAATGGGAAGATTGGTGTTGACCTGTTGATTGTGCGCATACCCTATGAAAGTGTTCAGCTGTTGCAGATAGATCTGTTTAAGCGATAGGAAGCACCGTGCCAAGCGAAGAGGTGTGGAGCTGAGGGTGATGCCCAATTCACCGAAAGAAATGGAGGAGGATGAATCAGTATGCATGGCTTTTGTGGAGCTTGTGAGTGTCAGCTTAACAGATCCATTTCAAGAGCTGTCGATGTGGCACATGGCGAACAATGTTCTTTTATAAAGCCTAATAAGGCCTTGCCTGCGAGGATGAAATGACGGCATGCCATGGATCTGCAGACGAAGCGACGCGCAGATGGCAGTGCTAGTGTAGTCCTTCGGCGATATACAAAGGCAGTGAAGAAAGGAGAGAGAAGGGGGAAGTGAGAGAGAAGAGATGAATGCTTGGCTACCCGAACAACAGTCAGTACTGACCACACTCTACAGCTGCGCTGTGCGCTAGCTGGAGCCTGCCTTCGGGTAGTGCGAAATACATCAAAAGACTTCATACCCAAGGTTTCCTCAAATGGAATGTCCCGCATATTCCCACAACCATGTCGTTGATATATGGGTATTATATCCACTTTCTTCAGAATTGACTTTATTTGTACCCAAGAGCCTAGCTCAGCGGGTACACCAATGAACTGTTGAAATAAAGACCCGAGTTCGAATCCTTATGATGGTTCTGGATGAATACCAAATATTTCTGAATTGCCTAAATTGCCTGGGGCCCGGTCAGCTCAATGATGATATCTCAAGGCCATCGCCCTTTTTTAATTAAAAAACGAGGAAAAAAAAAGGACTCATCCTCGGAGCAATGTCAAGAAAAAAAAAAGGACATCCTCGGAGCAATGTCAAGAAAAAAAAAGGGAAACAAAAAAGAAAAAAAGTTGTGCTTCAGGCTTTCAGCCAATAGGGTGCCGCCACGATCCGAATTTTCGGTTGTAACGTCTCTCTACGTGCATGCCCTCTCCTCTCCGTTCCTCGGGCCCCAAAGGACCTCGTGAGGTCCTCGTGAGGTCCTTTGGAGCCGAGGACAATTTGGCTCGGAGCCGAAGGATTTGTCCTCGGAGTGTTTTCACATTTTCATTTCCGAGTTCATCTCTGAGGACAGGTGGAACGAAGACGAAATCCACATCCCCGAACGACGCCCCAATTCAATCTCCATTGTCTGCACCTTTTTCCCAAACATGTCCAGATGCAGGCATCCAGATGCAGGCATTCAATCCCATCATCTTTGCCAGTGGGACCTCGCCCCAGGTTCTGTTCTGATTGTTACCCTACACAATCAGTTTTCTTTTTCTCCTTTTTTTCCGTTTTTTCTTTTCATTTTTTTTTTTAATGAACCGGGCAGAAAGAAGGAGCCAACAGAGGGAAACTGAAACAGGACGAGGATGCGTGGAAGGAACGCAGCTTCTGTTCTGATTGGTACCCTACATAATCAATTTCATTTTTTTTTTGTAATTAATTTGTGTAAAGTTGTAGGCTACTGTTCTGATTGGTACCCTACATAATCAATTTCATTTTTTTTTTGTAATTAATTTGTGTAAAGTTGTAGGCTACTGCTGACCCGAACGAAATCCGATGCATGCGGCTGTGACTGCGGACAAAATCGGTTGGCTGTTTTGGAGGGAATGGGGCAGTGCATGAAGCTTTGCGGTCACGAACCACCTTTGATGGTGCCGATCTTTTCACGAAGAATCCTTTGTTGGTGCTGGTAATTCTTTGTGAAAAATCAGGAAAAAAAAAAAAAAAAAAAAAAAAAAAAAAAAAAAAAAAAAGATCAGGTGCGGATCTCTCAGGGGAAAATAATAGAGGGGGGAAAAAAAAGACACTCTCCGTTGCGAAAAGTGTTTGCGGTGCTAAAAAAAAAAAAAAAAAAGGGGAAATTTAAAATTGCATCTGTACCCCACTTAAAGATGGGAATACCCGCTATTATACCCAGTTCCAGCGCCAACTTGCACCTTTACCCGGAAAACTGCCGGTGGAAATTATTTGCATGCCCAGGACTGAGGTGGACCCAGGTTGGTACCGCAAAATTGCAGTTATACCCCCAACTACCGGGGCAAGGTGCCACTTGCACGGATTAGGAGATCGCGGCCGTTGATCTTCGCTATGGACGGTCAATATCGCATAATTCGTGCAAGTGGGACCTAGCCCCCGGAATGCACAAATTTTGGAGATGGCCCGGCGAAATTATGGGCATACCCGGGACCTGAGGAGGAGAGGCCAAATCGTTTATATACCCTCCTCTACCCGGATGGCTGAAATTGTGCTCTTACCCAGCAGCAGCCGCTGGGCCACAACAGTCCACGTGGTGGGCATGAGCATAATTTGGTGGTCTGCCATCCAAGGCCCGCCCCCGGCTATGGGTACACCCGCAATTTTGCCAGCCCGTTTCTGGGCATTGGCATAATTTTGTGTCCGGAACTGAGGGTATGCCTACAATTTCGCACACGGGAAAAGTAGGGTACTATGCAAAGTTGAATGGGGTCCAGGTATGTATGCAATTGGGCACTGGGACTGGATATAACAGGGTATTCCCATCTAGTACCTTTCTCGCGTGGGAAAATAGGGAAAACGGGCAGTTTTCCCAAACTCCTGAATATTCGGAGGTCAGGCCCGGCGACGACTGCCACTGATAAATCTGATCGGCAGCCGTCATTTCGTTTCGGCCTCTGAAAAGGTCGGACGCCTACCCGAGGCCCGCTATTTTCCCACGCGGCAAAGGTACTAGTGGTTTAAGTCGTGTACAGACACAATTTTCCAAAAAAAGGAGGTGTTCCTGGCGCCAAAAAGGAGAAAAAAAGTGTTCAGGGCGCCAAAAAAGAAGAAAAAGGAAAAGGGCGCTCATGGCGTTAGAAGTAAGCAATATACTTAAGCCCCTGTTATGACCACGCAGGCCAGAAAACGTTTTTTAGGTTTGCTGCTCCAGGGTGTGGAAAACCAATGTGTTCTTTAACTTCTTTTAGATACCTTCAGGAGTGTGCAAAATTACTTCCCCCCCCCTCCTTCCAATTTGCACAGCCTTGTTGATATAGCTCTGTGGACAATGCTCTGTGACTTTTTTATCACCTTTCTTTAATAGATTCTTTGTTTTGTTTTGTTTTGTTTTGTTTTGCTTTGTTTTGTTTTGTTTTGTTTTGTTTTGTTTTGTTTTGTTTTGTTTTGTTTTGTTTTTGTTTTTTTGTTTTGTTGTTGTTGTTGTTGTTGTTGTTGTTGTTGTGTGAAGATGCACAGTGACTACGACTCCTTGATGTGGAGTCTTGAGCGTGCGTCCCTGGCCTCTGGTCGTCCAAAAGGTCACAGCCTTGTATATGAGTTGGCAATGGGACTGGCCGGCCTACTGCTCACAGGAGGGTCAAGAGCAGTGCACAGTTTTGAGGGGGGGCTCTGCTCTCTAAAGTTCAGAAGAAGAAAAAAATATGGCAAGCATTGGAGACAGACCGAGTGCCGAACGTTTCGGCATTAATGTAGCGAAACTTTATGAAAGTGAAAAACAATTGCGGATGGGGGAAAAGATCTGTCAGCAGAAGTATGCATTTTTTTTATTTTCTTTTTCCTAACCCAAGGGGCAGCCAGTGTCGTACGATCCGGGCACTCAGGCCTGGTTCTTTTTTTCTTTTTTTCTTTTTTTCTTTTTTTCTTTTTTTCTTTTTTTCTTTTTTTCTTTTTTTTAATGACGGCTGATTTTGAATTATACAAGCCGGAAAATGGGTCCGGCATCCCTCACATCATTGAAACTGTTTCCTTTGACTGTAACCATGTCACCCTCAGCAAGGCAACGATCCCATGTGCAACAGCCAACCCTACAATCCATTCCGGGGCTGCACAACAAAATGAACGAAATGACAAAATCCTAATTGAGCACAATGCAGATGACCTAAAAAAAAAAAACAAAAAAAAACAGCAAAAACAGAACCTGCAGAAGCAAAGCCTATCACCCTTGAATATAACCCAACCCTGCAGACCCTACAACCGCGCGGCAGGGATCTGTGACCACAATTTTATAAGACAAGCCGTGAAGCGATTACAAGAGTTGTAAGGCCCCACAGGGTGAGTGAGGTATCTCCGGCCAAGCTCATCGAGGGTGCCACAATCAGCAAGCATCAAGGAGGCACCTTCCAAAGCTCCGGGTCACCACTAATTCTAGCTGCTGCGTGCAAATGAAATAACAAGAAAATGAAACAACCAAACGTGCCCCGCACAGTACTACCGGTAGGCCAGCAGCCAATTGCAAAATTCAGCCTACCGGTCCCCCCGACTTTAGGCTGTCGGGGGGAGTGGTGGTGTAAAAAGGCCTCTTCCAAGGCTTCGGGCCAAACGACCACTGCAAGTTCTAGCTACAAATTACAAAACCGAAAGACTAATGCTACCGCGTTGTTTATGAACACAGTGTCCAAACTTTGTATCCAATCTTTGTTGTACATTACATTACCTTCTTGAGAAACTCCGCGGGAGAAATAGTTAAGCCAATTGACAAGCAAGAGAAGGAAAATTTCAACATCTAAACCTGTCTAGTGACTATATTGCAGGGTACGGTTAAACCGATCACAAGCAAGAAAAGAAAATCTTCAACATCTAATCTCGTCTTGCGTAATTGAACATGTACTACCAGGATATGAGCGGGGTAATGGTAGGGAAACTAGAGGGAGAAGGTTGAGAATCGCAGCTTGGGGGTCTGGCCAGGCTAAGCGGATATCACGACCAGGCCCAGAAAGCAGCCCCCAGTGACTGTGGAGTGGAATATTTTTTTGAGCTTTTGCCGAGAAACCTTTATTGTTGACCACTTTGCGCGACCACTCAGTAGACAGCATTTGTTTGATGGCGACCTTCGTTTTTGCACGAACCATCGGCGGTGTAAAACTTTTCACCTCTTCGCACCGCCGAATTTCCAAAGGTCCACATTGTCCACAGGACCGCACCATGCAAACATTGGGCGTCGTTAGACACTCCTCGGCGAAGTGAAATCCATAAGGACGCGCTCGTTCCACCTGTCCTTGGGGACGAAATTGAAAAAGAAATGCGAAAACGCCACAAGGAAAATTCCTTGTGGCATCCTTGTGGCCCCAACCAAAGTTTCCTCATCCCCAAGGACCTCGTGAGGTCCCTTGGAGCTCAAGGAATCGTGATTCACGGAGTGGCGAAGACATGCATCGACGGATACTTTCGGTTTTTGGGTGGTGCAGACATGGTCCAGTGGCGTTAGCACGGACATCCCTGCCCTCCAACGCCTGGGGTCCCCCAACGGCTCCCAACAGCTGTGGGCCTCCATCGGTGGCGTCGTTGTTTTCGGTCGGCGTTATGCAGTCTCGCGCACTCAAGGAATGTTTGTGTAGTCCCCCAACAGCCCCCAACAGCTACTGTTGGAGGTGGGCCTCCATCGGGTGGCGTCGTCGTTTTTGGCCGGCATCAACGGTCGCGATTTTTTTTTTTCTGACCGCGCCTTCAGGCTGTCCACGGAAGAGGTTTTTGCACGAGCGTCGTATTCCCACACATGTCGTCATGTGTTGCACGTCCGACAAGACTCTTGCCTTCTCCGCCATCGTGTGCTAGACGTCCGACAACAGATATGGCATTGCTCCCCTTTGCACCGTGCAGTTCATTGTCGACCTGTACCGCAGGCTCCCTCTGTTGCTCCTTGTCATTGTGCTGCTTCTTGTGGTCCTTTTGCTATTCCTCGACGTTGTGCTTGCTTCTCGTTAAAGTAGTCATCCGTGGCATCGGTGCATTGTCGAAGGTTTTCCCATGTCCCCCTCGTCCTGCGTTTGATGCACCACCTTGGCGTCGCTTGTGGAATGACGCCGCAACCCAACGTGTAGCACAACTCAATGATAGGCTCCAAAGTTGCCACATAGTTGGGGCCATCATCCGCAACTTGCATCTGCGTCCTTCTTCTACGTGTGCGCAACCGCTTTCTTTATTCATCCCTTCCTTGATAGATTATTAGTTGGATGGTTGAGTTTGCGGCTGGAATTCAAGATCCTTCTTCATCCGTCAAATTCACTCTCAACGTCAGAACACTGCCTCTTGCCCTAAGGCAAGTTGTCGTGCAGGTCGAACGACTATTCTTTCAATCGTTTATATAATGCGGGCAAACGACCCCCAAGGTACTCTCCGACCGACACGTGAGTATTGTGTTCGACCCCTAAACTTACCCTCACGCTCATGGATAGCGTTTAATTTAGTGCTATAATGACAAACCGTAAGGTCAGACATATTTAGACTTTATCGTACCGCTTATTTGCAAGTTAATTATGTATTCGAGAGTTCTCGCGAACACTTACTAGTCGCATTGCAAAAACACACTTAGTCTAAAAACTCGAGCAACGCTAGCTCGTGAGCATGTTGGAATAAGTTTATCTAGTTCACCAACTGGCATGGGAGATCAGCACCCCGAGGATGATGTATTCACGAGTTCGTCCTAAGCATTCTAGCATGCATACACCTATGCTACAACCAATGAGAAAATGCCCTCAACTGACTCACCTTTGGGATTGTAAGTAAGAGTTTTTGTATGTGGATAAGTAGCTCAACAGAGATACACCTACCGAAGAATGGTGACAACTCCTTGGGTAGAGCAAAGTTGTGTCTCGTTGAACCCTATTCTGTCGTACGGGCGACGTGAGAGGTATAGTTGATGCACTCATCCGGAGTGGCATATGAAAAACTAAACTTTAACTGATTGTGCGTGATACGAACAGAAGGATCTCACACTTGCGGCTTCGATATGCTCGAGAATCTCATTATGAAATTATTTTTTTGTGATTATATATTTTATTAAATTAAAAAAAGACCATTGTACAAATTTTACATAACCACCAAGGTTTGTTTTTTTACAGCTGGTTGCGGCTTGCCCATTGACAAGCTCCCTCTTTCTTATGAAGAATGTGCATGTGTTTTTTTCGCTTGACTTATTTGAAAAATATCAATATAGTTTTGGTCAAATTAAAAAAATATTCTTAGTGTGCTTTACAATGGTAGGAAAAAATTTGTTTAGTTGATGCAATAAGTATATAAAAGGTTTGGAGAAGTACAAGATAAAGGCGGAAGGTATTAAAAAAAACTAAAACTATGTGTCTGAAAATATAGTCGTAGTGAACATTAGGAAACACCACTAACGTTTAAGCAACAAATAAAATGATCATGTATGTCTTTTTTATATAAAATATTATCGACATATTCACACTCCACCTAACGTTGTATAGGTCTTGAGGAGAACAATTTTTTTGAGGCATAATGGAGAACCGAAAAAAGAACTCGCAAGAAAGGGTGAAGAGTATAAGGTAGTTGGGTTTGAATGTTTCAATAGTTGAAAGGAGGGAAAATAGGGTAGAACATACATAACTATGACAAATAAAGACATAAATCAGTTTTCACTACTAACTATGGCGTTTTTGAAGTTATAGAAGGTAGGAAACGGAACGTTGGCCAATGTATTAAATCATTTATTATTGAGTTGTCGTACTACCATGTATTTTGGGTTATTTGAATTGATTCAACAAATTTATCGGTGGATAGGATGAAGAAAATAAAAATGTGGGTCAAAATGAAAGAAAGAGGATTGTAAGAGCAGGTGGCTGCATAAAAGATTGTGTGTGTGTGTGTGTGAGGGAGAGAGAGAGGGAGAGAGAGAGGGGGGGGAAAAAATGAATGCTATAAGTTGGGTCATACAGAAAAGTGTAACTTGTTATAGAGGCATATCACAAATAAATTCATATTTATTTGGGGTATGAATGAAAAGTCTGCAACTATAGAGGCATATCCTAGGCTACCAGTGTGTGTGTGTATGTGTGTGTGTGTGTGTGTGTGTGTGTGTGTGTGTGTGTGTGTGTGTGTGTGTGTGTGCGTGTTTGTGTGTGTGTGTGTGTTTGTGTATGTGTGTGTGTGTGCGTGTGTGTGTGTGTGTGTGTGTATGTGTGAGGACGAGCCAACAAAGGGATGAGGATGAAGTAGGGGGGAGAGGCGGAGGAGGAGACGTGAACGTACAAATAAATGTTATATGACCAAGTTGGTTCGTTATGACTCCACTTATTCCACACGAGCTCGGTGTCCACCATTGTTGTCATTTTCTCACGCGGCCACAACCATTTATCTTTGAATTTCTGTTTTTTGAGTTTTTGGATTAAAGGAAATGTCCTAGATGAGATTGTCTTGGGTGGATTTAAGAGTTTGCTTTAGGTTTTTGAGGACCCTTTTAATGTTTCGCCTATATACGGTAGCCTATTTGGTTTTGGGCTTGATGAGAATCGAAGGTATGTTTTCTCCTTTCGAAGGCAAATCGCAGCCTCCATGAGACCATAAGAACTTTGAGTCTTGTGGTTGCAAGTAGATTAGTGTCATTAGGTCCCCAATCTAGCAGGATGTCAGTTCAAAAGCCTAAGAGTGATATTTTGACAGACCAAGGGTAAGGTTTGGTTGTCCATTCGGTCCGTGCCACACCCCACCATCGCCAAATCTGAAGAACGATCGGGAGTGCAAGGAGGCAATGTTCCAGGGTGTCTTTGGTTGGCTGCGATGATTGGTTGCAGTAATGGCATATAGGTGATAACAATCCTCTGTGTTCCAAGTCAGCTCGTGAGACCAGTCATTCTGGCATTGGCAGACAGTGATAGTTTCTTTGTCATTGCAAATCGCGGTGGGAAACAGGCATGGGTTGGGCATACATGGACTATTTAAAACCTTACAGGTTTAAAATTAGTACAAGAGAGTCATTTCCCCACCTTTCTATGACTTTGTTGCGGGAGGGGTAAATTTCGTGACATATTTGGTAGGCAACTTTCACCGAGTACTACAATAATTTCAGATTAATAGCCTGCCCCGACACCCTTCATTCTCATTTGTCTGGGTCGAATGGGAGGGAGGTCAATGGTTTACTTACTTCAAAGGCTTGTGAACCCTCTTCTTCAATTTCCAACCACCCTCACCAGTAAAACTACTACTTAACTTCGTATGAATTGGTGGTTTAATAGTGTTAATACATCGTCCAAACACTGGAGAAATCAACATCTTTCAAACCTATACATATATGAAAACAAATGTAAGGTAGAAAAGGGATCATACGACCAGACCTTCCTTACCCTGACCAACGAAATGTTGCTCATGCCCCTCCTCAATGCAACACTTGAGAATTTTATATGAATAAAGTACATGGTAAGTGTTTTTCAGCGGAAATAGGGTAGCTATGTCCTTTTCGCATTAAACTGGGCTGCATACATACGCATACTTTTTCCATTCTGTAATGGCAGCTATCTATAAATCTGCAATACTTGCTACATACATACATACTATAACATTGTGGTCACACTTATCGCCTTCATTCATTTTATTCACAACATGTCCACCTTTCACTTTTCAAACCAAATAAAATATCCTTATTTTCCATGGTTTAATTTGACAACATATGCCCACCCATTCGAGCACGATAAGTGTATTACCAAATAACCACTCAAAATTGTCTACTTTGAGTCTCCCGAAAATTACCTGGCAAAAGAAAGCCAGAGTCTTGGATAAGATAAACTACTCACCGCCTTGAGCCACCTTTTCCAATGCGCTTGCGCTTCTACAATGCTCCGAGGACTGAAACTCATGTTAAAGTCCAAAGGGGTATGCCTTGTTCCTCGTCCTATGTCACCTTCACAGTTATGTGCCTTGTCTGCTGATATGTCCTGCTTCTCTGTACCTTGTTGCCCTTTGCATGCCTCAAAGCTGATTGCAGTTCAAAGTGGATGGTCTCTCAAAGCACCATAAGGGTTTTGCACACGCTACAGGGTTCAAGGCCTTCAGGCTCTGACGAGTTTATGAGAGTCCGCTGAAATAGTATTCCACCATCCCTTTTATTTCATTGTTGCTAACGGGTACATGCACACACACACACACACACACACACACACACACA
>BFEA01000073.1:3744468-3768065 GCA_003427395.1 Chara braunii | reverse complement strand
AAGAGCATACCTGAGGAGATCGTTGCGGTGTCATCCACCTCTCTAGCGCCCGTTCCGGCGGCGGCATAGGGTCCGGCCCCTAGGGACTTAAATACCATCCTCCTCGCCCTCCTCGCACATATGCAAGCATGGCTTGACGTGTTTGCGCTTGTAGACAACTACATGCACTCGCCCTTGTCGTCCACCGCCTCAAGGGTTCTCCTCATCATTTCCCTTACCACTCCTCTTCTCTCTCCCCAACCGGCTCACAGCCCGGTTCCCCAAAACTCAAAATACGGAGACTTGGGCGGAGGTTCAGCTTGGGCTCAGTACTCCCCCTCGACAGTGGTGAGTGCCCCTACTGCTCAGACCATACTGCTTGTCGCGGCACCTCCATCGGCCCTCGCCCCCCCTACCGCTTCGGCCACTGTCGTAGATGTTGCCGCCCAGATACCGGTATCTGACCCGACAGTCTCATGTACTCATCTTGGTGCTGCTCTCCAGCTACCCGCACTGACTGCGACATTACGGCTCGGAGCTTTCCCTTCTTCTTCTATCTCCTCACTCCTACCTCAGGGCACCCTTAAGTTCGTTACTCCTTCCCCTGCTAGGGTACCCTCTCCGACTCCTCCACCTCGGACCTCGCGCACCCAACGAGTGGCTACCTTGCAGGCCACGCTGCCGCAAATCGAGGCAGAGATACGTACTCTCAAACAACCTCACCCTTCACAACCTACTCACCCTTCTTCTTCTTCTACCCCCCTTACACCTCTGTCATGCAAGCTCGTTTCCCTCGACCTGCTCCCCCCCCTCTGCCATTTTACCTTACCACTCCATCACAGTAGCTCGGGGTCGTCGCCTCCACCTTTGCTGGTCTCCCCACCAACATGTACAACCCACAACTGACATTCACTTGTACCGCTGCACCGGCCCCAACTTTTGCCGCAGTAGTGCAGACACCTTAGCCTCTCTCCCTCGTCGTCAACACAACTAACCACCTCTTGTGCGCCTGTCGATTATACCTGACTACGATGGCACTCTTCGTGTGTCGCATTGGATGCAGATAGCCAAACACTTAGTGACACTAACGACCTTCAGTCAATACCTGTGGTGCTCTATGCTCGCAAGCAAATTGCGAGGCATATTCACTAGGATCGTTTGGCGTTCGGCATGACATGGCCGATGCCTTAGATCGAGTCAACCAGACCCAATAGTCCAGATCCACCACACTGTCCGACTTGGAGCGTTACATTCGGGTGGTCCAAGACGGTCGCCTTACATGTGATGAGACATTCTGCCCGAGACGACTCTCACGATGACTTTTTTGTCAGCCTCCCAGAGGACTACCGCATAGAGTTATGGCGGAAGACTTTCTCCTCGGCTGAGCAGGCCTACGAGGCTGCTCATCAGCACCAAAGGCTGCACTCTGTCCTCTTCGCGTGACACGACCACCCAATCTTGAGGTACCGCTCGTGGTCGATCCTCTTTCACTTGTCTTTTCAGCCGCCCGGCTCGTCCCACAACTTCCTTTTCTCGACCCTACAATGCACTCGAATACCACGATGACACTTCGGTCGAGCTTGACCCTAACCTTGGGGACGCTCTTCAGAATCTCGATCTTCGGGACGTCATCCAGTATTGTTTGGATATCGAGACTGTACCGATGACTGATTGTCAACGGATGGTCATATCCGCTATGGGTCATGCTCACAGCCGGTTCGCACAACCCAGTACCCTCACATTCGTCATTCCTCATGTGGACCTCCCGCAGGGTTTTGTCCCTCCTCGTGGTGCCTTGACACCCGATAAGGGGTCTCGAGTGTCGAGACCCGTCGCAGTTGTAGCCGTTGCCGTTAGGATGGTCAAACCTCTTCGTGGTGCCCATACCATGCCACCCTCAATTGTTACTATCTCGTCAGCGTCGATCGCAGTTGCTCTCCGGCGCCCCCCGACCAACGTCATCTAGCTAGCCATAGTGCAGTGTACCGTTGAGATCTTGTATGAGGCCGGCTTCCCGACCACTGAGTCGTGGTTAGCCCCTTTGGCTACCACACCAGAGGATCCTTGGGGCACGACATACGTAGTTCTCTCTACCCCGTCGTCTGGCGAGGTACCGTCTGTCTCACAACCAACCGCCACGTTTAGCCCTTCCCCTTCGAGACTTTCGACGTGTCGCACTATTTGCATAATTTGTTTTAGTGCTCAGTTGGTGACTCGCGAGGATGTTGCGTCGTCTCTCCTGGATTTGAGTATTCTTCAAGCTCCTTACGAGAGCCTCACGAGACACGTAAACGTCATGCGTCGTTTTCTCGCTTTGCTCTCAGACTCTGATCGCACCCTCCCCATCATTCTCATTCGCCTTGGGATATCTACGAGGATATATCGCACGTTGTGTAACTCCGACTCGCTGTGCGATTTCATTCACCCCCTTGTGGTTGAGGAATCTTGTCTAGCCACCTCTGGGTCTCGCTCTCCTATTTTCGTTACCCTCGGAGATAACAAGATGCAACGCTTCTTCGATTAGACCTCCACTTCGTCCTCACCCTCTCAACTGCCGGATAGTACTAAGGCGCCTCGCCTTTACCATTCCTCCACATACTTCGATATGTTGGTAACTGGGTACGATTTTATCCTTTAGTCTTGCAAGTTTCGTGGCATAGGCGATCGAGGTCGTTCTCAAAACGAAGTGTGGTCAGACCTATAGAGTCCCGTTCATTGGTACCACYAGCGACACACTTYCCGACCTACCTCCCTAGGACCCGTGTCCCGYGGGATCCCACCKGGGCATCGCCTTCACTACTTCCTGCCAGTTCACTCACTTCCTGCGTCGGGAGGCGTCACCCTTACTCGGTGAATGTCATGGATCTTCCTGAGTACAATCCCCTCTGTCCATTAGTTGATCTCATCTTCTTGGAGCCCGATCCCCTGGACCTTCCTCCATTTTCGCGGCTCGCTTCTCTACATTCACCTCTCAGTCTACGGATACCCCTTCGACATCCTAGGTTCCTTTGTCGTCCACCGGCAAATCCACATATGTCCCGTGCCGACGTAGACACCGAGAAACTCGTGCGGTTCACGATGGACTTAGAGTTCGTCGTTCGTAACCTGATTCGAGAATACCATGACGTCTTTCCTCCGTATTTCTCATACATTGGAATCCCTCCAATGCGAGGTGTTGAGCATTCTATCTATCTCGTGTGTAACTATCGCGTCCACCATAAGGCACTCTACGGACTCTTGATTGCGAAGGCGACGGAACTCAAACATCAGTTTGAGGAACTCCTTCGACAACCCAATAACTCCCCCTAGGGTGCACCCGCCCTCTTTGCTCGCAAAGTGGATGAAACTTTCCACCTCTGCACCGATTATTGCGGCCTTAACCATTACACGGTTATGAACAACTATCTCATGCATCACGCGGATGAGTTGTTTGACCGTTTGATCGACAATAACTTCTTTATGAAGACCGATCTTCGGATTGGTTACCATCAGATCCTCATTGCCGCAGAGGATCAGTCGAAGAGCGCCTTCAGATAGCTCTTCGGCCAGTACGAGTTCACGGTGATGTCATTTGGCCTCACCAACGCACCTGGTAACTTCCAGACGGCGATGAACGATATCCTTAGGGACATCCTTGAAGAGTACGTTCTCATGTATCTGGACGATATCTTGGTCTACAATCGTACCTTAGAAGACCATGTCAGACTCTTTCGCGATGTTCTTCAACGCTTACACAAGCATGGCTTCTACACCAAGCTTAGTAAGTGCCGCTTTGCCCTACGCAAAGTGGATTTTTAGGACACCATGTGTCTGATCAGGGTCTCTTTATGGACGATTTGAAGATCACTGTTGTTGCGGAGTGGCCCGTCCCCACATTCAGCAAGCAGCTTCGCAGTTTCCTCGTACTCACGAGTTACTACAATAACATCATCCGAGGATATGCCAGCTACTCTTTAAGTCCTTGCCTCCACCCTCTTTCGGAAGAACCTGCAATGGCTTTGGACACCCTTATGGGAAGATGTTTTTCGTGTCCTCAAGAAGGCGATGACTTCTGCGTTGGTTCCTCGCCTCACCGATTTTGATCGTCCCTTCATAGTCACCACCGATATGTCATATTTTGCAATAAGAGTTGTACTTTCTCAGGTGTTTCTCACTCCTCTTTATCGCCACGTTCCCTACTTTCTTCCCTTTTCTCTTAACACTGCTTCTCAACTGAAGCATATTCTTCTACCACTTCCATCAACTTACAGTCCACCCGTTATTTACTCTCCGACCATTTTGGAGGATAAGACTGTCGAGGCTTGTGTTGGGGATTGCTGGATCGCCTTTTACTCCCGTCTATTATTGCCTACCGAGATAAACTACGCTGCCGATGAACGTGAGGTTCTCGCAGTAGTTTATGCTACTAGACACTGACGTCATTACCTGCACGGGACGCCCTTCGCGGTGCATTCGGATAACTCTGTTATCCAAACTTTTCTCAAGAAGCCAAATTTTTCCTCTCGAAAGACACTTTGGTGGCGTGACTTATTTGAGTTCAGTTTCACCACTCGGCCTATCAAGGATGAAACGAACCGCATCGCCGATGCCTTGTCACAACGTCCTGATTACAATCAGGAACCCATCTATCTTTTTGCTATCTCGATCATCACCGTTGATCAGTCGGTGGTCGACGCATATCGCATTCAGTATCGCCACTGCCCAGACTATCACGACATCCATGTGACATTGCGGTGTGCCAAAACCGTTCCTTCATACTCCCTCGGTGAGAACGGTCTCGTGTACTAGCATGGTTGGTCTGGTCAGCGAGAACCACGTATATGCGTTCCCTCCATTGGACAGCTCCGTGTAGAGGCTGTAGCTGAGTTCCATATCCAAGCAAATGTCGATCATATGGGCTTCCAAAAGACGTTGGCCAGTGTTTGCCGTCGTTACGTTGTCGAGCGCATCGGTCCAAAACCGCACAAGCGGGGCGGGACCCTCCAGGTCGCGTCACGCAAGAGTCGGTCTGATCCTCGTCGCAAACACACATGGAGCTTTCGCAAGCTGCTCCGACTGGGTGCGCCAGCCATACCTCTCGCAAGCCTCTACGACAGGATAGAGCCTACGCGAGGCACAACTTACCCCCACCTCCCTTTGGTGGGTGTATCCCCCCCGAGCTACCAGTCCACATTACGAAAGTGAATCAGTTGCAATCGCAGAGGTAGACCAGCCGAGGGCGTTTCTCGTTTGTTGTAGCATAGGGGTATGCGTCGTTTTACGCCTCTATCGGACCCACACACGAACCGACGTCTTGGGGGGCTGAGGTCTCAAGCGCGACTCGTCGTCAGTCGACTATGACGTATCCCACACACCACGCATACTTCACTCTACGAACATAAAAATAAAAATACACACACTCTCACAAAACGACACACAACAAACAACACGACAACACTCAGTCCCTTCTGTAGTCATCCCATAACCTTCCGACGCGGAAATCGGATAGGCGACGCGCGAGAGACTTAGTATAAAACCACGCGAACGCAGGGATAACTTATATCGACTCGTAATGCATGCATACGCAAGCAGTCGCAATGGTGACGTACTATGTAGTTCCCATACTCGTGCGCTTCTCATTAAGTGAGAGTCGCATTCGACACTCAAGTGTCGGTTGACATGCCCTTGAGGGGTTAATCCCTCGACGCTAGACAACCGCCAAGTGCGGTTGAGAACCACGCCCTCTTCTGCATCCTGCTGAGAGTGAGTGGTACACAGGTTCATACCTGTGGCGGCAATCGTCTCTTATCGCCCTGGAGACCAACTTCATCCTCTAGGGCCTGGAGAGAAATCAAGGGGTTTGACTTTGACGGTTGTCACGGACTACAACGTCCGTCTATAAAATTTATAAAGCAGCACAAGTAAAAGGGGAATCTCCCTTTTTCTCTCGAGGCATACTCTGTTTAACCCTTACTCATGGTCGCGATAGGCCACGTGAACACTCAAGTCATAAATATGTACATATATAAATAAGGGTTATTAATATAGGACGATCACTTCTCATAGTCACAGTGGGAGTCCTCTCAGCCATATATATCTATGTGATCGCAGACAATCAAAATCCA
Source organism: Chara braunii (assembly GCA_003427395.1). Lineage (NCBI taxonomy): Eukaryota > Viridiplantae > Streptophyta > Charophyceae > Charales > Characeae > Chara > Chara braunii. Next base: position 3,761,982 of record BFEA01000073.1, on the reverse strand, counting down.
GGATTTTAACCACAAAACATACATGCAATCACATCAAAGATTCAACCAAAAATTCACACACTACACGGGGTCAACTTCAACCATTCTCTGCACTCATACCCCTCGCTTTAGCCATGTAAACCTCCTACTTGTGCAACTTCTGAAAATAAAATACTCAGTACTTTTGTTAAATGGTCATTCAATAAAGTTCGGGTAAACACACAATGAAACAATTCAAACCACATGACTAATGTATTTAGGTTGAGTGACAAAAGTGGATTGGAGTTGAGTTGTAAACCGACGAATCGGCAACCGACCTGTTATCAGTGATAACAGAAGATGATCATTGTAGGATCACAAAGTTGAATCTATCCCAGATCCCGAATCAAGCGATCAAGAGGACCTGTAACACAAAACAGACCAATTTCAGGCTAAATCTATAAGTCTATGGAGAATAATCTCCATATTACGATCTCACTCAAACATCGTTCTTAATCAACTAAGTCTAACACTATCCCTAAGCAGATACCTAAAAAAGAGGTAGATTCAGGCCAGATCTCCTCTATACAGAGTGAATCTCCAAAATCATCACCTGCCAAAATATAACCTATCTCCTTTAAACTAGGAAAATTTCGGCAGTGCTTCCCGTAGAAAAAGTGTATTTTCAGAATTTATACTAGTTTGAATACAAAACTGAACTATTCCCTAGCTCTGGAAAGTCAAATTTTATTTAACTCTCTGAATTAGTAAAATTTGGGCAGCACCTCCTTTAGAAAAGTAGACTTCCTAGATTTATACTAAGTTAGATAAAAACTCAAAGTAAAACTTGAGTTCAGCCAAGACAAAAATTTAACCAACTCCTTAGTTTTGTAGAAATTTCGGCAGCGCTTCCCGAAGAGAAACTAGTTTTCCAAAATTTATAGAAAGCTAAGTATAAATTTAAAAATAACTTTGACTTTCTAAAGTTTAATTTTGTCTAACTCTCTGATTTAGCAAAAAAATTGGCAGCATTCCCTTTATAAAATGAGACTTTCCAGATTTTTATTAAATCATGTATAAGATTTAGACAAACTTAAACTTTGAAGAGACAAAATATAATTAACTTCTTGGTTTTGTAGAAATTTTTGCAGCGCTTCCCGTAGAGTAGAGAAAGTAGCTTACCAAGATTTATACAAGACCAAGTATAACAAATGATTAAAAAAAATGCAGAATTGATCTAAGTAAAAAAAACTTAGCTCAGAAAATGCAGGAATTGAAACGAACTCCTATGACTCTAACACGTGGCGAGCTTCTGAAGCAGCTACCTATCAAACTGAAACTCAGACTAAGTAGTGATCTCACTCAGCCACATGCAGGCCAAACCACAAAGGTAAGTACTATCACCAACCCCAACTCAAATCCTCAAAAATAGTTCATGAAACTTTCAAATGATGTATCCCTTGTACCCAACTTACATATGGCATAGTGTTAGACCATTCAACTTAGAAACAATGTCTAGCATGCCTTAGGATATACACGAACAGGTTGCACAATTTTTCTCTTCTTTGGGTATATGACTAAACCATTCAGCTTAGAAACAATATCTAGTCACCATAAGTTGTTTAATAGGCAAAGTTTAATAATTTCTGATTTTGTTCAAAAAAAAAATGAAAATATGGGCAGAGGGCTGAGTCATTCAACTTAGAAACAATGCTTAGCTTGCCCAAATTACTTTCAATTATACTTCATAATTTTCCTTCTCTTCTTAATCATATGGCTTAGTGTTGGACCATTCAGCTTAGAAACTATGTCCAACTGTCAGTTCACATGCAAATATAAGTAGAAATATTTTCCGCTATACTCAGTGTATACTTATATGTGTGGTTTTAGGCTAAACCATTCAACTTAGAAACAATGCTTAGCCGTATACCAGAAATCCTCCATAAAAAATAAAACAAAAGACTGAACCATTGAGTTTAGAAACAATGTTCAACCTATCTGCAAACCATTTAAAGCATGAAGTTAGCCCAACTTCAATCTGGAACCCCAAAAGAAATAGACAGACCAAGCCATTCATTTAGAAACAATGCTTGGTCTAAAAAATCAGTCAGACAAACCCTAAAAAATAAACATAGCAACCAGACCATTCAACTTCGGAACAATGTCTGGCCCCTAAAAAAACAACCAATTAAACATAGCCTTGGGCCATTAATCTTAGAAATAATACCCAGTCCTTGGTTGACCCGGTCAAGTGCATGCAAAGTACCTTCCTCCCACCCTCCCCCAGTTCATCCCTCAGTCTGTTTTCAGTCAAAATAAAGAAGAAACTTAAGTTTTTCACACACATTCCTTCCATTCAGTCTGATTAGATCCTGAAAAGAAAACAAAAGTCGTAGGGGAACACATGCATACAAAGTCAGACTAAAGGAAAATAGTTAAACAGGGGTATAGTGGGATCATACAGATAGAAGGAAATGTACATGTTGGTTCCCTGCCTCCAGAACCTCGCCTAGGTTCCGACAGAGCTTCTACAATCGGTGGGTGGACTCCCCACAGAATCTTGCTGCGGTCCTGCGTGTTGCAATCTCTCATGCCGCCTTCCTCTCAGAACAAGACTAGATTTAGAGTAAGAAGGGTAGAAAGAGGGGTTTTTGACTCTCGAGGTACAGGAGAGGGACAACTCAACTCCCAGGAGAGGGTCTTGATTCCTTGATTCGCTTGAGGACCCCGTGATGGCGGCTAAACACGCGACAACCTGGTCAAACCGAGGTCAAATCGCCGAACGTTGAGTCCCTAACGACCTTCCAATTCCCTGTAGGAATCTTCTTACTCACGCTTGATCACTTCACTAAATGCAGAATCAGCCTGATTAACTCCCCTAGCTCTTTGATAAAAACCATGACCATGATATGTTCCTAACCCACGACTGGACTCACGATAGCACAACTCAATCAGCGTGAGTGGCGTATCCGACCGCATCACGCATCGAATAGCAAGCAAGCCCACACCTCACGGCCTGCCCGCAGGTGCGTCGCTCAACACAATGATCCGTAGGCTAGCCAAGAAGCAGATATGCAACTTCGTGCCTGGCTTGTTACCGCACAGGCTGGTTGGACGAGGGGCGCATCGGCCAGCTCTGCAATCCTCACAACCCGCTTCTTTGGTCGACAGGTAGACAGCGAGTCAGACATCAAAAAAGTCTCCAAGCTTGTGGTTAGCTCGTTGCTACACTGGCTAGCAGAATAAGCGGCACTTAATCCAATAGACAGACCTACCAACGTGCAATCACCATAATCGGTCCGCTTGCAGCTCTGTTCGATAAGCCCGGAGAACTGCATATGGTGGGGAACGTCGTCCCAAATACTGATGGAGTATGTAAGTCGTAATGGCAGGCTTGACAATCACGATAACGACTGGGACATGCAGTACGACCGTGTCGATTCCGAAGCTAAAACAGCTCGACCATCAAGATCGTGGCGGCCAGCAGGTATCTGTAGTGGTTGTTTTACTTCCTTATTCATTGGAGGCATGATCCTGCATATGTACCTTTCGCAAAAATATGGAGGGTTACGTTGGAAACATCCTACATTGTCCGCCCGTTTCCACGGGTAAGTCTCCAACTCCTTGGTTGGCCACGAGCTACTTCGATCAATAGGCCGAGCGTATTAGGAATGAATTTTCTCCCAGAACTCGGTTAGGTACATCTCCTCGGATGAGCTAAATCAGAATGAATCTTCCACTATAGTACGAAAGTATATACTGCATTCCCGTTATGCACGCGAGGATAGAGAATTGCCACATCCGTTCATAGGATGAGCAAAAATCGGAATGAATCTTCCACTGAAGATGTGGGAAGATACTTCACGGCATCGTGTCGAGGCTGCACGACACCAATCGCACCACCCTTTAAACCTCTCTCTCTCTCTCTCTCTCTCTCTCTCTCTCTCTCTCTCTCTGATGTGAGAGCCTGCTGCCAACTCTCGCGCGGAGGCTGGTGGGAAGGATGACTCTTCCTCGGGAACACGAACTGGTACGTACGTCCTTGTTAGCTCCCTTTTCCCGACCTCGCTCTCGACTCCCCACACCATTCGTTAATTTTCCTTCTCCCCTTGACCACTTCCCGACACTCTCACACAACCCATCTTCCTACTAACCCCTCGTCTATTTACTCTTTGGCCAAACCGACCCTACCATTGCACTCGCCTTCCATCAAAAACCCCACAACGCATCTCTCCTTGACCGATTTCATAGAGAATCGGTCGACTTTCTCGATCATCTGCCCCTTCCATAGCTACCTCCGAAAACCTTTACGCACCATATTTCTCCTACCACTCTTACTATACTAACTTTTACACTAATCTGATTGTACTAACGAATTCGCTCTAGGTAAAAACCTTGGATTAGCCCCTTCTCTCACCCATTTCCACTCAATATCGGAGGAGAAACCTCCTTTCTTGTTCTGCCATATTTGTTTTCCTGCCAACTTCTCGCGCACGCCCTTTTCTAATAATCTCCTCCTTACTAACGCTTTACTAAATCTGACTTCAGAATCGGATTCACCCACCCCTGAGACCCCAACTTTAACCTTCGGTTCACCCGATCTCATCAAGGATTAGGTGAGAACTCAATTCCTCTTTCCACCATCCTCCTACGTAGCTCTACCATCTTCATCTCCAATCTGCATGCACCCGACGCAACTTGGCGTCCAGATTCAGCCCATCCCCGTATGTGTTCAGCCTCATCGTCTTCTCCTCCGTTCCTTCGGCTAGTGGATCCTCCAACCGCAGCAGACACGCAACGGCTGAACCGACAATGACGCTGTCAAGCGCATCGGTCCGGCACCGCTCCCGGCAGCGCGGGACCCTCTTGGCCGCGTCGCGCAGGAGTTGGACCAACCTTTTCGCGAACACACAAATGGAGCTTCCTTAGGCCGCTCCGGCCGAGTGCGCCAGCCATACCTCTCGCGAGCCCCTACGACAGGATAGGGCCTACGCGAGGCACAACTTACGTCCACCTTACGGGAGCTATCACTTCCCTTCGGTGGGCGTATCCCCGCCGAGCTACCAGTCCACAGTACGAAAGCTACTCAGTTGCAATCGCAGAGGTGGACCAGCCAAGGGCGTTTCTCGTTCCCTGTAGCATAGGGGGTACGAACGACAGCACGCCCATCGGACCCGCACGTGGACCGACATTTTGGGGGGCTGAAGTCCCAAGGGCGGTTCGTCGTCGGTCGGCTAGGACGCATCCCACTTACCACGCATACACTACTCTACGAACACAACGAGGAACACACACATACACATACAAACGACATGGCACAGACCACGCGACAACGCTCCTAGCCCCTTAGTAGTCGTCCCATAACCTTTCGACGCGGAAATCGGGTGGGCGTCGATCGCGAGGCTTAGTATAAAAATTGCGCAGACGCAGAGCTACTCATATTGGCTCGCAATGCGAACGTGCGCAAGCAATCACAGTGATGGCGTACTATGTAGTACCCACATCCATGCGGTCCTCGTTAATCTTGAGGGTTGCACTCGACACGAAAGTGTCGGCTGACACACGCCTTGAGGGTTAATCTCTTGACGCTGAACAACCGCCATGCGCGGTTGAAGACCACACCCTCTTCTGCACCCTGTGCAGAGGGGTTGAGTAGACAGCTTTAAGCTGTCGTGGCGGTCAAACATCAAGGGGTTTGACTTTGACGGCCGCCACGGACTATAACGTCCAACCATGAAAACGCAAAAAGGAAACTCACTCCAATTCTCATTAGCTGATGGCCCCCTAGAATGGAAGGGGGTGGACAAGCCCAAACGACGCGCGCGCAGAGGAGGCCTGGTATCCTACCCATAGGCTACCCGGCGTCCGGGATAATGAGGCCCGTACACGGATTCCCATAGGCCGACCGGGACTAGCCCTCCGCCCACGTGCCGCTTCACGCTACCAAAATCCTAAGTTCATTGGCCGTGTCGCGCCCGTGGTCTCGCCGTCGGACCCATAACTCTTTTAGTGCGGGGTGCGACGAGTGCCGCGCATGCGAACTTAGTATAAGATCGCGAGGGCGCTGGACTTACACATACTATCTCGCTATGCAGCTCTACGCGAGTAACTGCAATGACGGCGCATTATGTGGTGCCCATATCCAAGTGGCTTATTCGGAGCCATGGGGTCATCTCCGGCGCTCAGGTGTTGGCTGAAGCGCCCGCTAAAGGGAGGTAACCCTTTAGCTGGCGCAAAACCGACCTGAGGGTCTTTCCGCCTTCTGCACCCTGAGGTGTCCCAATGGGTGCGGGGTAAGACGGCCCCTAGGGCAGGACGGAGTTTGGAGCGGTGGTGAGTTGTCTGGCGCATCACCAGCAAGACGCTGACTCTTCCACCCGGAACTTTATCGTTCCACCAAGACGGATCGCAACAAGGAAAAGAAACAAGAATTGGCGGGGGACATCCCCCTCCCTTCTATTCACCCCAACCTTCGATTGACCCTTGGTATGCGGCACTTTAGGTCACGCAAATTCCTCACGTAAGTACACATACACTAACATATACATATGCACAAGGGGGAATAATTATGTGACGATCACTTCTCACAATCATAGTGGGTCTCCTTCCAACCATACATATATGTGCGGTCGCAAGGCAGTCCAACAAAAACCCCAAGTCACTCAACATACCTGCAATCACATCAAAGTCAAACAAGAGTTCATACACTATGCGGAGTCAACTCCAACCAGTTCCTATACTCATACCCCTCGCTTTAGCCATGCAAGCCCCAACCCCGAGCCGACCAACCTTAATTAAATACTCAGTACCTTTGTTAAATGGCCATTCAATAAAAGTCCGGGTGAAACCTTAATAAAACAAAAAATCACCAGGGCTAAAGCCTTTTTAGGTTGAGTATAGGGAGTGAGTAGGAGTTGAGACGTAGACCGACGAATCGGTAACCGACCTGTTATCTGTGATAACAGCAGATGACCCTCAAGGGATCAGCAGACCCTAGTCCAAATCCTGAATCAGATCGATCAAGCTGGCCTGTAACACAAGACAGGTCAACACCCAAGACTAAACCTGTAAGCCCTACACGAACTATCTTCTATACAGTGGTCCCATCAAACCGCCTGGTAGCCAACTAGGTCTAAGCCTAATCCTAAGTCAGGACTCAAAGAAAAGGTAGACCTTTGACTGGGTTTTCATTATACAGAGTGGGTTGTCAACTCTGCCACCTGTCATAATATAACTCCTCTAAACTAAGAAAATTTCGGCAGCGCTTCCCGTAGGAAAACTGCCTTTCCAGAATTTATATAAGCCTGAATATAAGGACAGGAATAGTCTTTGACTTTCTAAAGCTCAATTTTTGTCTGACTCCCTGAATTAGCAGAAATTCGGGCATCATCTCCTATACGAAGGGAGACTTCCCAGACTTCTACTAAGCCATATACAATTCAGACAGTTTGAACTTTTTGAAAAGTCAGAGATTTGTCTAACTTTTTGGATTTGCAGAAATTTCGGCAGCGCTTCCCGTAGGAAAAGTGACTTACCAAGATTTATACAAGCCCAAGTATGAAAAAAGACCTCAGATAAATACAAAAATCAAACTAAGTAAAAAAACCTATCTCAGAAAATGCAGAAATTGAATCTAACTCCTATAGCTCTAGCACGTGGTGAACCACTACAGCAACTACCTATCAACTCAAACTCAGACTAGGTAATAATACCATTCAGCTACATGCAAGCCAAACCACAAAGATAAGTACTCTCACCAACCCCAGGTTAACTTAACAAACATTAGTTCATAATCTTTTAGTGTTTTAACCCTTTATACCCTGCTTACATAGGGCATTGGGACTGGTTATTCATCTTAGAAACAATGTCAGCCCTCTGCCTTAGTAATACACGAATAGGTTGCACAACTACTTTTCTCTGCATTGGGCATGTGACTAAGTCATTCATCTTAGAAATCATGCTTAGTCGCCCTAAGCTGTTTAAATAGCCAAGTTATATATACCTTTCTGCACCTTAGTCTTCAAAAGGAGGGCGTAGGGCTGAGCCATTCATCTTAGAAACAATGCTCAGCCTGCCCAGGTTACTTTCAGTTATAGCTCTTGATTATACTCTCTTCGCTTGTGATAGGGCTATAACCAGGCCATATATTTTAGAAACAATGCCTGGCTAGCCTCGTCCGTATATAAGTACATATATATACAACACTTATAGAGAATCCTATTTTTTTGTTCTCAATTATGGTCCCGAGGCCTCAGACTCAGACCATTCATCTTAGAAACAATGTTTAGTCATTTGGCATGAACCCTCCCTCATAATAAAACAACCAATGAGAGATGAGCCATTCATCTTAGAAACAATGCTCAGCTCCCCCTTTTTCAGCACACAAAAAAAACAGAGTACCCAGGGTCTGACCCACAGACTGTACAGAAACCACCCAAGTAAACAGCGGTCAGACCATTCATCTTAGAAACAATGTCTGACCCTCAAAAGTCAAGCAAACAATACCCCTCAAAAATAAGCAACCAGGTCATTCATCTTAGAAACAATGCCTGACACAATTAAAGAAAACACATCAACCAAGCCATTCATCTTAAAAACAATGCTTGGTTCTCCAAAAAAAACAAAAAAAAACATAGCAGTCAGGCCATTCATCTTAGAAACAATGCCTGACCCTATAAGACCCATTCAATCGCAAGCAAAACTGCCTTCCTCCCAACCTTCCCCCTGATGCAACCCCTTGTGATAATCTGCTTTCAGACAAACAAGAAACTGAAACTGCCATTATACAAACATTCCTTCAGTTAGTCTGATTTGTGTCCTGGTGTCAATCCCAAAAAGTCAAAGTAAGTGTTGCATACAGCTCAATCAATCAACACACAAGGAGGTATATAGATAGGGGTTATGCTGGGTTTAAAAGGGAAAGCAAAGGTTACCTCTAAGTTCCCTGCCTCCAGAACTCCTCCTGAGTTCCGGCAGGGCTCCCGCAATCGGTGGGGCAACGTCCCACAAAGGCCTTGGCGCGGATTACGGGTTGCAATCCCGCCTGCCGCCTTCCTCTCCAAACCAACAGACTAGACTGAGATTGAGGAGGGCAGAAGAAGAAGCATTAAGTCTCTTAGATACAAGAGGGGTGCGCTCATACTCGCATGATAGGGCCTTGAAGTCTTCAGCGCCTGAGGGCCCCGCAATGGAAGCCAACTGACAGCTTGGTCAATTCTCAAAGTCAAACAGCGGAGTCAGACTCTCCTGACAGGCTCCCAATTTGCAGCTACCGCCCCTCTCCTTGTATTGCCCCACTCTTCAAACCCCAGTGGCAGCAGCCTTCCGTGCCCAGTTAGCAGCAGCTTGTGCATGGTCAACAGGCACAGCAACAGTGTGTTTTGGCTCAGCAACACCCAGCAGTAGGCTGCGCACAGCCAAACAAGCACAACAGCAGTTAGAGCGGCCTAGCAGCATCAGCAACCGATGGTACTTAGTCGAACAAGCGCAACGGACGCGCATGGCCAACCCGACGGCAGTCTCCGCAATATACAACAATATAGCGCCGCTAGCAGCTGGCCACAGCCTGTCCCGCGGTTCAGCTAGGAGCAGCGGATATATGCAATCGACAGCGGCAACAGCAACCTTCCCTATCCTGTGGCAGCCAACGACAACCAGCCGTAGCCTGTGCACAGTCAATAGGCGCAGTAGCAGTTCGTGTTGGCTCCGCAACAGCTCCCTTCTGCAATCCAACCACGGTGCGCAACAAGCAGCGATTGCTGGCAATAGCGGGCGACCACTTTAACGCAATATACAGTAACCAGCGACAGCCAACAACAGTGTGTGGCCCGTCAACAGTCAGCCACAGCCTGCGCACAGTCAGGGGCAGCCACCGTCGTGCACTACCAACCCGCAGCAGCAGTCTCTCACGGGGAAGATGTCATCAGAAACTGTTCATGCATGGACGTAGTTGCGGCAGCCAGCCACCACAGGGCCTTTCCTTCCCGGAACTCCCCCGATCAGCGACAACGAGGTTGACTTCAATCAGCTCGGTAGCTTTCGCCCCCTTGGCCTGCTTGCCCGCGACCCTTTCACCTAACAGCTGAGCGGTACACCGCCCTACGGGTAGGCCCCTGGATCCCAGCTCGCCCGCAGGTCCTCTGCTCAACAGAATGTGTGGTACGTCGCTCAGTTGGTAAGCCCGTAGACCCCGTGACCTTCTTCCTTAACGCTCCCTAGTGCGTGCGGTCGATGGTACGGCCCAGTCCATGCATGCTCGATCAGGCCACAGTACCACCACTCATGGCCACAGGAACAGGCACTGAGATCGGCGAGTACCTCGTCCCCCCCCCCTCTCGCTTCTTTCCTTCCTCTCTGCTTTTACTCCCCCGCTTACTTCCTCGCTGCTCTGGCCCTGCCGTCAGATAAGCCCGCATGCCCCATTGCTACCTTCGTGTCAAAACACCAGTAGCAACGGGAATGCTCAAGGTGTCCGTGCTACAACCAGCGATCATAGTCGTTCTCCCCCACGACTAATCCCCTCCTTTTTTAGCCCTGAATGCACCTGACGCTGACTGCGTCTGGGTTCATTCGCTCTCCTCTATTCTCCCCTCGCAGCTTTCGCTGCTGTTTGCCCCGCCTCGCTCTCTGTTTTCCACTTTCTGTCTCCCCGCCCCCACTCCGCATTGCCCGGTATGTGCTCTCCGCTCCCTTCCTTGTCTAAGTTCGTCGTGGAATGGGTGCGTGAGCTCCTTTCCACCCTGTCATAGCCGATCTCTCCGCGCACCCCTTTCTTTACTAAACTCTCGACCTACTGACTTTCTACGAAAACTGACCTCACGATCTAACTCGCCCTAGCCTAAACCCCCGACCTACTAACTTTCCTTGCCTAAAACCAATAAGAAACGAGTGAGCTACACGTTCATCCCTCCGCTCTACCACCACTCACTCCGCCCTGGCCGCCCTCACTGCCGTATGCACCTGGTGCAGTATCACGCCCAGGTTCACCCCCCCCCGATAGTGTTAGCATCATTGTCTTCGTGATGTCCGCCCTGCCTGCCTACATTCATTCCCACGTCTAGCCATCCCACCGTCCTCGCCCCTCCTTCTCCTCTGCGGCCACGACCTCCTGTCCCTTCCCGCACTAGCGCTGCCCTCTCCCTCTCCCCCGCTCGTCGTCAACCCGTGCATTAGCGCACCACGACAGCGTAGCGTATTTCCGACCGGGCCGCGCACGGAACGCACCGCAGGACGAAACTCAGGTACGGCAAAACCAAAAAAAAACGGAATGGCCGCCCCGCTTTATACACCTTAGCCTCGCGCGGGGCCATGCTAATCTTCTCTGTATCGTTCCAATTTTTACGGATGTCCTGAAGGACACACCCCACAACACCCCGCGGCTTACCGTAGGCGGAGGGCCACTGCACACCTCACCACCGCCTGATCCGACCGCGGCCCGCCTGTCAAGCCAAAAAGGGGGGTAATAACGAAACGAAAAAATCCAAATAAAATTAAAAATAAAAATAAAATAAGAATTACCTAAAAAATAATAAAAACATGCAAACCTATTGCCTCGGGTCTTCTCATAGGCCGGGCCCACCTTTGCCCCCATCAGCAAAAGCTTAAGGGGGATAGCCCGACGGGCCCTCAACCCTTCAGCTTTCTCCTTGCTGCTCTGCTGCCCCACCGCTCCCGCGCTGGCGCCTGCTGGCCTTGATCCCAAGACCTTCATCGCAGTAACCCATCACCGTAACCTATAGGGCTAAGCCCCAGCCTGAGAAAGGCGGTGAATCCCATATGAAATGGTACTGAAGGAGCACAGTCCGGTACTTAGGGTTGAGGGCGACGCCGTAGGCCTTGCCCCCGCCTGTGGCCAGGCACGGGGCTATCAGGCAATCACGCTGGCCCCCCCCCCGATCGTGCCATGGCCGCCCTACGTACCACCCCACCTATCAGCCATGCCGCCGGTTAAGCGTAGCAAACGAGGGTCAGCCCATTAACCCCCCCCGACTTAGTCTAGAGTGCGATGTCAAGCCGAACGCGTGCATCCGCATTACGATCAAAGAGGCGAAATCACACGCGCGCCTTGAAACTGCGCGCCCACTCGCCCTACCTACTTAGACAACCTTGGTCCACACATAGCTAACTGTTTGAACACACAGGCCTAGACCATCGGCCGCGCTGTCACTTGCAAAAACCAGGGCGAATACCCCTGCCAGGGTATTCGCGTCGACAACGCGATCAACTATCTCGATCCCTGAATCTCTTTGATGAAAGTTCGACACCGTAACTAATAGTACTAGGCCCAAGGATGAGTCTAGTATTGACTTACCCCTATGTAAATAGATACTGCGAGACGTGCAGATTTACCAAAATGCCTTGAACGTCACATTGTTGTCGATGTCGTCCTCCGCACCTACACACGAGTTATCGGTAAGCGCATCAATCAGAATAAATCTCTTTAATCCTAGTTTAATCAAAACAAAAAGACATGGTCAGTGATCAACGTCGGTTTTTACAATCATCAAAAGCGAAAGAAATCACGAGCGTTTTAAGACTACGCGCCCACACACTCTCTACTTTAGTCAACCATCCAGTCAACGTAAACCACAGACGCATCCGCCCTCGTACAATATACTTAAAATTTCAAACCAAACTTATTTTCTGTCACTTGCAAAAACCCAAGGCGGATACCCTTGTAAGGGTATTCGCACCGACAACGTCTAACCCCGGAGTAAAGATTCGTCAGGAACTACATTTAGGAGTGTCCTACCTGCAAGGAGGTGAACAGTGTGAACCACCTTTCATATGGGTTACTCCAACCTCTACCCATACCTGAGGGTCATTGGTAGTCCATCTCGATGGATGTTGTTGGTCTCCTCCGCCCTCACACCGAGCGCAGTAATGATGTCATCCTAGTCGTTGTCGATCGCTTCGCAAAGTGTGCACGTTTTATCCCTGGCTGCTATCGCATTAACACTTGTGAGGTCGTTGACATCGTCTTCGACCCAGTACTGAAAGATCATGGTTTACCTTAGAGTATCATCTTCGGCAATGACCCGCGTTTTACGAGCACATTCTAGCAATGCCTACATGAGGTGTACGGATTCTAGCTCTGCTTTTCGTCCTCTTACCACCCTCAGACGGATGGTCCGACTGAGGTAACCAACAAAACTCACGGTAATATCCTTTGAATTATGGATGACTGACGGTGAGAGTTACACTTAGCCCATGTGAAGATTGCATACAACCACGTTCTTTCGCCAACCACGGGTTATTGCAACCTCGACTATCACCCTCTCATACTCGCAGACTTTCCACGATTGTTGGGGTTATGCCCAGACACTCGTTGTCCTGCGCTTGACACTTGAATCACACATATGGTGGCGATTATGAAGCGTGCAAACGAGAGTCTAGCCGTTTCTCAGACTCTCATGGCCGCACGAGTGAACCGATCACTAATGGATCACTCATTCAAAGTCGGTGACGATATGCTCGTCGATGCATGCCATCTGTAGCTCGAAGCAGACACTCTTCCCAAGTTCAGGCGTCGTTTCTTTAGTCCATGTCACATTCACTAGGCCATCGGTTCTGATACTGCCGTTAGTCCGGTCTTCTTCCATGTGAAGCTGACTGATTACCTTCGACGGACTCACATACACGATGTTTACCATGTCTACTTGCCGCATCCTTATTGCAGAACGTTTGAGCGATTCATCGAGTGCCCTTACGAGCGCCTTCCACCTATCATGGTGGATGATCACAAGGAATTTGTTATTTCTAATATCATATCTCGTCGAATTACCAACGATACCCCTCCATGCATCGAGTATCTTGTGCGTTGGAAGGGCTATCCTGGTGAAGAGGCTACTTGGGAACCCTTGAACACTTAGAGCACAACATAATGTTGGTGCGTGCATATGATTATGCTCGTCGTGCTGAGACGTCTTCACCTGCCCAACCGATTGACCCTCTTCCTCATCCTCCGGTTGAGAAGATTGTTGAGGACGAACCCACTTTCTTTGAGGTCGTTCTTCAGCAGTCGGCGGACGCCACCATGCACCCACAGCGCACTCGTCGACGCCCTCGGCGTCTCGACGACTGACACTCTCACCAGCAATTTTTCTTCTCACCGACTCGCACCTTCACGTACTTCATCATCAACTTCTTCAGAATATCAACGTTTTGTGTCTCTGTTTCAACATCGACTCAACTCTTACTTCATTCATGTCATCGATCACTTCGACGACTTGAGCTACTTTATCGGCTTCAACTACTTTGCATATGATTACTTCACGCCACCACCTTGTGCATTCCAGTGTATGTGTCACATGATGGTTTTCACTTAGCTGGTTCTCCTTGAGTTTGACTCTCCCTTGGTATGGCATAGGCATTAAGACCGTAACGTTATCTTGGCCTCCCTGCTTCGAGATCTGGCTTTCTTCCCAGTCGGTGAGTTGCGTGCATGTTTCCCTCACCCGCTACCCTCATCACCCTAGTGTCGACCATTGCATGCCTTTAAATAGGCATATTCACTCTATTCTAGGTCGACCCTAAATGATATCACCCTTTTGTAGAGTATTACCCGCCTTGATGGGTTATCTATTAGGGTCATAGGTTTTGTTTCCCTACCACTCTCTCGCCTTGAACCTGAATACCTATCCCACCTTTGTGTGTGATTTCCCTTAGGAGTTTCAATTCTTAGGTTGCATTTACCCCTCTGAGACCATCCCACTCTTAGTGGTTCAGGGACATGACATCATTTTATGCTGTATTGCTTCTGTTCCTTTCAACAATGAAGCAATCGCCTCTAGAACCTTATGATTGTACATGCTACATTTCATTTCCTGTTGTTAACTAGGATGTGTATGGCAAACATTTGTTATTCTTTTGACATTATATAGCTTAGGTTGCATCGCATGGACTCCGCATGGAGCTTCCTTCACATCCCAGATTTCTTAGCTTTATTGTTGCAGAGTTTCGCTACTTTTGCGGAAGCGTGTTTATGCCTCTCGCGATCCACTACATGTTTGAGGGTCGTGTAGCGTGCCTATGGCTTCCCTGGCCTAGAGTCGGGGCTATCTAGCTATTTTGCATGTTCGACATATAGACCAGGCCCTGGCCTGAGCCCACAAGCCGTGTGATATTCAATCCAATCTACTCCAGCCTCGTACCACTGTCGGCACCAGGCAGCCCAGTCAGTCCACTGGGGGTATACCCTAGCAGCAGTTTGTTTGTGGATTCATTTTTCATTTGCACATTTGTGGAGTATGTGTGTGTTGAGTCCTTGGTGGTGTTGTCTCTCTCCCTTCCGTCCCCATCTCCATCTCCATCTTCTTCCTCCTCCCTTCCTTCTCCACGGACACACGGGCACTGCCCGTTACACAATTTTGTTTCGGCATCTTGTGATTCTTGTGATCGTCCTTCTCCCTCCTCCTCCACTCTCCTGCTGTCGAGGCATGCAATTTTATTTTCTTGTTCCCGTCCTTGTCATCCTCCTCCCTCACTTTATTCCTCCTCCTCCATCGTCCTCGTCTCCCAGAGTCCTCATTCGTCCTTCTCCTTATCCTCCTCGTCTCCCCTACATCCACCTCCTCGTCTTCCCTAATCCACTTTCCTCCTTCCTCACTTTTCTCCTTGTACCTCCTTCCTCCTCTCTACTCCCATTGTGCGCCATGTGACATACCAACACGCCATTTTATTTTCATATTGTTTTGGTCTGCGTCATCCTCTGTCCTCCTGGTCTCCACCCATCCTCCTCCTTCCTCGTCCTTCCTTCATCCTCCTCTTACCCCCTCTCTCCTCCAATTGCATGCCCCTCCTTCCGCTTTGTCTCCCCTCTTCGTCCTCACTCCTTCCTCCAACTTCCTCCTCTTTCCCCCTCCTCCCTCCTCCAACTTCCTGCTATTTCTTGCTCCGCCTTCCTCATCCGTTGCTTGCCACGTGGTACACCGGCACCCGATTATTTTGTTTTGTTCTCGCACTCATCATTCTCCTCCCTCCGACTCCTCTTCCTTCCTCCTCATCTCCCCTCGTTCTCCTCCCTCCTCCTCCTTCCTTCGACTACAACTTCCTCCTCCTCCTTCCTCCTCCCTCCTTTTTCGTTTCTCCTCGCGTCATGTTCGACATGCAATACCGACCCACAATATTTTTTGTGATCTCAAACTCGTTCACGTTTTCCTCTTATTTTGTCATCCTCATCTTCCTCTTTTCCCCTTGTTTCCCCCCCGTCCTCCTTTCTCCTCCTCCCTCCTCTTGTTGTGAGCCACATGCCACACCAGCATGCGATCTGTATGCTAGCTTGTTTTCATCTTTCTCATTCTCCTCTCCTATTCCTTCCTCCTCATCTCCCCTTGTCCTCCCCCTTCCTCCGTCCTCGTCCTCCCGGCCTCTTCCTCCTCTCCTCTCGCGTGCCACATGTGATTTTTTTTCATCTTTTACGTGTCCTCCTGTCCCTCCTCAGTCCTCCCCCTCCCTCCTCCCTCCTCCCTCTTCTCCCTCCTTCCTCCTCTTTCCTCCTTTCTCCTTCTCTTTCCTCCTTTCTCCTCTTTTCTCCTCCTTCCTCCCCTCTCCTCCGATCACGTCCCATGTGGCTAACCGCCACACATTTTTTTCCCTTCCATCTTGTTATTATTCTGGTATTCCTCCTTCCCCCTCCTCTTCCTTCCTCCTCATCTCCCCTCGCTCTCCTTTCTCGTTACTCCTTCCTTCTCCTCATTTTCTATCACCACATGGCAAACCCACATGCGATTGTGACCTCTTGTTCTTATCCTCCTCATTCCCCTCATCCTCCTCCCCCTTCCTCTTCGACTCCACTCGTCCTCCTCCCTCCGTTGTCCTCCTTTGTTCTCCACCTTTCCCTTCCTTCCTCTCCTTTCCCTTCTCTCCTCTTTCCTCCTCCTTCCTCCCCTCTCCTCATGTGGCATGGCATGTGGCACAACATCGCGCAATTTCTTTACCTTCCATCTTCCCCTCATCCTCACCATTGTCCTCCCTCCTCCTCTCCCTCCTTCCCCCGCATCCTACTCCCTCCTCCTTCCTCCTCCTCCCTCCTCCTGTCACGTGCCACAGGCGACACCGGCACACAATGTTTTCCACCTTTCTCTCATCGTCGTCATCCTCCTCGCTCTTCCTCCCCTTCTTTCCTCCTCCTCTCTTCTCCTATCAGGTGCGACATAGCACATCGACACACTATTTTTTTGTTATTCTCTTTTTCGTCCTGCTCCTCGTCCGTCCTTCTCATCTCCCCCTTCCCTCCTTCAAGTCCCTCTTGCTTCCTCCCCCTTCCTTCCTCCTCCTCTTACGTTCGCCTCCCTCCTCCCTCCTCCCTCCTCCCACGTCCTCCTTCACACTTATTGTCTAGTTATAAAGAAGGTTTTAAGAAAGACGGAAAGGAAGCAAATGATAACAACAAAATTTGTCGACCATTCAAGCAGCGAATATGAACAGCCGAACGCATCATATGGTTCACGTTTCATTTACGGAAATAGAGATAGACAAACAAAACTTTATCCACCCCCACCTTGCTCTCATGCTTGTCATCCTCGTCATCCTCGTCATCCTCCTTGTCCCCCCCCC
>BFEA01000073.1:3729099-3740593 GCA_003427395.1 Chara braunii | reverse complement strand
TTTTTTTTTTTTTGCCCTGTTTTGTTTTTGGTCAAGGTCTGTATGTGCCAAGTTTGGTGTTTGTTGGGTTCCTGGAGATGGTTGTTTTGGGCAGTGCTAAAAGTCGTGAAAATCGACAAATTGAAATGTTGATGAAATTTCATAAAAGTGCATTTTTGGCTTGCCGTTTTATATGTTTTTATTTTATTTTTTTTGTTTTTTTATCTACAATATGTTTATAAGAAGTGCACTCTATAGATTGATGTAAAGTATGGTTAAAATGACCATTTGTTTTTCTTATAAATGAAGGTGAAAATTGGGGGGTCGGGTAACCTTCTCTCCCTCAAATCGTGGGAAAGCGTCATGCATTTATCCCTGTTTGGTAGGATCCTTACCATTACAGTGGTAACCTTCTCTATCTTTTGGTATATACTCCAAGAGGTTAAGCTGGAAACCATAAGATTTATCTGGAAACCTATAGCTAGGAAGGAACAAGGGTATATACCAACGACCGACTAGAGTAATCTTTGTGAACCAAAGGAATTGAGAGGCTTGAATTTGATGGACTCGGAGACACAAAATGACTCTTCACTTCCCAAGTGGCTAGTGATAGTGGCGGCATCTCCACATGAGTCATATTGGTGCAAACTTGTTGAATGGTTGTTAACAAAGGAGTGATCACGAAGTAATCCATCAGACGTCTGGGTAATGATCGTTATTCCTCATTTCATTAACAAAGGATTAAATCACGCGTTTGAAAAGCAGTTATTGTGGCATGGAAGAAAAACAGGTTTAATACATGGTTTTCGCCCGGTTTTTAGAAGAATGCTACAATCCTGGCGAATTTCAAAGTACAGATTCACGAGAAAGCACAATGTCGTCCAATTGCAGAAATAAGTGAATGAACTTTAGAGGAGAGAGAGAGAGAGAAAGAAGAAGAAGAAGAAAAAAGAAAGAAAGAAGAAGAAGCAGATGTACACCAGCAAAAAAAAATGATAATTCCCCCTTCTTCTTCACCAAACTCCTCCTCATTTTTCCTCCCCTCTTATTCAAACAATAAATAATAATAATAACGATGAATAGCAGAATCGAAATAAAAGTCAGAATCCCTCTTCGTCTGCCAGTACAACTGGAGGTCCACTATAGTCATGGCCGCCCTCCTCCTTCCTCATCTAAGTTGAGGCTATGACGGACTACTAAGGCCGTGCCATGTTGTGCAAAGACAACATAAAGCAGCTATGACCTCGTCCTCTTATGCCCCCATGCCTGACTATGCCTCGAAGTTTCTTGATGAAACTCTACCCCAACGGGGCCTTCCAGATGCAGTGCCCACCAAGGTGATGAAAATGGCGTTTACCATAGTCAGGTGAGTACCTCTAGCGCTTCCCTCTCTTAGTCCCTTCTTCCTCCTCCTGTCCGAGTTCCTTCTCCCTAGCCAAGGTGGGGAGTTGGGCGCTCCTCTTCCCCATAGCGCTGCTTAAACTAGCGCTCCAGCAGCGTGTCACCGAACTTGCATGCAACCAAATGAGGAAGAGTTTTTGGTTTTCCCTTGAGATATAGCGAGGCAGTAGCCTCCTTGGGCAGTGACTTCGAGACCTTGGGGCCTCCAAGCAACTGGTACCTCCTCGCTTTCAAAGGAAAACATCATTGTCGGTTTTGATATCATCCGCACAAGCCCTAGACCTAGACTACTTGGACTGGTACCCGCCTAGACCTAGCCTACAACCTAGGGCCTCTAAAAATACCAACTTTTTATCTTCTTTTGGTCGGCCTTCAGTCCCTTACACATCGGCCGCTATTGGAGTAGTACTTGCCTACCTGCTACTCAAGTGTTTTTCCCCCGTTGCTCTAAGTGCCACAGACCTACTTCCACTACTTGAGTGTTTTCCCCGCTTCAACCCTCAAAGTCACAGTTACAAGTAAGTATCGGCCCTACAGGGCCTCCCAAGCAAGCAAGTACGCTTGTGGGTCACACACACACTCAAGCTAACAACCAATAAGACAGACATGCAAACCAACAAGCACACTCACAGATAGACTTAGAAAACTCGGCAGAAAGCGGGAATCTCAGTAAGGCATTCATTCTAGTGGTAAAACTCTAAAATCGGGTGTATTCTCGATCCGTGTTCGGACAGGTCCTCACACTACCCCCCCCCTCAAGAGCGAGGTTCCTTCGAGCGAGTAGCTCAATTTGAATCCCTGTCGAACATATCATAAGCAAACATAGCGAAAAGGTTACGTGTATACTCAGTCTCAGTGAGTTTTGCAGAGATTTTTTGCCCAACACCGGAGATTATCTGACGTTCATATGCTTTGACAAAGCGAAGTGCGCTTCGCAGCAGCTCTTTATTTGAGATCGAGTAGACATCATTCAATGGGTGATGCATGAAGTGAACCTGGTACTGTCTGTTATGTCCCTGTCAAGTATGATTAGTAATTATGTCTAGTTTGTGACCGGCATTTACTGCACGAGGGATCATATTCGCACAATATTTAAAAGATTTAGCCTCAAGATATGAAAATAGTTTAAATGTGTGAAAGACTGGGTACGTACGCAGATGAGGAGGCACGACAATTACATATAAAGGACTCGTTCATTCATACCAGATCTAAAACTTCCCGCATACCGTAATAGAGAGGGAGAAGTTTGTATGAAACCTCATTTTCTTTCGAGAATTTATACATCTTAACCTAGATATAACTTCCTACTTCGAAAGTCGACAGTATACACTTCTTATTTGCATAATGGATCATGGTGTGTTGTCGCTTGGTCATTGTTGCAATAGCAAACCAAGCAATCATACTTGGCGTTGAAGACAGGTCTGTCGAGCGTCAGACCGGTCGACTGCTCAGGGAACAGGTAGGAGGGAGGGTTGCGAGTCTTTTATCCGTAATGCACTCGGTTTCACGTCATGCCGATGGAAGAATGAATGGAGTTGTTTTACAACCCCTTTACCACATACAACTCTTTATCCCATGTTTCCTGATCAGGAATGATTAAAGCATGAAAAAGTTGCATCAAAGTCTGGTCGATCTCCTCAGTCAAACCATTGGCTTTGGAGTGTCAATAAGACATCATCTTTAGCTTGATGTCGTACATTTGAGATTCTGGGAAACAAAGTCCTTCCAATTTGCGTTTATGAACCGAGGGTGCCGATCACTCACAAGGGTTTTTGGGGGGCCATATTGCAGAATATTTCTTGAAGAATTAGCCGATCATAAGGTCAGTTGGGGTGTGAGGTTTGCAATGGAATCGGATTCAAAAACTTAGAAAATCGATCAACGATCATAATTACTTGTGACTATTTATTCTTACTTTACTTACCTATGTCTGTGCAATCAATAGAGACAGACTCTGTGGGACCGTCGGGAATGGAAAGAGATTGCATCAGCCCCATGGACTTTTGTCTCGATGGTTTGATTCGTTGATGGACTTGACACTCAACCACAAACTTGTGAGCAGATCCTTTCATTCTAGGCTAGTCAAGCTGTTGTAGCAGATTTTTGTGTAACGACCTGCCAAACACGAACTGAGACACAATTGATTTCTCGATTTTGTCAATGGAATGTATGCCTTGTTGAGGTTCCCGCTTGTTGTTGAGTTTTTTAAGTCTGTATGTGTGCATGCTTGCTGGTCTATATGCCTGTTTGAATGCTTGTCAGTTTGAGTGTGTGTGTGACCCGCAACGGTATTTATTCGTTCGGGGGGCCTGAAGGGCCAGTACTTCCATGTGACTATGACATTGAGGGTTGCAGCGGGTAAACACTCAAGAAGCAAGGGGATAGGCCCGCGACACTTTGAGCAACGAAAAAGCACTCAAGTAGCGGATAGGCTGGTACCATTCCAGTAGTGATGGAAATGCCCGGAACTGGAGGCCGAGAAGAAGAAGACAAAAGTTGACATTTTTAGAAGCCCAGTAGTTGTAGGCTAGGTCTAGGCGCGTACCAATCCAGGTAGTGTGAGTCTAGGACCTGTACGGTCGATATTAGAGTCTACAATGATGTTTCACTCCAAAAAGGAGGAGGTAGTGATTGCTTGGAGGCCGCCCGACTCGAAAGTCACCGCCTAAGGCCGCTATATCTCCAGGAGGAACGAAGTGCTCCTCCACATTTGCTGCGTGCAAGTTTGGATGTCACGCTGGTGGAATGCTGGTTGGACCACTGCTTAGTCCAGCGGTGGGGAAGACGAGGAGTGCTTAGCAAGCCGCCCGGCCCGGAAGTCACCGCCCAAGATGTAAGTAGGCCGCTATATCTCCAGAAGGAGCGAAGTGCTCCTCCTCTTTTAATGCGTGCAAGTTTGGACGTCACACTGCTGGAGCGCTGGTTGGAGCGCTGCTGAATCCAACACTTGGGAAGAAGAGGAGTGCCCAGCTCCCCACCATGGCTATGATGGAGGAGCTCAGGTGGGAAGGAGACTAGGGTAGAGGAGCGCCGAGGGGATGAATTTGGGGCAGAAGTAAAGCATGGACAACTATATTTTCTGATACTAGGTCTTTGCATGTCTACTAGATGGGCTAGAAACAACGTACCCTAAGAAAGGTTGCATATCTACTTATTAAATTTTTGATTGACGGGGACTAGTTTAGACCCTAATCAGTTTGGATCATTTAATTAAGGGACGGACGAGGAGGGTAAGATTGATAGTAACATAAGACATATTACAATTGATAAAACTATCAGCCTTGACATATGGATTGGTTTTGCAAGCTTAATTATCCCCAAATAAACTTGCCAATCAGTCAGAGACGCAAATGTGATGACTAAGAGATCCAGATACTTTATGCAGGCACGAACCGAACTTTCCTGGTCTTCATAACTGCAGAGTTCGTCTTTGTTTTAACTCACTGGGCAACGAATGTATAATAAGGGAATTACATACCATATCTGGGAAATTTGGTGGCAAGTACTTGATGTAAAGCACATTGAAATATACGTCGTTGGGCAAATAAGGTTTTGTTCGTAGTGACAAATCCTCTGTGCTCCGGTTGGCTAATTATAAAATGCGTATTTATTAAATTTGTTACTATACTACATTTGGAATGTCCTTTTCAGATGGTTACTATAGTGGGAACCGCTTTTAGTGACAACCCTTGCAGTATGCGAGTAAGAATTGCCTTTCAGTGAAATTGTTATGCTATCCAAAGAAAGTTTACCTCAAGTGGTAGTTTGCGCATTCAAATCGAGCAGGGTTTGCTATCAGTGAAATCATGTGCATTGAATGTCAGTAGAACTCTGGTCGGTATTTGGTTGGGTAATAGCTTCAAATTATACTTCACTCTAATCTTATAGAGACTACCCCAGCCACTGTCGATTCAACTACGACCAAAAGGTATACTTCCATGTGATATATGGGTCAGTGGAGTCACGGTACCTCTCGTCGTCCATATATGTGAACTCAGTTCAATAGCACCCCGTGCTGAGCACTAGCAAGAGATTGTGTAAGGTGGTGTCTAGTCTTGTGGAGGAGTCACGCTGACATATAGCAAGACTCGATATGAGATAGGATTTGTTTTTTTTTTGCACCAGGGGAACTAATCAGCAAACCCCATGCGCCATAAGTGAATTGAGGAAATGTCTAATAGAACCCCTGCGTAGAACATAAGCAGTGTAACGCTCAACTCTATGTGAGTAATATCGATGCTCTTAGGCAAAGGGCAGATCATCATCAATGATAATTTGTGTATACATCAATAACAAACAGATTGTCATTTGTGTTAGTATTTGTTTTAACTTAATTTATTTATTATGACCATCTAAAAACTGTTAACTGTTGAAGAAAAACGACAATAATGGGTTTAATGAAGGCCCTAGCAACGAATAGTCTGCTGAGAAAATTAGCAGTGGGTTGATCATAGTGCGACTTTGTCACTCATTGTTTGTCACTTGGCTTAACAACAGGTTGTTGCTAAGCGCTTTGACCACATACCAATTACTGTTAACCAAGTCTAGAGGTTACTTCGAAAATAAAGGGGAGAGTAGCATGCCTAGCAAGGATATCCGTTTGATACCCAGTACTCTTTATCGAGACAAAGTGAAAAGTTATGGAAGCAAAATATTCGATGAAATTGAAACTTACAAGAAAATATTCAGAGATCTTGCAGTTAGGAGAGTCAAGAGTTGTCACGAGTTTATAGAGTACACATTTATATCTATGGATCAGATGGGGAGATGTATAACACAATTTCATTTTTGGAAACTGTGCAAAGGGCAAGAGAAACATTCAATGCTTAGGGGGCCTAAGTGAAGACAATGCATCTATAAACAGCAAGCAAAGGTTATTTAACGATACACACTCATGTCACAACAAGTATCATTATGCGTTTATTCAACAACGTCTTCATCATCAAGCATCAATAAATTCTCTTGCATCATTGGCTTCAGGATAGAGAGACAACTCACGAGCCCATCTGATTTTCTTTGGCAATTTTCAACGAGGACTGCCCTAATGCAACCACGTCAGAGATCATAACTAATCATCACGAAGTCTCTATCAATTTGTTATCGGATCAGTACACGTCAGTCAGTGTTTTTTGTCATAGATTGTCAGATCTACTTCAATATCCACCACAACACATGAGTGTAATACAGTCATTTTCGGTCAAGGAGTCAGTCTTAACCTGTCTCAACAAGATCGTTCTCAAAGCTGTTTTTCAATACCGATATATCCGCGCAGTTGGGTTCAGACAAGGAAATTTGTCAATCTCCGTTTTTACTGAGTTTGCGGCGAGTATCATTAATGACTTGAGGATCTATGTGAAGAAAGACAAAGAGACTCATAAGCACCTTGATTCAGTTTGAATTTCAGCAGCCAAATATTTTGAGGAGTGAAAGCGAGAGCTTGATGAGAGAGGCAAAAAGTTGATCCGTAGCTTTGGACCCAAGCTCTACGTTGACTGGCCCAATCCTCCAGTTTCATTTCTCCTCACAGATCGTTCTTACTGGGGTGATTTGGTGAATTTTGTTAAGAGGTATATCTCCCCTGCAGAAATTGACTACGAGGCGATGAATGAATCCTCAGAGTTTCAGCATCTTAGACGATGGATTTTCTCCAAGTCATATCTTCCTACTCTATGGGAGGAATTTTATGCTATGCTTGACTTCCGTATTTTTTACCTTGGATGAACATATTCGGAACTTGCTGGCTTTAGATCGCTCTACATCTCTAAGCCACAATCTTAGGAGGCACATAGATGTGACTCAAAATGCACAAGACGCGCATTCAAATGAAAGATTAAGGATGAGACTTGAGAGAGATGAGTGAGGACTCTTGAGGAGTGCGGACCATGTCTATTGATCTGTACTTTATTAGATTATTATGAGTTTTCACGTTCCCTCATTCATATTGTCCTTGCCTTGAATCAGTGAGTCTTGATTCGTTTGCATTGACCTTGCTTGAGATTGTGCTTTCTGTTGATATTGTCACATTTATCAAATTCTTGAATTGACAAACTTGATACATGCACGACATATTTAAATTTTATAAGTATTATTTGCATGATCTTTTATTGTTCCGAATCATAATAAAAAATTATTAACCCCAGGGACCGATGTAGACAGTAATTAAAGAGTCTCGCTCGAAGTCGAACCCACCTAACAAGAAGGAATTTAACTTAATTTATTTATTTATTGCAAAAATAATTTTAAATCCTTCATGATAGTCTTTTGGCTATTTGGTTGTCAAAAGTGGCCTGCCTGAAAAAGTGCGACAACGTCCTGGATCACAGCTGCATGGCTGACCTTCGTCACTAGCCGCTCGAATTTGAATTTCAAACCAGACGCTCTTTTAAGAGTACGGGACCGGCAAAGGTCACCCATGTAAGGGCCCACGTTGAAACTGTGTGACACGAGACTGGGTGTCTGTGAGGGCACGCAATACCATATAAGATAGTTCTTGCTGTCGTCTGGTGGACCACACCCACATCGCCTCCGATGCCATCGGAGAACATGATGTCCCCCCCCACAAGTCAGTTGGAAAACCTTTCTGTAAAAGAAGTGGACGACTGACATCATCGGTTTCCAGGCTGCCAACCTTGTAGAAACGTCCCTGCCACATCTCCTACTACATCCTTCCACGGTCAATGAGGTTCTAGAATGCTTTCCATGAGGGTTTCCATGAGGGTTTTCCGACGAGTGGAGTCCGAAAAACATCAATCTGCCAATTGTTTTCCAAGCCGCGGGCAATGGGGTCCACCTAAAGTCCACCTTGTGGAATGCATTTCCTTTTTATTTTCTTTTACGTTTTTCTCGCCTGTTTGTTCTTTGATTCTTCGCGTCCCATAAATGTCATACTGTGTCCCACCCATATCACACCAGTCCACATTCGCACCAATTTCCTTGCTAGTGGAACTATATTGTGCAAGCATAGCTACCTTGCGATGGAAGGATTGCATTGGTTTGTTTTTTTAAAGCTAAGCTATAGTCTTCTCTCAAACCACTAGAGAAACACATAGGTGGCGGTTAACACGGGGACAACCTTTCAAACGCCCGGTCGCAGTTAGAAGACCAAGCATTAAAAAAAAAAAAAAAAAAAAAAAAAAAAAAAGGCAAGCATTAAAAAAAAAAAAAAAAAAAAAAAAAAAAAAAATTTTCCCCCCCCCCCCCCCCCTCCCCTTTTTTTCCCCCCCCCCCCCCCCCCCCCCCCCCTCCCCCCCCCCCCCCCCCCCCCTGCCTCCTCTTCTCTTCTCCTAACGAGTGCCACAAGGCACATTGGCACACTATTTTTTTTCTTCATCGTCGTCTTCCTCCTCATCTCCTCTTACTCTTCGCCTTCCTGCTTCCTCCGCCCTCCACCCTCCTCCCTCCTCCTACATCCTCCTTCATGCTTATTGTCTTAGTATAAAGAAGGTTTTGAGAAAGACGAAAAACAAGCAAAGGAGAACAACAAAATTTGTCGATCACTCAAGCATCGAATATAAGCGCTCAAACGCATAATATGGTTCCCGGTTCGCTTATGGAAAGGGAGATTGGCAAATAAAACTTTATATGTCTCCGTCTTGCTCACATCCTCCTCCTCCTCCTCGCTCCTCCTCCCTCCTTCCTCGTCCTCTCTTCTCCTGGTGCGCGCCACGTAACACGTTGGCACTCTTTTTTTTTCTTTTTTCTCTTCCTCCTTCCTCTTCCTCCTCCTTCTCTCACCCTGCCTTGCTCCCTCTGCTTCCTCATCTCCCCTTCCTCCTCCTACGTCCTCCTTCCTCTTGCCTCCCTTCCTCCTCCTACACCCTCCTTCACACTTATTATATAGTATAATTACAAAGAACGTTTTAAGAAAGACAAAAAGGAAGTAGATAACAATAACAAAATTTGTCGATCTTGTAACATGAAAAGGAAGCAACTAACAACAATAAAATTTGTCAATCATTCAAGCAACAAGTACGAGCAGTCGAATGCATAACATGGTTCGCGTGAAACGGGAGACTGGCAAAAAAAACTTTATTCTCCCCCATCCCAGTAGGCAGAATACGACAACGTCTTGCATTACAAAGTATGAGTTATAAAAACTTTTGATATAATGCAATTGTTGAAGATGCACGGAGGAGTCATTCGGTTTGTCACCCCCTCATTCAAGTTCACTTCCCATGTTGTTCCTCTCTTCGTCGTCGCTGTCTTCCTTTTTATTTTTCTTCAGTTCTTCCAACCATAATTTTTTTTGGCAAAATTAGTGTTTGAGCCTTCTTTCGTTCCCTTGCCTCTTACTCGCTTCACTCCACTTCCGCCATCTTGTGAATTATCGCTCACCTCCTCTGTGTGTGTGTGTGTATGTGTGTGTGTGTGTGTGTGTGTGTGTGTGTGTGTGTGTGTCTCTGTGCGTGTGTGTGCATATCCGTGTGCATGTTTGTGTGTGTATCTATGTGTTTGCATGTTTCAAGATTTTCGGCTTGACTACCTCCACCACATGCGCAAAAAACAGACATTATGGTGGTCTATCTTTTCATGTTCTAGCTGAAGATTCATTCTCATTTTGCGTATTTGGTGTGTGGTGAAGCGAGGCCCACGACTATTATCATCAAGTGGTGGCTACAAGTTACAAATCGAAGAATTTTTTTTTTGCCTTTTCTAAAGCAGAACTATAGCGTAAACCAAAGAGAAGATTCAATTGCAGATCAGAACAGAAATGACAAGGCATCATTCATCACAAAGTTAATTGACTAGTCGGTAGCTCAGAAACGAATTGAACCCTCCTTCCAAAGGCATCCAGCTAAACCGAACAAAAATTCACAACATATTTTTTTTTCCAAAAATTTCATGTTTTGCATATCACATGAACTAATGGGTAGCCCATGATTATTTTAACCGAACTGAACCGGAGCACGGCATCGAACCACAACGCGATGATCTAAAGAACATCAAAAACATGTTACTTAGGTCTGGTTGAATCAATGACATCATTCAGTTTGTTAAAAAAAAATGTTAGATAGAGAAAGAATCATGTCACAAGTTTTTCCCGACACAGGAGAATTCATGTCTCAAGTTTTTTCCAACAAACGATATGTTTACCCAACGAGATTGAAAGCAAAAAAATGCAGGAAAGGAAAAGAGAAAAACAGAAGAGAATGGACACATAGCATTTTAGAATGGAATCGAAGCCGTTCTGAAACGAAATCCATCTGATGGAAACCCGAAGATACCGTGAAAAAATTACCATGCTCGATTCGAGAGTGGTTACTAGAAACATTGCTTTCTCTAGGAACTAGTAAAGTCAAATACACACACACACACAACGAAATTCATCTGAAGGGAACCCAAAGATACTAGAAAAAAAGGACCATGCTTGATTCGAGAGCGGTTACTATAAACATTGTTTTCTCGAGGTACTAGTAAAGTCGAGCACTCACGCACACGCACACGCACACGCACACACACACACACACACACACACATATAAAAAACACTGCTAACCTACCTCATCCATCGATGTATATCGTCAAATAAAACCGCTCAGTAAATTGTAGCCAGAGATGGAGGAGAAAACAACAAACGAGCGGTTGTGATAAATTGTGCGTATGTATGTGACAGAGTGTGTGTGGGTGTGGGTATGTGTTGTTATATTTGCTATAAACCTAGGCTACCAGCCGGGCCGCCCGAGTGACCTTGTTTTCCTGGGCGGCCCGACCGTACAAGGGTCAAATTAGGTTTCCGAAAAAAGGACAATAAGAAATTGAAAAAATCTGCAAAAAAAACTATGTTATGCAGAATAATAAACTGAACAACTTTTATCTCAGGGTCACATCGAATTTCTTTACCAAATCAAAAATTTTAAAAATTTTATTTTTATTTTTTTGCCCTGTCGGGCAAGTGATCCAGGGTCACTCTGGTAGCCTAGCTATAAATTAAAAAAAAACATGATTGCGACAAACTGTTTTGTTGAACTCCTATAGTCTGCTGAGGATGCGATTCACTTATGGATAAAGACTCACCACCCAGAGTTAGAGATAATACTACTAGAAACCGCTCCATTTCCCTTCTTTCATCCTGTTAACAGGTACCCTCACGTTTCACCCCTAGGGTAACCTTCACC
>BFEA01000073.1:3665072-3680677 GCA_003427395.1 Chara braunii | reverse complement strand
AGAGAGAGAGAGAGAGAGAGAGAGAGAGAGAGAGAGAGAGAGAGAGAGAGCATAGGATCCCTTTCACACGTATCAGAGGCCCCCTTCAGGTATCTTATGAGTCTTTTATGTTTATAATTTTTTTTTCATTGTCTTTTAAAAATTAAAAGTTAAAACCCATGTTTGTGGCCCTCAGGTTTATAATTTTTTTTTCATTGTCTTTTAAAAATTAAAAGTTAAAACCCATGTTTGTGGCCCTCAGTGCTCCATGGGAGTGTCGGGGACTGCATGCACTGCACCTGTATGTTTCCGAAGAGACATTTTGACCAACCCCCCCTGCCCCCACCCCCCACCCCCCACCCCCGGGGCCACCCACTACCCTAGACACACAGTAAAGGTTACCTCAAGAAAGAACTAAGGAATATTCAAATAATTGCTTTTGCTCTTGCGTTTAACTGAGAAAACTGCGTTTCTTTGGGAAGCATGTGTGTTTATGTCCTTGTCCATAACTTTTTGCATGTCTTTTTCTGCTGTCCCTTTTTCCGCATGGGGCTTCTAACGTTGTGCACCCATGTGTCGATCGGAGTCTGGGAGAGGTCATTACATGCAAAGTTGGAAGCTTTATTGGACAGAATTCCAATTTGGTCTGGGAGATAGAAGTAGGACCCAAAATTTGGACTAACGGATTGCAGGTTGGGCTGTACAGGGGGAATAAAAGTAACTGGTTTTGAGGCGGGTAGGGGTTTTCTGGTAAGTCCGAAGTAGGACTGGTCCTTCGGGACATCCCCCGTTAAGATTGGAACGACACAGAGAGGATTAGCATGGCCCCTGCGCAAGATGGCACATAAATCGAGAAACGCTCCCAAAAAAAAAAAAAAAAAAAAAAAACGACTGCATCGTAAGAAGGGCAGTATCTGACATGTCCGGAGATATCTGGACATGTCAGAGGTAGGATAAGTCTATTCAGGGTTCCCTTGGCCTAAACGGAACAAGGCGTGGATCCGTGCAGTGCTTTGTATTGTTATGGACTTGCTGCTGGAGAATGAACCGAAGTGATGCTTCCCCAGGAATGGATATTGAGGCAGGCCTGTAAGGTCCTCTGTTTGGAAAAAAGAAGAAAGAGAGAGACAGAAAAAAAAGGATAGGTCCGGGATCTGAAGTAGGTCAGCAGAGTGAGTTCCGGACCTCTGCAGCTAGGCGGTTGGCGGCTTAACTCATGCAACAAGGTTATGAGGCCTCAGAGGTGCGGAGGCCAACTCCCGTCAGCTATTAGGTTGGCTGAATCACACGGGAATGGCAACTGGAAGTGCTACAGCCTTGTCGAGTAGAATGTACAGTCATTGTTCATTGTAGCTGTAGCTGGGGCAAACTTTCAGCGTAGATACAGCGATAATGACTGTGCGTTGTTATCGGGTGAAGACAGTAGTCGGCCTAATGATGTTGTTAACCTCTGTGGGGGCCAGCCGGGCGCGCGTGAGAGAGGAGGCTGGGGGAGGAACAAGGAAAGCTTCTGGCTGTGGTGGCTGTACGCCTAGCTATAGCAGGAGGTTGCCTGCCGTGGAGGAAGCGTGGTAGCTATGGCACTGTTCATCCTCATGGTCGCAGTGTGCGAGCGTGAGGATGAACGCAAGTCCATCTGTTAAGTGGACTAGCGGGGCCAGGTACGTACTTGAGCAACACTGGACGAGGTTGCGGGAGAGATACCCCTCTAACAGGAGTGAAACATCGTTTTGTCCAAGCTGTTGCGTGGCGCTACTGGTTTGGAGGCAAGAAAGACTTTAGGAAGGCAGGGGTGAATTCCGCATACGGAGGGTCAGTCTTCCGTGAGAGGAGGAGGAGGGGAGAGCCCGATGTTTTTGCGTTGTGCTCGGAGCATCACTGGAGCTCCTGCTTCTGTACTCTGGCCTTACCTTCTTCCCCCGAATAGAACGTACGGTCATTTATGCCTGCATTTGGGGCAACTTTCAGTCCAGATTCTGCCATAATGACCGTACGTTGTATTCGGGGGAAGACGGTAGTCTCAAGGGCTATGAACTGTTGGTTTTGTACTCCTTCCATTTCTTTTCAAACGCAACGTGCCTGGCTTTCTCATGGGGTTGGCTGTGCTGATCGCTTCGCCATTCTTCATCCTTTGGATGTGTGCACGTCAATCTTGCGTGCTGCGATCTGTTGCTTTTGTGCTCACTCCATTTCATTTCGAACAGAGTGTGCCTGACTTTCTCATGGGTTTGGCTGTGTTGATTGCTTTGCCCTTCTTCATCCTCTGCATGCGTGCAGGTCGATCTTGCGTGGTGCCCTGATGATAGTTTGCTTGTAAGCTGCAGTCTCGACAACACTCTGCGGGTCTGGTCCATGCCGAATGGTGGAATTGTGGCGCATCTGGCGGAACACCGATCTCTTGTGAAAGGTGTTGCGTGGGATCCTATTGGGTCGTTCGTGGCGAGTCAATCGGACGACAAGAGTGTCATCATATGGAATACCAGTGATTGGAGTCTGCACCAGAAAGTGGAGGGACCCTATCAGAAGACGGTCAGTCAGTTGCCGGGACCCTTCCCCTTCCGTCAGCACCCCCCTGTTGCACCCATGCAAGTGTGAAACCACCAGTACTTCTTGCAACCTGACTGGTTGGAAAACAGTGCACCGCTGGCGTTGTGTGTGTGTGTGTGTGTGTGTGTGTGTGTTTTGTAGCGCGCAGTGCAAATCCATGTTGGGGCAAAGAGGATTGGAGGTGGGCCAAAGAGGATTGGAGGTAGTGGTGGTTCAAGTTACAGATGGAGATGGAGGAGCAGCATGTGTCCCCGTCTGTCAAAACGTTTAGCAGGTTCTCACCTACCGTAAACTGAAGCTACGTATGGAGATGTATAAGCAGTCTGTGTCTGTCTCTCATCTACCATCTTCACCTGAATAGAACGCACTGTCATTACCACTCAATTTAGACTGCAAGGTGCCGTACCGTCCGGACGGTAGTGGTCAGTGCCAGTGGAAGCGGCCGTCACCAGCGGTGGAAGTTGGCTTAGTGTATGTCGGCGGGTTGTGGACAGTACGGTGGATGCCCGAATTGTACTTCATGGAGTACTCTACTTGTCTATTCATTGAGTCTTTGTGTGATTACTCTTCTGAGTTCTTGTGTGCATACTCTATGATTGTGGCGTGTACTTTCAAGTGTTGTCTCCCTAATCCTTATCCTAATCCTAATCCTAAATACAGCTGTAATGACTGTGCGCTCGATTTGGGGGAAGACGGTAGTAGTTCTTTGTAGAAGTTACAGATGGGGACGCAGCAAGAGCATTTCATATTTTTCTTGGTCGCTCAATCGCTCTTTTGCTGTGTGAGAAATTGCTGAGGATTTCCATGTTGCTTGACTGTCTGCTGGACTGTCTCGTGCCGGTTAGATGCACATTCTTCCGTTGTCTGGTCGCTCAATCGCTCTTTTGCTGTGTGAGAAATTGCTGAGGATTTCCTTGTTGCTTGGCTGTCTTCTGGACTGTCTCGTGCAGGTCGGGTGCACATTCTTTCGTCGACTGGCGTTCTCTCCGTGTGGCCACTTCTTGACAACGACGCATGCGTATGAACCACCGAGCCATACTGCCGCGGTGCTTGAGAGAGGAGATGAATGGTCAAAGGTGTTTGACTTTGTCGGCCACGGTGCTCCGGTCGTGGTGGTTCGGTACAATCATTGCATGTTCCGCAAGCAAGGAGTGAATTTGGGCGTTCCTGGGACAGCTGATGGAACAGCAGCTGGAGGTGAGTAAAAAAGGGTGCAGGTGCTGATGTGTCTAGATATGAAGAAATATCTCGATTCTTGGTTATTTAGGTGTACCAGGAAGGCCTCGTTACACTCCGTACAAGGTTTGCCGCTAATGTCCACAGTTTATGAGAAACAGATCGCGAGTTCGAGTCCAGATCGTGTCAAATGGCTAACCAAAAATAGATTTTCACTCATCTATTTGCAGCAAAAGGCCTTGGAAACTACCCCAGGCGACGTGGCTGAATGGGTACACCCATGTACCATTACACTCCGTACAAGGTTTGCTGCTAATGTCCACAGTTTACGAGAAATGGATCGCGAGTTCGAGTCCAGATCGTGTCAAATGGATAACTAAAAATAGATTTTCACTTATCTATTTGCAGCGAAAGGACTTGAAACTGCCCCAGCTGACGTGGCTGAATGGTACAACACCCATGTAATCGCTGATGAACAGATCGCGAGTTCGGGTCCAGACGGGATCACATCGATCTGATAATGTTAGGGGCCGGAAAAAAAAAACTGAAAAGTTTTTAGATGATAATCATTGTCCTTGAAAAGATTGCAAGTGATCTCGATGTCCCCTATAATTCGTGAGTTCGAATCCAGATTGACTCGCGTGGACCCGATGATGTTAGGGCGTTGGAAAGCTAGAAGGTTGAAGATGATCTCCTTGTCCTCGAAAAGATTGCGAATGGTCCGGATGTCGCTTGGTGAATGTCCCTGGGTTGAGGTGACCTGTAATTTCAAGATACAATTATAGTATTTTTATACACTCATACATAGTCGAGAGAAGCCTTTTATGAATGTCCCTTGCTTGAGGTGGCCTGTAATTTTATTATAGTAATTTTATATACACCTATACATAGTTGGGAGAAGCCTTTTTAATAGTTTTTATGCATTTATACATAGTCCAGAGATTCCCACTGCCCCGCTGAAAAGCTCACAGTGACGTCAATGCCCCTGGAAGAATGGACCTCAACGAGATAGGTATCCAGATTCCAGACACATTCATCCAGGGCGCTCACTGTGAACTTTTGGGAGATGTTTGGGCCTTTTCTTCTCCCTTTGTTTAGGTGGAGAATTGTTTTGGGGGGTTACACTGGGTTTTTGACTTTTGAAGGTAGGTAGGCTATTTGGGGTTTGGCGAAAGGTAATCTTACTAACTTGAGTGCGACCCGGGTATGGGTTTGTTGTTGTGCATGATGGGGTGGGTGGTGGGTGATCCTTTGGAGGGCCGAATAGCCGGTCCGACGGGTGCTGCCTGGGGCATGCAGAACGGAGGTGTCCCGGGCCCAGCGACCAAGGAGAAGGGTTTTGGGATTGGCGGAAACACCAAGGTCTTCAACTGCATTGCCATTGGTAGCCAAGACTGCAAGGTGTCTGTTTGGACAACGAATCGTCCGAAACCAGTCATGATCGGAAAGCACTTCTTCAGCCAGCCTGTGGTGGACCTTGCATGGTATGTACAATTTCCTAATCGGCCTCTCCATTTGCGGTCCATATTCTGCTTGTGGCATTGTCTGCCAAAATGTTACCTTTGCGTTGAGCGCCGTTAACATTCCAGTCATCCCACCCCACGTCTGCTTTGCTCTCTTGCCGTGTTCGCTCGTAGAGCGTATTCCGCAAAGTGCAGACCCACCCACCTGACAATGGAGCCACCACATATAGCACAGGTCGGTGCCTGTCGCGTGTAGTTGTTTTACGTATAGCAAGATTAGAGGACCATTGCCTGCCTATAGGCTATAGTTGGTCTAGGTAAGACTAAGAATGAGTAACTATTGGGTGTAGTGGATGTAGGTGTAGGGCAGGAGACAGACACACAGCGGCCTTGCTGGGCACTTAGCGAACACAACTGCGCTTCTAATTCCATTAAAAACCACAAGCCAATGGGCCTACCGTAGCTCAGTTGGTACACCCATGAACTGTTGAAATACAGACCTGAGTTCGAATCCCGATGATGGAACTACTACCGTCTTCACCCGAATAGAACGCCCGGTAATTGTATCTGCATTTGGCCCAACTTTCAGTCCAGATGCAGCGATAATAACCGGGCATTCTATTCGGGTGAAGACGGTAGTAATTAATTGCATTTCCGACTTACCTGGGGCTGGTCAGTTCCATGATGATACCTCAAGGCAGTGGCCCTTTCGAAAAAAGAAGAAAGGGGGGGGGGAGAATAAAACAAGCTTAACTAATATGCTTGACGCTCATCGTGTTTTCAGTACCCTGAGCAAAGATTTGATGGCTATCGTGCCATGGAGCCTAATCTCTCAATTTTCAAACCGGAGCAATCGCTACGAGACGGAGGGCAATATGTTCCAGATACAGTGGGCGCAGGTGCACCACTTGCCATCTGCCAAGATTTTGAGTGCATCTGGACAGCTTGTGTGTCCAGATGCAAAGTCTGTCCAGATGGCAAGTGGTGCAGCTGAGCACATCACCTCTGCAAACCAGAGTGCAATATGTTACAGACACAGTGGGCGCAGCTGCACCACTTGCCATCTGCCAAGATTTTGAGTGCATCTGGACAGCTGGTTCGTCCAGATGCATTCACGATGTTGGTGGATTTCGAGTGGTGCAACCAGGCCCAACGAGTGTTGGATGAGATTACTGTCTCTACGAGCTGCCGATCATCTTGGGGCACTGACTGGTGGGAGCTTTGGACTTCCCCTCAAATAAGAAATTTATGGTGACGATAGGGCGGGGCCTAAAACGAACAAAAAAAGGAGAACAAAGAGAGGAATGATGGGTAAAGAAAGTGGTGAAGAAATTTAAGAAGGGGGAAGAAAGAACACAAAAGGTAGGTGATAAACAGGAAGGAATGAACTCGTCATGATAGCAGATTTTCCTCTTTACGAAAAGAGGAGGGGGAAAAAGTGAAGAAAGATGAAACGAATAACAACAACACCAAGACGCTCCCCAGAATGGATATGGAGCCACGTTCCATGAGGACCCTTTTTTTTTAGAAAAAAGGGAAAAAGCAGTCGTTGGAGGGATATCAAGTCTTAAAAGAGTATGAGCAAAAGCAAAGAAAGAGGAGAGCAAGAATTAGAAGAACTCTCAAAAAACAAAGAAGAAGAAGAAGAAGAAGAAGAAGAAGAAGAAGAAGAAGAAGGTCCTCTCAGAAGAAGAAGAAGAAGAAGGTCCTCTCAGAAGAAGAAGAAGAAGAAGGTCCTCTCAGAAGAAGAAGAAGAAGAAGGTCCTCGAAGAAGAAGAAGAAGAAGAAGAAGAAGAAGAAGAAGAAGAAGAAGAAGAAGAAGAAGGTCCTCTCAGAAGAAGAAGAAGGTCCTCTCAAAAGAAGAAGAAGAAGAAGAAGAAGAAGAAGAAGACGGTCCTCGAAGAAGAAGAAGAAGAAGAAGAAGAAGGTCCTCTCAGAAGAAGAAGAACAAGAAGAAGAAGGTCCTCTCAGAAGAAGAAGAAGAAGAAGAAGAAGAAGAAGAAGAAGAAGAAGAAACGTCCTCTCAAAAGAAGAAGAGTCCTCTCAAAAGAAGAAGAAGAAGGTCATCTCTTTGGACTGCCTATTAATTTCCTGCATCATGTTTTCTTGCATATGTTGCAGGAATCATGGAAGTCCAGAGATCTGATTTGCCTGCGCTGCAAGCTGGTCAGTTTGTCTCTAGCATAATCCTCCGCATGCAGTTCATTTTTCAGCTCCTCTCTCCCAAACAATAACGCCTCCATCGAGCTCAAACATGTTTGTCAGTAGTATATAATCCTCTGCATTCAGTTCATTTTTCAATTTCTCTCCCAAAGAATAACTCTGTCATCAAGCTCCAATATGTATGTCCCTAGCATAATCCTCTGTATTCAATGCATTCTCTCCCTGCAAACAATAACTCCATCATCAAGCTCTAAACATCGTCTGGATATTTCATGTTACGGATTCTTTTTTTTTTTTTTTTTTGTCATGACTTGCATCATCATTATGTGCACAGTTAGGTCAGACAGGCTTCGCGGTGCATCATTTGATGGACCGACTAACGGGTCGGGTGGGTTGATCTATTCATACTTCCAAGACCGGATGTCGTTTGAAAAAGACTATTCAGATTTCTCCTCCTGTTCTTTAGAAAAGGAAGAAAATGATTCACTGGTCCGTCAACATGCGGGGACGCCGGGGCTGCCTTTTTTTTTTTTTTTTTTTCCCGCAGGCGTCTGCTTACCAGCGCCTCGGGTTATCTGAACCAACAATGATTGCTTCATCACCTCACATTCAATGTCTCCTTCAGTCGTTCAATGTCTCATCGCCCTTGCCACAGCTTGCAAATTGTGCTGAGTGTCGGTTAATAAATAAACTGTTGAATTCATCATTTAATTTAACCATGAGGATGGACAAGCAGGAATAATAGGAGGATCGATCCCAGGTACCTAATCTAAAGGGAACTCCATTTTGAAAACCTGATTGCTACAACTCCGCTCTTTCTAAATGACTACAACACTTGTCGACACCGAGTTCCGTGGCAGTTTGGCGTGAAGATCGCAGACAAATATGCGTCAACTGCAAGCAAGCTACACACATTGGTTGGAGACTGGAACGCCTCTAAGTGTGCCTAATCTCAGACTATTGTAATGGATAAATCTATGTGGTAGCCCCACACGAAAGACCACTAATTCTACTGCTTCTTCGTCTGCTTCTTCTTCTTTCTCTAAATGTGCCTAATCTAGGACTCTTCTAATGGATAAATCTATGTCGTACCCCCACACTAAAGACCTCCTCCTCCTCCTCACTCTTCTAATGGATAAATCTATGTCGTACCCCCACACTAAAGACCTCCTCCTTCTCCTCCTCCTCCTCCTCCTCTTCCTCCTCCTCCTCCTCCAACCAAGACGTAATTCCCTGGCCCTCTTTCCATTCTGGGAGTTGTCGGGCGGATCTCTTGACACGGATGAATCAGAGAAACAGGTGAACTCATGCGACCGAATCCGTCCCCCCCTTCTGCCCCCCATTAAGGCCAGGTGAACCCCTGACAGTGTTGATTTCCGCCATCGTGTGGGTGTATCTCTTTTTTATGATGATAATGGCATTAAATCTCAAAACAGTCCATCAAAATGATCTGTGTATTGATGACACTGAGAAGTGCAGAAATGGTCCAGAACATCGTGTTCGGGTTCGGTGACCAAACCCGAACGTTCGCGACTGAACGCGAACGAGCGCCAAAACCCTCCGAACGCGAACATAAAAATATATTAAAAAAAAAAGTTCTAAGACAAATCTGAAAAAAATATATCTTGTGAAAATAATAATACAAAAAACTTTTGCCTGGGAGTTAAAAATCAAAAACCTAAAAAGAAGAGTTTTTTTTTTTTTTTTTTAATATGTTCGGCCGAACACGTTCGGGAGGCATTCGGCCGAACACCCGAACATGTTTGGTGTGCTACACAGGTCCAGAGTGAGTAAAATAATAGAAAAGAAAACAAAGAAGAAAAGGGAAGAAAAGAAAAGAAGAAGAAAAGGGAAGAAAAGGAAAAAAGAAGGAAAGGGAAGAAAAGAAAAAAAGAAGAAAAGGGAAGAAAAGACAAAAAGAAGAAAAGGGAAGAAAAGAAAAAAAGGAATCATATTATGCATTGCGAAAAGAAATGGTGTTCCCTCAAGAACCAATAGGAGCAGTGTGTTATGTTAACTAAAATAAAAAGAGAAAAAAGGATGTGGAATATGTACTCTGCTGGGTACAACCTGCACAACCTCTCAAAACGAAATTCCCAAAAATAATTGAAAAATTACTAAGAGAGCACAGAGAATATAATGTTTTTATTAACTGCGAGAGCTGCTATACCTTTGACACAGGCGATGCCTGCAGAAGAGCCTGTGTCGAATCTTCTTCTTCTTCTTCTTCTTCTTCTTTTTTTTTTTATATATATAAGAAAAACAGGTCCTTATGGGCCTGGCTCCATATCCATTCTGGGGAGCATCAGTCCGGTTCCTATTCCACTGGCAAGTCAAAAGTACAGCAAGAACACCATCACACTTCCTTCCGTCTGGCCGAAGGACCCCTGAACAGCTTTGATTGCTCCAGCGTTGCGGAGGATTGACTGTCCGCTTGCCATGCATCTACCTTTCCTCTCAGGTCCAGAGCTATCTAAACCTGTCGTATTCATTGTGAGAGCAAGAAAGGGCTAGACGATGGAGGCAGCCGCCATTACCGAACCTGACTATACCGCGCCTTTGCCACAGGATTCACGTATCCTGTTGTGACCCTTGTCCACACCTGTAGGCTGGAACCTCCTCAAACTGCCTGGAATCTATGGATATTACTGGAACTTTAAGCTCCTTCTACGTGTTGCACCCCTT
Source organism: Chara braunii (assembly GCA_003427395.1). Taxonomy (NCBI): domain Eukaryota; kingdom Viridiplantae; phylum Streptophyta; class Charophyceae; order Charales; family Characeae; genus Chara; species Chara braunii. The sequence continues at coordinate 3,670,664 of BFEA01000073.1, read as the reverse complement.
AGCAGCGAGGCTGAAATAAATGCCCCATCTCCTTTTTCAATGATTTAGGAATCAGGGAAGAAACTAGTCGTCTGCTATTCTTGATGATGACAGTGAATATTTGGATGAGATGAGCTGGGACTTTGTCAAACCCTCAATTGAATGGATTGTGGGGTAGCTCAATCAGTTATCTCCGTTTGAGTTGAGCAGGGGTAGTGGGGATTTGAGGCTTTGGCTATGCTGAAACCAGGACATGGGAACAGTAGAAGACCAGCCTATCAGGTTAGCGGTAGTGGATAGAGGGCAGAACAGTATGGGTGGGTGGGTACAGTCTTGCCCCGGGCAGAACATATGGTCATTATCGCCGTATGTAGACTGAAAGTTGCACCGACTACAGCTATAATGACCGCTCGAAGACGGTAGTGTCCCCACACAGGCGGCTTAGCAGGTTCTGCTAGAACTGCGAGGGACCACGGAGATCGTCTTCCGTAATATCTCATGGCAGTTTGCCCTTTTGCTTTTTTTTTCTTTTTTTTTCTGAAAGAATGAAGTGGAGAGGATTCGAAGGTGTCATTGCCCCGTAGGAAGAGGAGGGAGAATACTGCTCAGCTAGTTGTATTAAACCACCAGTACTTGGCCCAGCCATCGGCCAGCGATCGGCCAGCGATCGGCGGCGGAAAAAAATAAAGTAGAAACGTTTCTAGTTGGATGAATTTGGGCGCTCCTGTAGTGGCGTGTACGTTTCCTAAAATCGTGGCGCGTTAACGGGCACGACTTTAGGAAGTACTGGTGGTTTAGACTGACAATTTTTCTCGGCTATCCTGGGGGAAGGCCTGTATACTAGGGTGGTGACAGAGCCTGGAAGCACACCTGAGCCTGCTGTCTCTGACAGGCCTGAGGCCGTGCTGGTTCTGCATGTCTGTTTACAAAGGTGGTATTGCCAAATAGAGCGAGCAGGCTCGGTGTGCGAGGAGGAAGGCCGGTATGCTAAGGGGCTGCAGAGCCTAGTAGCACACGTCAGCCTGCCCTCTCTGATGGGTCTGAGGTCGTGTGCTGGTTCTGCATGTCAGTCATCGAAGGTGGCATTGTCAGATAGAGCGAGGAGGAATACTTTTGCGGCCCGCTGTGCTAAGCCGCCACTGTTCCTCATTCATCCTGGACCCGGGCCAGTATATGAGGGGCCCATGGGGCCAGCTGGTGCACCTGAGCCTGACGCTGCTGACAGGCCCGTCCCTGTATTGGTTGAGCACGTCAGGGTTGGGTGCACAAGAGGTTTCGCGAATTAGGCTCGAGAAGGGTGGTCGTTTAGTAGCCAGGTGCACCGGCATCTGAGGGGTTCATGGGGGAAGCTGGTGCATCTGAGCTTGCCAGTCCTGACAGGCCTGACCCCGCACTGGTTGAGCACGTTCGGGTTGGGTGCGCAAGCAGTTTTGCAAAAATTAGGCTTGGGACGAGCGGTCGTTTAATACCAGGGTAGGAAGTAATTGGGTTGCAGAATGCGCTCCCTTGCTGGTTACAGATGGTGTGGCAAATTCAGCTTCGTGCGATGAAGCTGCTCTGCTTTCATGTGCCAAGTTTGGGTAAGTGGCTCCGCACTAGTTCGGCTACGTAGTTACCTCAGAATCACATGCATTGTGGTCCCCAGCCAGGGCCTGTTTTGTCGGCAACATATTTTGCTAGTACCTGTATTATACTGCATTCGCGGAGTGCGCTGATTCATAGCTGCGTCTGTTGTTGCAAAAGGAAATGCTTTGGCATGTATGTGACATCATTGCGTCTGCTTATCAGTGATTCTGCTGGGCATGCATGTGGAAGCGATGGAGGTGGTAAGGGGTTGCTTGTTGTGGTGTGCCTCGTCTCTGATCCCGTCTGTGCTCACCGTCTTGGTCCTTCTCAGGAAGCTAGCACTTATGAAAGCCGAACCACCCTGATTGCTCATGTGGCAGGAGTCCAGATGGCTACACGCTTCTTTGTTGCTCGACAGACGGGACCATTGCAGTCTTTAAGTTTGAGGAGAGCGAGCTTGGCGTCCCTTTGACGGCACAGGAGATGGATGAGGTCAAGAGAGAGCGGTATGGGGACACGCGGTTGCGGAATATGGCATTGGCTGAGAGCCCTATGCAACTTGTTCTGGAAAAGGCAGCGCCGCCTCCAACCCCCTCTGTCGCTGTGAATTCTGTGGGAGCAGCAGGGCGAGCTGATCAGGTGGAAGGCAGCAGCAGTTTGAAAACCATGACTGCAATTGGTGGCCCCACGGCGGTTGCGGCGACAACCGTACCTCCGAGTGATCCTGTAGGGAATGGTGCACCCCTGGTTGGGGCTTCATCATTGTCAACTGTGTCGCCAAATGGCATCCCGCCACGTGGTTTGGGTCAGGTACGGCAGATGGAGTACAGGCGGGCAGATGGCAGAAAGGTTATAATCCCAGAGCCCCTGTTGCCGCCCCCGCCATCAGTACCTGACAGTGTAGTGGCGGGTAGCCCGCGGAGGTTTGGAGGGGTGGATTCGGCATCTGCTCCAGCAACGGGGGGGGGTCAGTTGGGAGGGATGGGTGGTGCGGCGCAAGTGATGCGTGCGAGTGATGCAGACGGTTTTGCTGGCGGTGATATCCTTGGAGAGAAGAGGGGGCACCCTGAAGATAGTGCCCGTGGAGAAGGGCTCGGATCTGTGAAAAGGATGAGGACGGAGAAGAGTCTTGGAGGTGGATTGGTTGGCCCACCTCCCCCTCCTCCAGCACCACCAGCTACCCGTGGCATGCCATTCAACAACAAAGTGCCGGAGGCTGGCATGCCAATTGATAGAATATCGGCAAGTGCACCGACTGTCGTGTCTGTACCAGGTGGCAGGAGTGAGACCTTAACACTGTGTCTGCGTGATGATGACACGGACGACGACTGGGATGTTGAAGATGGAAGGGGTGGAAGGAGGGGTGAGTCAAGGGTTGTGATGCTTGAGGCAAGGCCTGTTGCTCACAGTAATCACACAGGGACCTTTGGAGGGGGTGTTGCTGAGCGAATAGGGCTTCTTCCGGGCGGTGGGAAAGCAGAGAAGCAGACAGAGGTAGTTTGTTCGAGTGAGGGATCTGTCCGATGGAGAGATTGGCTGGATTCTGCGCCTGTGGCAATCGCAGGGAACACACGGCTCTGGGCCGTCGCTTGTCGTGACGGAAGCCTGCAGGTGGGTGAGTCAAAAAGCTGTTCCAAACATGTTCATAAGCCCTTTGGCAACGTTCACACCTTGTTTCTATGGATCGTCTGACTCTGGAATGTGGAATTTGGGGTTTGAGGCGGGGGGGGTCGTACAGTGTGCATGAGGCGGTGGTCGTACAGTGTGAATGAGGCGGTGGTCGTACAGTGTGCATGAGAGGGTGGTCGTACAGTGTACATAAGGTCGCTTTTGAGCATTGTTTTGGAACATGTCTCAGGGCTGTCAATTACTCTTGTAATTCTAGTTGTATCGAGGCGATTTGTACTCGGTTATGGGTACGTCTATGTACCATCCCGTGTTACCTGAACTTGCGTAGGGGAGGAAAGGTTCATACATCTGCCCATTTATAAATGGAAAGGTTGAACGGTTCGAGTCCGGCTGGAGACTGTGATGCCAAGAACGATGCCTCGCGATAGGATAGTCTGACAACCTGGCTGTTTCCATTAATTGCCATCTCTGGACACTCGGAAGGAAGGGAAAATGTATTTGCTGCGTCAACTGCTTGGCTACCAATTCACTCTATGTGACGTACATTACCTGTGCCGGGGCTTGCCTGGATATACCTACCTGAAATGACGAACAGATTCAGTGCAAAAATGCGGTCGTAGTGTGAATATGCTGCCTAAAAATTTGTGCTTCGTGCTCGATGTCTCAACCTCGGTTGTTTCAACGTAATGAAATGGGCAGCCAGCCTACAAATGCAAGTGCAAAACCACCTGCTCAGGAAGATGGCCAGGCTTTCACACTAAGTTTTTTTAGGGTTATCTAGAGCAGGAGGCGGTGGCTCTCAGTGTGAAACCCTTGCGCAGACTGTAACAGGCTGCTAAAATTCTCACAGACTGGACACTAAAGAAAAGGCTCGATTAAAAAAAAAAAAAAAAGGCTAGAGTACTAGACTATCAGCCGGGCCGCCCGGGTCACCTTGTTTTCCTGGGCGGCCCAGCCGTGCAAGGACCAGGGATGTCCCAGCAGAAAAAACAAAAATCCAAAAAATCCGAAAACAAACTATGTTATGCACAAAAATAAACTAAACGACTTTTATGTTATGCACAAAAATAAACTAAACGACTTTTGCCTCAGGGTCACATCGAAAATATTTACCAAATTTACAATAAAAAATTATATATATATATATATTCTTTTTCTTTTTTCTTTTTGGCCCGTCGAGTCGAGTTAAAAAAAGAAAAGAAAAAAAACGCTTGGGAAGTGTGAAGAGTTTAATCGACTCTAACCGGCTGTAACGGACTATAACACTCAATTGGTGACAAGTTTGGTTAAAACGACCCTGGGGTTTGGTTATAAATGGCATGACAAATTGTCTGAAATTTTGGGCCTCCGTTAACATGCTCTCAATAGTATCCTTGTGCAGGGGCCATGCTAATCTTCTCTGCATTGTTCAAAAAATTCTCAAATCCATGTGATTTGGCCGTGTTTTCATGTGCACTGATGTACAGGTCTACTCACCCAGGGGAAGGCGACTTTTACCATGTGTTGTCCTGGATTCCCCGGTTGCTTTTATGGACTGCAACTCTAATTCTATCCTGTTAGCGCTGACGAGGGCAGGGATGGTGCATGTGTGGGACATCAAGCAGTACAAGCGGATTCTGCAGGAATCGGTGTGCCCGGTGCTGAGGTGTGAGATGGATAGCGAGTGTGACGATGGTGGTAAGCAGCCGGGATCTGGGGACATGCCTGCTGGTGGCGCGGGAACGGCTGGCGGAATGAGTGGAAACAAGCCGCAGCAAGATAGCTGGTGTGGGAGGAAAGTTGTCCGATGTCACTTATCAAGGGCTGGCGCCCCGGTGATCGTCCTCGATAATCGGCATGCCTATGTGTTCCACATGGCCATGTGTTGCTGGATACGAGTTGCAGATAAGGAGTTTTTGGGTTCTGAGTTCATGACGTCATGGGTGGGAAACGGATTGCGATGGGGAGGTGGGGTTGGAGTTGGAGCCGACACAGTTGGTGAGGTTGGCGAGCTTCAGGCTGGAGTTGCAAGTGTTGGACTCTGGTCCAGAAATGCAAGAATGCTTGGCAGACTATTAGAAAGGTGTGTAGTATACTGTGAATGCCACTCTCTGCCCCTCCCTCTTTGGCCCCCTCTATCCTCCCTCCAGGACTCGTGCACTCCTTTCTTCCTCTCTTCCTCTGTGGGTGTGTATACGCATATGACTATATGTCTGTGCACTGCACATGCCTCAAGTGCCCTTACCTCCCCTCACCCCCGACTTCCCTCCCTTTCCACATCATCCCCCCCCCCCCCCCCCCCCCCCCCCCCCCCCCCCCCCCCCCCCCCCCCCCCCCCCCCCCCGTGGGCTGTGTCTGTCACAGTCTTCCTTGTTGGTTCCTGTCTGCCCCCCCCCAATCCTCGCCCCCTGTATGTATGTATGTCTACCCGGTACCCAT
>BFEA01000073.1:3644957-3656951 GCA_003427395.1 Chara braunii | reverse complement strand
TTAATCTACCGCTAAGAGGCGGTGAGATTCATTCACGTTAGCTCTCTCTCTGTCTCTGTCTCTTTCCTTTTTTGTTTTTCTTTTTTCTTTTCTTTTGACGAAGTATGATACCACCTGAATGGTTTTCTTTTTTGTCTTTGCTTTTTCTTTCTTGCTAGGAGGGAAGCAGTTGGGCAAGAAGGAACAGTGACCGACTGGTAGTCTTGTTGCCGGATCTCTGTTCGACGGGACGTGTTAATGGCCACGTCGGGCTTTTTAAGCAGGCCGAGGTACTGGTGGTTTAAGGGAAGGTCTCTTTGTGATGTCCTTCTTTATACCTCTTAGGGGCGGGCTCCTTCTTTCCGGTGTCCCCTAAGGAAAGGGGCAGGCTCCAGAAAGATGGGCCTGCCCGTCGCAGAGGAGACCCCTCTGGACTTTCGGTAGATGGGTACAATGATACTACAATCACTTGACGAAACTCAACTTCAAAGAGCAGTGTAGCCTTTTGAAGTTTGGAGTCGAGTCGTGGGGGCATTATTAGGAGGGGCCTGCGAGGCGCCGGTAAGGTGAAACCTAGATGTGGGCATTGTTCAGGGGGTGCCACCGCCTCCTAGACTCCACCAACATTTGATTGTTGTGATATATATACCGTTGGCTTGCAGTCGATCACATGCCCACCGCTTAGACAAAAGAACGAGACGGAGAAGAAGGCTAGAATGGCCCCAGTGCAAGATGGCACTCGCAAATCGAGGAACGATGGTGCAAAACATCACTACCTTGTTGCTGCAGGTATCAGCAGAACAAATTCTGTCGGTGTGCCGTCCTTTGAAATAAACTTTCACGGCAACTCTTTGAGTGTTCCTACGAGACTACCGTCTTCACCCGAATAGAACGCCCGGTAATTATTGCTGCATCTGGACTGGACGTTGCGTCAAATACAGCTATAATGACCGGGCGTTCTATTCGGGTGAAGACGGCAGTACAAAGTCTGCTCGCTGTTCAAAGATTTTCTTAGTGCCTTGCGACTGCTTTTTTCCCGCTTTCACAGTAGAGTAGGAGACCTTTCTTCCAAACAGTATTGTTTTCAGCAAATCGAAAGTGCGTTAGGTTTGTTGACTGTTCCAGTTGAGCCCACAAGAAAAGCACTTGAGGGTGTCCCATCGTACGGATGTCAAGACGACTGCGGAGAAGTCGTTTGACAATCCAGACTTCCCTTTACCGACTTCACCCAGATAGAACGCCCTGTCATTATAGCTGTATTGGGGGCAACTTTCGGACTAGATTCGGCGATAAAGACCGGGCATGTTTCCCCCCTCTCATTATCCTACACCTACTCCTTACTATTCAACTATGGAAAGAAGAGTCCACCATCTAACCTATGGGCACGGAGTCGAAGCTTAAAGTCACCGGTGGGCTATGCTAAGCTATCCTAAGGTTATGGGTCTACACCTACCTAACTACCTATCTCTGCTCTGTGCGGTGAGCAGTACCCAAGCTCTTATCACCCGGCGCAGGCTGGAAAGAACCAATACGCCCGTACTTTCACAACCAGGCGGGAGGCCCAAGCTAACAGTCTCCGTTGGTGAACGCGGAGCATACATTCAGGAGGCCGCGGATGGCTGGTGAATTATCTCTACTTACCTGGAGTAAGAAATTGGTTGAGTTTGAATGGTTGCCTTGTCTAAGAAAGCTACATTCCTACGGCTGCCCTTTTCTCTCCTATTACGATCTACGCAAAGCTAGGTAGCAAAACTTGCCCTGCCTACAGCTTCTAGGTTAGAATCTTCGCAGCGGAACAATTAGAAAGACTTGGAACTCAGAAATGCTTGGGGCAGCTCGCGGGTTTCAAGTCCTGCTGCCCCTACACAAGACCTAAACTTAGACCTGGACGCAACCTACTGGACAGCTCTCTAGGCCCTATAAAATTGTGCGAGCTTTACTCAATACACTGAACACAGAGGGAAAAAAAAAAACTGAAAAATAAAATAAAATGATGTAGGTGTGCTGAAGGGCAAAATGGTGGGTATGCATCGCATGTTAAGTGCATGGCTGCTTCGTCAAAACATTACGCTTATCATTACATTGCAATCTTTGCTCTTTTTTTGTCTCATCGCGTATTGATAGGGTTATATAGGTTGTCTGTATCAGTTTTGGATCGGCGAATCGGGTTGTTCTGTTGACAGACTACAACACGCACACAACGTGGGAGTACACAGCCAGCATATTGAAAGGAGCCTCAATTGATGGACTCGAAAGAGCACATTGCTTACGAGAGCAGTACAAATCTGCCACGCTCAGCGGGGTTTCTTTTCTAATATAGTGAACATGACGACATAGAACACGTCCTTGCTAAGCTCTCCATTCAGGCGGATCTCTGCCACTGTGGTCGGGACGGTACTAGCAGACATGCCAGTGGATCTCCCAGGCTGTGTGGGTGTGTAGAGTGGGTTTTACGAAGAGTGTTGTGTAGAGTGGTGCCGTCCACATCTCTCATCGTCGTCATCGGGCTTAACGAAGAGTGTTGTGCTAGTACTCAGAGCGGTTCCAGGTGCAGTACCTGGAACCGTTGGCAAGCAAAGAACGGTTCCAGATGCAGTACCTGGAACCGTTGGCAAGCAGAGAACGGGTCCAGGTATTGCACCTGGAACCGGTGGCAAGCACAGAACAGTTCCAGGTATTACACCTGGAACCGGTGGCAAGCACAGAACGTGGGTTTTAATCCTGCGGGAAGCAGATGAATAATGCCAGGGGGGTTACCCCCTTAAAAAAAAAGCAGAAAAAAGAGAAAAAAGGGGAAGGGGAAGGTGCTCTTTCAGTGGAGGAAAAGGGGTTTAGGGAACGTTTGGGTTCAGGCTTCGTTTGGAGCTCTCTCTGAGGATTGCGGAGCCTTCTCAACTCAAGCAAGCATCCGGTTTGTGTCTATGGTGTTGGCTCGCAGTTGCTGTATACGCGCTCACAACTTCACCGTTCTCCTAATCCTTGATTTACAGAGAAGGTTCCCACAGCCAGTGGTGGATTAACTGCCTTTGCGTGCTCATATGCCCCATCTGTGATTATTCAGAGAAGATAGTAAGCAAGCGACACGAGCGCATCTTGAGACTATGCTTGCATCTGCGTTGGCGCTGCAATCCCCTCAAGAATACAAGAGCTGTTTACTGGCGTATGTTCGACATCTCACAAGGTATGTATGTCATTCGATACCTTTCGAGGAACTGTTGTTGTTGTTGTTGTTGTTGTTGTTGTTGTTGTTGTTGTTGTTGTTGTTGTTGTTTTAGTGCTGTCTCTTTGCTTAGCTATAGCACTGCGTGTTCGCTCGGCAACAGCCTTTGACTGTGTTTGTGTATGGGTTCATTGATGACATTCTATTGTGTTGTCCATTCGCTTGGCGATCATCTTCTACTGTGGTGTCTGTTTTCACTTAGGTATAACATTTTATTGTGGTGTGTATTCGCTCAATCATCGCAGTGTGCAGATGGGAACCAGGCTTGTTCCTCTTCTTCTACTGTGATTTGTCTATTCGCTTTGAGGTAGCCTTCTATGTTACGATCCTGGTCATTCCCAAAGTGCAAATTCACAATGAAAGACAATGCCACCCAATTGCGAAAGAAATGAAAGCACTGGCAAAGAGATACATAGAGACCAAAGAAGAGAGAAAGAAGAAGAAGAAGAAGAAGAAGAAGAAGATGTACAACAGCAAGATCAATGACAAATCCCCTTCTCTCTCCACCTTCGTCCTCCTCCTTCACTTTGCCAATCTTGTTCAATGAGTGGATGAACCAGAATCAATGTCCAAAGTTCCCTCTTACTGCTGACACAACAACAGGTCCACCATAGCTGTGGCTTCCCCCCTTCTTCCACCTCTCACATGCATAGGCTATGGCGGACTACTGAGGGCTTCTGCCCTCTTGTGCAAAGGACAACGCAAAGCAGCTATGTCGCTGCACACCTGTCCAAAGAACAACCCAAAGCAGCTATGGCGCTGCTGACTAAGCCGCCATGCCTGACTCTGCCTCGAGCTTCCTTTGGTGCGGCACTACCCCAACTGGGGCCTTCCAGATGCAGCGCACAACAAGGTGATGAACATGGTGTCCACCATAGCCAGGTAGGTACCTTGCCACTGTCCTCCTTCGCCCCCTTCTTCCTCCTCCTCAAGCTGGGCTGCTCGCCATAGCCAGGCTGAGCGCCCAGCTGCTCGTCACCTCCAGGCAGCGCTGCCCAAGTCCAGCGCTTGGCTCCAGCAGCATGTCGCCAATCCTTGCATACCGCAAATGAGGAGCTGCTTGCTCCTCCGGAAGATATAGCGGCCTACTGGCCTCTTGGGCTGTGACTTCCTAGGCCGAGCGGCCTCCCAGCAACCGGTACATCATTGCAGGCTCCGCTATCGTCCGGGCAGGCCCTAGACTCGGGCTACTTGGACTGGTACCGGCCTACCTCTAACCTACCGCTACTGGGCCTCTAAAAATGCCGACATTTTGTCTTCTTCTGCTCGGCCTCTAGTACCCGACACTTCTACCACCTCTTGAGTGGTACCGGCCTACCTGCTACTTGAGTGTTTTTCCCGCTGCTCTAAGTGTCGCAGGCCTGCCCCCGCTACTTGAGTGTTTTTCCCACTGCAACCCTGTTCGCCATTTCCTCAGCTCCTCAGCGACAGCCTTCTCCTGTATTGGCTATTCGCTCACCCATACCCTCCTACTGTGTTTGCCCTTTGTTTGTTTTTTTTAAAGCAAAAAACTATAGCTGCAGAGCATGATTAATTTCATAGTATTCATACCCTCTTACTGGGTCTTCCATTTGTGCTAAGCGACCTTTCTGCAAAAACCCTTCCTACTAGTTCCTAGTGTGTCTGCTATTTGTGCTAAGCGATAGCCTTTTTCTTCCTGCGTTATCGGCTCGCTCAGTGAGCTTAACCTACGCTTGCCAATGTGGCATCTATAAAGGGACATGTGACGTGTTTTTTTTTTGCGGTTGTCTTTTGATTGACCAGAATCTTACGAAGCTACCTTTGACTAGATAAGCAGAACAAGTACTAGATAACATGGTGGTGGTTGATGAAACAGGTCTGAAAACTTTATTCTTTTTTTTTTTCCCAAAACACGAACTGGAAACGAAAAAGGAAAATTGATGACTTCGATTTGTGGGCATTTGCCCCAGGTTTAGCCTTCCGCCGCGTTTGTCTATTTACGGTCTTGTCTATTCACGCGATGACATTAATAATTATTAAATTAACCTACGTCTAACATCTTTGAAGGGACACATGCTATTGTCTTTGAGCGATCAGGTTCTTTCTAAGCCACCCTTGATCAATTTGTGCGGCTCGTTGAAAAAAAAGCACATGATGCTACAGCCATGCCCCCAGGCTCTTACGGTAGCCTTCAGCTGTGATTGTCTATTGACTCAGCAACTTTTTCAATATCGGTGCACTCGATTGTTTGTGTTCGAAGGGAAGGAGACGAGGGTCGGCTTCGGGAAGTCTGTGAAGATTTGTTCGGCATGCCATCAAGCTCTGCGCATGGACCGGCGGAAAGAGAGGACGCGTTTGTTCTGGTAAGGGTCGAAGCTTTGTCGCACTGACGGTCAAGCCCGAGGATTTGTGAATTGGGTGTAGTGTTTTTTTCAATCAGACTTTATCCCTGTAAATCACAACGATGCTCTCGTGTACGATCAAAATAACAAAAGAAAAAAGAGTGAAGGCTCTGAAGAGGCGCAAAAAAGAAGCAAAAGCAAGCTGGCCCAGCTGACTCTAATATGTTATGGGGCCACTGCTGAGAATCATGTCAGGTGCAGATCAAACACCTGCACATGGCAGAGGGTATAGGTGAGGTGGAGATCAAACACCTGCACACAGCAGAGGGTATATAGACCACAGCAGGGCTAATTTCTAATTCCCCGCTTGTAGCGGAGGCAGGGTATTTCGGTACGATTTCCTTGTCCCCAATCCTCATTCCGCCTCCCCCTCCCTCTTCCCCTACTCCATCCCCACATCACCCTAACCCGAAAAGAGCGAACAAGAAATTGAACCCTTGAATTCCAGGTGAAAAAAGTTATTTTCACCATTCTCTGGGCGGTGAAGGGAAGGGAGATCTCCTTTGCCCGGAAAAAAAAAAGGCGGTACTGGCTTGCCAGTCATGAAAGCAGAGTCGGCGCATGGTCCGACTGACCACCACACAAAGCACAGAATCGTGTAGCTGCACGACGAAAATATGTGAGATAGTATCTTGAATTGGCCACTTCAACAAAAAGGAATGAAGCACCAAGCACATAATCGTGTAGCTGCACATTGGCCACTTCAACAAAAAGGAATGAAGCACCAAGCGGAAAAAAACAGACCAAGTCACACAAAGCACACATAATCGTGTAGCTGCACGATGAAAATATGTGAGATAGTATCTCGAATTGGCGACTTCAACAAAAAGGAATGAAGCGCCAAGCGGCAAAGAAGAGACAGTGCTATGGTGGTAATCTCCCTCCCACCACCTCATAATCGTACTCCACCGAGGAGGTAAGGTGTCTGGCATCCTCGACTATGGTAGTCTCACCCACCGCCAGCCTATGACTTCATCAGGGGGAATACCTTGTATATAAGTCATTCCAAAGTACTTAAGAAAGACGACCAGATCTCGAAATAAGAAGCCCTTTTTACCCGTCAGCTGGATAGAGGGTAGTTAATGGATCACTTTTGCTTTACAGTGTGAAATGGATTTTAAAATTTTAATATCATTTTTATCATTTCAATTTTTTTAACTTTGTATAATTTTCTTTTCGGTTCTAGGCTTAGGCTTCTAGCACCGGAGCCGTGTCTCTCGGTATTGGGGAGAGGCTGAAGTCTTCTTCGGCCCTTTGTCGAGTGTCAGGGCTGTATGTATGGACCTGCACGGTGTTGAAGCCCCTCGGTTATCGGTGTTCCCCTTGTGTTTTTGGCAATGGCGTCATAGTTTATCAAAACTACGCGTGGTCCGATGTTTCAGTTGGATTCTTAGTTTTTCCGAGCGTTTACTGGATGAGTCTCGACCGGAGATCGACTGCCGGAAATTGCGAACTGGGGTATAGGTGGGGTCTGGGCTTGGGTATGGACTCCAATAGAGCATCGGTGCGACATGGACAAGAATCACAACGGTTCCAGCGATAACCGTTGATCAAGTGGGCATAGACTCCAATCGACGGACTTGAACCAGAGAACCAGAGATCGAGTAGGTGTCCCATTTACATGGATTATTGTTTCTGGCTGTAGATTTCAGACATAGTCCGCCAGAAATGAGGAATGTCTGCCGATGGCACGTTCCGCCGAAGATGAAAAACGTAAGAGCCGTCGCCCTTTCAAAAAGGAAAAAAGAAAAACACGCAAGAGGCAAATAAAAGTATCCATGTACCTTTTTTTTTTTTTTTTTAAATGGAAAACGGCTTAGGTCAGTTGGTACACCCCTGAACTGTTGAAATATGGGCCAGTACAGAGTTTGAACTCTCCACTGGAAGCAGATGAGTGAAATAATACAATCTTGAATGCCTAGGTCCAGTCACTTCGGTGATGATATCCCAAGGCCGTCACCTTTTAAAAAAGTATCCATGTAGATGCAGCGAGAAGGCGATGGTGGTGTCCATCTGTGAAATTTTCCTTAGTGATTATAGGAAAGTAAAGAGAAATCTAAAATTTGAAAACTATTTTCTGAGGAGAGGGAGGAGAAGAAGAAGAAGACGAAGAAGATGAAGAAGAAGAAGAAGAAGAGGAAGAAGAAGATGTGGAAATGGATGGATCGTTACCTTCGGGCTGAGCACAGTTTATTAAACTTTATTTTCATCAATTTTAAATTAGTTTTTGAACCTGAAACTTGTATTAAGGAACTGAGTGGCCCATGAATCCAATCAAAATGGAGAAAGAACGGCTACCGTCTTCCGCCGAATGGAATGTACGGTCATTTTGCCTGTATTTTGGCCAGCTTTCAGTCTAGACGCAGCAAGAATGACCGCACGTGCTGTTAGGGGGTTTATGTAGGTCTCTTACCAACACTGGGGAAAGACAGTAGCATCACGGATGTCATCGATGCGTTTCAAGTTCGGTTGTGTGGGGGTTTTTTATGTAGGTCTGCCTTCACTACAAAGACCAACCTCGTAGAAATTGCAGGCTTGGTAATCAGGTATGGTTTCAGGTTAGGGAGGGCTGATAGGCGTCTTTCCCTGTTTTGATTTGGTTTAGGTTTTTTTTTTTTTTTTTTTTTTTTTTTAGGTCCTTGTGCAAGGCCTTGTGGTAAGAGAACCACCGGGATTGAGTCTTTGCCTGCTGGCTGCTCCGTCTATTGGGGGGGAGCATCACCTGCTGGAAACCGGGTCCAGTGTCCCTTAAATACATCATTTCTTGTCCCAAAACGTATCCCTGCCAGCATTGGTTACCCTGGATTGCGGGGGATTGACTGACTGAGCAGGGCAGGAGGCAGGCCAGGGGAGCAGCTGCCGCCTTGGGCCCCGGAGGGCGTTGGATTTAGGGGTTCACTTCGCAGGGTTTTTTATTAGTCGGTGTGCATGTACTACAAGTAGACCACCTGTGACAGTTTTGCCATCTTGGTATTGAGCCAGATAACAGGTGTGGTTTTCGATGGGGTGGTAGGCCTCCTTTTCCCTTTTTTGATTTCGTTTGGGGGTTCATTGTCCTAGGGTCCACATGTTGTTCTGTGTGCACTTCGCGTGCCAACTGGAAAACAATTGACAGGCGTGGTATCAGGTCCGCAAGGGTTGTTACACCTCCCCTTTTTCCCTCTCGTGCTTCGGCTTGGGGGTTCCCTTTTGTAGCCTCGCTGTAGGTCTCCATGCGCTTGAAATATGAACTAGAGAAGTCAAAGGGTTGGCATCAAGTTCCGGAGTGGTGGTAGGCCGCCTTTTTTCTTTCCTTTTTTTTTTTTGTTTCACAAAACAGGCCCTTATGGTTCGGACTCTGTGTCCATTCTCGGGAGCATCGGTTCGGTTCCTTCTCCCCCCGCAAGTCATGTTTTACATCATCGGCACCCTCACACATCCTTTCGTTTGGCCGAAGGATCCCCGACCGGCATTGATTGCTCTCTGTATCAGGAGGATTTAACTGTCAGTTGGCCTTCTCATCAATCCCTCTCAGGTTTGAACACTGAACCCGAGATGGACTCTGACATGCTGTGGGTCTTTTTTTGTTTTGTTTTCTTCAGTCCAGAGACCAACTGGTACAATTCCCAGGCTTGCTATCAGGCATCGTTTCAGCTTGGGGAGAGGTGTTAGCTGTCCATTACGTTTTTGATTCCGTCTGGCTTCACTTCGGTAGGGTCTTTTTCGTATCTATATATATTATTATTATTTATTTTTTTTTATCTCCGCTCATTTTTTGTCCAGGGGTGACAAGTCATCTGTATTCATAGATACAGAGTGTGCGATGTACAGAATTCTTTTTTTTTTTTTTTTTTTTTTTATCTACACAACAGATCCTGTCCAAGTACAGCCGTGCACTTCGGTAGGTTCTATGTAGGTCTGCGCGCACTGGCAAAGTCCAAGTGGGCAATTAGCAGACTTGGTATGAGGCTTCGTATCAGTTTCGGGAGGCTGCCCGGCCTCCTCCTTCTCCTCTTTTGATCCATTTTAGGCTCATTTTTGTGGAGTCTCCCTAGGTCGGTGTTCACTACAATCTAAGATTCTAAAATATATAATAATATAAATCTACAAAACAAAACAAAAACAAAGCATCGGCTTCTGTTTTCAGCCTGGTTGTAACAGACATTACAGTTTTGTCCCATAGAGAATTGGAACCTTGCATTTTTGTCCCATAGACAACTGGGACGGAGCGGTCTTTTCCTAACCCAGTTCTGATACGTACGGCAAAGTCTTCGAGGACTCTGGGCCCTTCGAGAATTATGCCATCTCTCTCCACGCTTGCGGAGAACTGACCTTTTCGCCATGCGTGCGTGGGAAACCTGCAGAAGAAAGAATGAAGTCAATGGGCGCACAACAGGCAAAAGCGAAGCGGAATATGAACAGAGTAATGAGCAAAAATGGGCCGGTTCGTGCCGAGCTTTTTCTTTGGCTTTTATCTTTAGGTAGCCCTTTGCTTCCGTTATCCGACCTTCTTTTTTGTTCACAAACATCCGTCTCTAGTACACCATGTTGTCTCCCTCCTCTTTTTCTCCCTCTTATTTCCTTGCTAGTACACCCTCTTGCCTCCCTGCTCTCTCTCTCTCTATCTCTCTCTCTCTCTCTCGTTTGCCTCCCCCTGTTGCTGTCTCTCTGAGCACTCTCCTTGCCCAGCACTTTTTATCTCACTTCTGCCGTGCACGCGCGCGCGCGCCTGTGTGTGTGCGTGTGTGTGTGTGTGTGTGTGTGTGTGTGGACAGGGAATGCGAAAGAGACACCTTCTACGGAACGACGTGCTGCCGGTGATGGCGGGAAACCGAAAAATACAGCGGCTGTTGAACGAGTTCTTGGATCTTGTTACGGACATGGAACCCAACTTGAGGCCGGCTTGATGTTGCTCTCCCGCTCAAGCACTCTGGTTTGGCAGTATCCTTTGACGATGAATAGAATGCGGAACAGAAGGCGCGTCCTTTTTTCTTATTACCTGCCTCGTTTGGCCATATCCTTTGCGGTTCATCTTTAGAATACAAGAAAAACCACGCGTGTCGACTTTTCTCTTGTTGCCTTTTCATTCGTCGTCGTCGTCTTTCTCACCTCTCCCAGTAACCTTCCCGGCATTTCCTCCTGCCCCTTTGTGTCCATTGGCTGCTTCCACTCCCGTGGCGGCTACTCCCGGTACTCGTTGTCGGTTCTGGAATAGTCATCCATCTTCCCCTTTCACTCCTCTCAATTGATATCTTCATTGTACTGGATGCGGTGTGTGGTGTACTCCCTCCCTCCTTCCTTCCCTCCTTCCCTCCTTCCCTCCTCCTCCCCTCCTTCCCTCCCTCGGTCCCTCGTTCCCTCTCTCCCTCCCTCGTTCCCTTTCTCCCTCCCTCGTTCCCTCTTTCCCTCCCTCCCATGTAGTTGAGATATGCTATAGGGGCAAAATCTTGCTCTAGCTATCTGAGCTATACTATAGCAGTTCAACAAGGCCATAGTGATTTATGTTTTGCTATTGGAGATTGGTATAGCATATCTGAATTATTCTATTGCTATAGGTGTCTGACATATGCCGTAGCCATTTCCTTTGTGCTATGGTTGTTTGCTATAGGTGGTAAATGGCTATAGCAGAGTGCTGTAGCAAATGTGCTCTGTTCTGAAAATCTGTGTGCTGTGTGCTATGGTGGTTTTGCTCGGCTATGGCGTCCTCAAGTTCCCTAACTGCTATGCCATGTCTATTTGAGCTTTGCTATAACTGTGGCTTGGAGTCTCACATGCACTCTCATTTTGCTAATCATCCTTGCAATCAACACCCAAGCTTTCACCCAAGCCACTGGGCATGCTTCCGCCAATTTGGAGGCCAAGTTATGCTTAGGCCAATTTGGAGCCCAAATTATGCTTAGGCCAATTTGGAGGCCAAATTATGCTTAGGCCAATTTGGAGGCCAAATTATAGGCCAAATTGGAGGCCAAATTATCATGGGGCTTACCCACTTGAATCACAGCTTGATCGTAAAATCCACATCTACTCAGTTTTTCTGACTTTTTCAGACTTTTTCTATCATATAATTTACAATCTTTTGTATCAGAGAGACGTATTTATATTAGAGAGACGTAAAAAAAAAAAAAAAAAGATATAAGTTTGTCACAGCCCCTCGTTTGTTGTCCTCTTCTCTCTCTCTGCCTACGGTTTACCGGGCAGTTCTGTTTGTGACGATATATATATATATATATATATTCTATTTGACGATATATATATATATATATCGTCATATATATAAGTCGGTGAAGCTCCGACGAAACAGTTTGTCACAGCCCCTCGTTTGTTGTCCTCTTCTCTCTCTCTGCCTACTGTTTACCGGGCCAGTCTGTAGAGTTTTCCATCTGGTGTGGGTGAGTGATAGTCTACTTTGATTTTGGTTAAGGTAGATTATCATTTACAGTGTAATCAGTGAGG
>BFEA01000073.1:3625556-3644092 GCA_003427395.1 Chara braunii | reverse complement strand
GTTTGTCACAGCCCCTCGTTTGTTGTCCTCTTCTCTCTCTCTGCCTACGGTTTACCGGGCAGTTCTGTTTGTGAGGATATATATATATATATATATATATATATATATATATATATCGTCACAAACAGAACTGTCACAAACAGAACTGTCACAAACAGAACTGCCCGGTAAACCGTAGGCAGAGAGAGAGAAGAGGACAACAAACGAGGGTATATATATATCTGTATATATTTTACATACTCACGAGACTCCCATCCTACAACTCCTCTCGATATATCTCCTGGCGCGCCCCCACTCCATTTCTATCTTACCTCGTGCGAGGAACATCACTCTCTACTGGAGCAACCTGACCAGACAGTGGACGTGGGCACTGACGCTGAATGAGCTTCCCCATTCAGCCCCAGTTGAGGCACTAGCATACAAGCCTGGTTATACGCGAACCTCGGGAGCCAGGCCCATACTTCTCAACTAGTCCCGTGAGTAGCGAGGGCACTCATAGGCAGTGTCTAATGGTCAGCTAACCAACGTCTAACCTATGAGCCCTCTACGCACTATCCTGCCACAGCTCGGATCGTTTATGGCTAATGTTGGTTGATGAGTATGCTGGTTTTTATGCGAGCTAGTGTGATATCATAGTCTGTATGGATGTCTGTGGTTGCTTTCTGCTACTAATGATTTGTGCTGAGCGGGTATGCTTATGTCTGTTCACCAGGGAGAGTCAACCAATCATAATGATGGAGACCTCGACCGTCGTCAACTACTAACCCCAACAACCTCTGAAAACCCACCACCCCAGAATGGGTCTATAATAGACATGGAGAGTAGGACACACCTCTTGCTTGATTCGATGTTAGTTTCCCTACGAGGCAACCCTGCCCACCATAGGACTGCCTCGGTATCACCAGATTCACCGTGCACCCAACCAACCCTTTACTACGCACCTGCGCGAGAGAGTAGCATCCATCCCACATCAACTTTCCCGCAGGAAAGGCACACGTCTCCACCCGACTCTGTACAGAGGACCATCCCTAGCTGATAGCATGAATGCGCATAGTATGGAGTTGAACTCGGGACCTCCAAGTTACAATATCAGAGATCTACCCACTGAGCTATTGAGGTCGTTAGTCTGTAAAGGCGCGATGCCAGGCTCGGGACAAGTACATGGGGTGCAACCTACACCAACCAATTGTGCTCAGGGGAAGGGAAATTGCAGGCCAACAAAGTCGAACTTGCAACCTCCCTAACCTCCCTAACCTCCCTATTGCAACATCGGAGCTCTTCCCACTGAGCTACCATGTACTTGCTTACCAACCGACCGTGTCGAAGTTAAGACGCCAAGCATGCCGCAGGCACTATCGTGGGGACGATGGGAGTTGAACCCACGACCTCCTGAGTGCCGCCGCTTGAACGCCTTACCAATAGAGCTACACCCGGTTGGCTTTTTCCTTCCTCCTATTTTTTTGGGGGGGGAGAAGACAAATTCACGTTCAATAAATGCTGGGGGTCTTCTGAGGGGGTTTACCAAAGAAGAAAGAAAAAAAAAGAGGGTCTTGAGTCTTGACCTAACGTGGTTAACCGCAAGGTGGAATTCCTCGTGAGTTTGATGATAGGTGCCTGCGACCGCTGTCTGGTCAGGTCACCCCAGAAGGATGGTGATGGGTGATGGTCCTGGGTGGTTAACACTGGAGTAGGACAGTGGGGGGGGCAGGGGTGTGCCAGGGAAATTGACAAGAGGAAGGGTGGGTGGGGTCTTTCAGGGGGTGCAAAGAAAAGGAAAAACAAGAGGAATGTTATTGCTATAGTTCGTCTCAGAGCGACATACATGTCTAGAAATTTGTAATTAGTGGACGGAAGACCCCCCGCCGAAAAAGAAGAAAAAAGAAAAAAAAAAGAAAAAAAAGAAAAGAAAAAAGAAAGACGAAAAAGGAATGCCATCACTATTTGCTATAGCCTGGCTATCTCTCTTTTCCCCATAGGCTATCTGGTATTGGCTAATGGCTGTCAGTTTTGACCTGTTGGCTGAGCCGATGAGCTCTGGCCTCCCTGGCTTATGTTGACATCACCATTATTTATCCCCCCTTCCCTCCCCTGTGAGTTATAAACTTCACTTGCTGCAAGGCACATGAACGAGGCTCTACATTTTGTAATTTATTTTTTTTTTGCCATTTTTGGACCATTTTTTCTCGATTTATGTGTGTCATCCTTGCGCAGGGGCCATGCTTATCTTCTTTCTCTGTATCGTTCCAATTTTCATGGATATCCCGGGGGACGCTCTGAAGTTTTTTCGGAATGCCCCTCCAGGTCCTCCTTAAACCACCACCATCTACATATCCAGGCCTCTTCTTGCCGAGATGCATTCCCCCTGCTTCCAAAGCGTTCTGCTGAAATGCATATCCCACCATTACGCGTTCTCTTTTCTTTTGGCTGGCGTCGCCATCCACTTTGGTCGTGCGGCCCTGAGCCTCCGAACTTCCAATTTTTTTTTATTTTTTTATTTTTTTTTTTTTTTGCCTCCGAACTTTCTGGCTTGACTCTTCCATACTTTTTGGAATCACTCCTTTTCGATTCTCAAGTTTGCCTCGGTGATGTAAACCACCACTACCCCTCCCAAGTCCTTTTCAAATGACCCGTTTAAGCACCCTATTTCACCGTGACGTAGAATATTGTACTAGTATGAATCGCAACTGCCTGCAGGCGGGAAAAAAAAAAAGAAAAAAAAAAAAGAAAGAAAGAAGAATCAGATGAGGTAGGGCATAGATTGAAAGTGCGACCTCTGGCATGTACGGCTGCAAGTTTCCGTAAAAGGGTCAGGGGCTATTGGCCATGTAAGGGGTCCTCTCGACGACTCTGTCTTTATCCGGCTTTTCTCTCAGACCGCACTCACACTACCACGTATTTTTGCAAAATCGCAAATTTTATGTAGTTTTTCGGGTCACAAGAGGCACGTATTTTGCGTGTTCACACAAAAGGGCACGTAAATGTCAGTGGCCTGGACAGCCGCGGGCTTACATAGTTTGTGGGGACCTCCAGAGGTCCCCGCAAAATCACGTTCATTTTTCCTCTACTGCTTTCTATAAGGGAAAAAAAAAAAAAAAAAAAAAAGTGCATTGTGCTGTCTGACTGCAGACAACGTATTTTCGCATCTCAAGGTGCCATATCTTTGAGAGGTCGCGACCCTGTCCTGTCTTTTCTGCTTTGGGCAACAAACGGGTGACCAGTGTGACCCACAGGGTGCCATATAAACGCAAATTCACATACGTAAAATTTGCGGAAGTACGTGCTAGTGTGAGTATTGTCCTAACTTGCGCTGTTGTTATGATTTTTTCGATAATCAACCGCATCCGGGCTTTCGCTTTCCATTTGTTTTCCCCCTTTTTTCTTTTTTATTTCAGTAAGTTCGATGGCCTTGACTTATCATGATTAACCTGACCAGCCGCAGGTAATTGAAAATTATATTTTTTTTCTATTTTTTCCGAAAAAAAAAGAATTTTTATTACAGCCACAGTGCCAAAGGCAAAGAACAACGACAATGTGTTGAATCAGAAGAAAATTCAGGGGCTGGTATGCCCCCAGCCTTACATCCCAGGTAGAGCCCCTCCGCTGTGAACAGTGAAACCCTGAATTCAAAAAATGAGGAAAAAACTGGGCTACCAGACCCGCACGGGCCCGGGTGCCAGGCCATGCAGCCGGGGCTAGGGAGGTCCGGGCCAGTCAGCCGGCTGACCCAGGCAAGTAAAAAAAACTTAAAAAAAGGTTTGCAAAAAAAATTAAAAAAATTGGGGGCGGCCCGGGCAGGGTATTTTTGCGCTAGTTGAGATCTGTTGGAATCAGGGTTGTGTTCTTTTTTTGGGGTTCGTTGGGATTCGGCTTCAGCGGGGGGGTTGGGGTAGGAAGAAGAAGGAGGAGGAGGACGGAGGTGGAAGGAGAAGAAGATGGAGGGAGGAGGAAGAAGAAGAAGAAGAAGAAGAAGAGGGGAGGAAGACAAAGAAGAAGAGTATAGAGATGGAAGAAGACGAGTATAGAGAAGGAAGAAGATGAGGAAGAAGAAGCAGAAGAGGGGAGGAGGAAGACCCACCCATCCCGACCTTTCCCCTACCCTCCTGCTCGACCCTCCCGCCCGACCCTCCCGCCCAACCCTCGCACCTTTGCCCCCACCCCACCTTCCTGACCCTCCCGAAGCTCCTGCCCAACCTTCTCCCCAGCAGCCAATCCGGGCCTTTCCCCCGTCCTGACCGTTTCCCCATTTTTTTTCTTTTGTTTTGGGCATGTGGAGAGTAGTGGAGCAAGGCACATTCGAAACGGAATAGCATGGTGAAGTGCTCTCTCTCTCTCTCTCTCTCTCTCTCTCTCTCTCTCTCTCTCTCTCTCTCTCTCTCTCTCTCTCTCTCTNTCTCTCTCTCTCTCTCTCTCTCTCTCTCTCTCTCTCTCTCTCTCTCTCTCTCTCCCCCCTCTACGTCCTCGTCCTCCTCCTCGACCTCATGCCCCTCGTCCACCTTGACATCTTCTACCTGCTCTTCCCCCCTGCGAGCAAGGCATATGTTCTCCTTGTCCACCTCACTCCCCTCCACATTGTCCTCATTTTTGTTCGTGTCCTCCATCTCCACATCTTCTACCTCCTTCCCCCCATTCTTCTGCGATATGTTCCTCCTGTCCCGGAGAATCTCACATGATGCATGACCCGCCAGATACGACACGGTGCCAGAGAAAAGGAAGCGGGAAATGACAACCCCGCAGTGCATCTTGATTTGTGCTGGAGTTTTCCAATGACGACCCCAGGGGCAACTCCATGCATCTGGACTCGAGCTGCGAGGCTACGAACGAATTGAAGCCGGGGAGAAGGGAACCAAAGCGCCCCCCCCGAAAATGGGGCCGCGGTGCATGTGGAATGCAACAATAAAAAGAGTATGTGCGGGCCTCAAACCATGGCCCCCTCGAAACGACGAGCGGGTGTGCCTGACAACGCACTGGGCATGCCGTGGGGACGCTTGGCGGGCGTCGTGTTCGCCCGCCGGCGGTTTTACTTGGGCCTGGGGGGGGCGTGATGCGAGGATGGGAGAGAAGTGATGCTTTCCAATAAGAGGGTGAAATTTGCAGCAATCAAGAGGGAGGTAGTCCAGAAACCGAAATGGAGACCATTCGTGTCCAGCGGTGTGGCAGAGCCAGCCAAAATGGATACCATTCGTGTCCTCCAGGCTGTCCTCACCAACAACTGTGTTTAACAAATTCTCCAAAGACAAAATATCTAATGGACTAGAGAGTGATATCACAAAGCCTGTGGATTCGTAGATTCGGTCCACCCTCCTTGCATTTGCACAAGACGCACATCAAAAAATTCCAGATACTATGATTTTTGGGCCGGAACAATTAAAAAATAACTAAGTAAAATAAAAGAATAAAAATTTGGACTGGCCAGGTCCATGTTGAAAATATCCAAAGCCGCGGAGCCTGTGTCAGAGCCCCTAACAATGTCCCTGAAATTTCAATGGTCTCCTCGAATACCAGGCCAGCCAGCCTTGGCTGGCCTGGTATCCGAGGAGAACATTATGATTTCAAAAAGTGAAAGAAAACGTTGGATCCACAGGAAATTTCCCGTAAATCCCACGAGTGCTGGAGGTCGTCCACCGCCAACGGACAGTCTCGACTATCGGGGATCCCTCCTCGTCCGAATTGGAAGTGGGTTCACAGAGTTCGCTTGCCCAAAAAGGAAAGAGGAGTAATTTTCCACTTCGGGATAGTTGTGAGAGACTCGTTCTCATACTGTGTGGAAGTTGGATCCCCCCCCCGCCCTGTCATGGTCTGTACGGGCAGGCTGAGAGGGCGACGACGGGCGACAGCCGTGGGGCAGAGCCGTTGGCGGTGGCCTGGTGGGACTGTGATGGGGTGCGGGGTGGCACCCATATCCGTTAGAAAAAACATGTCCCTCACTTTCGTCTTTCGAGGAAACGGAGGACAGCTCTCCGTTTGTGTGGAGTTGTCGATGGTAGCCATCCACCATAGCTCCTCCAGTGGCCACAACGTGTCGTCCTTGGCGTGCGTAGGCACGTACGGATGGCGGAGAATGAGGCCAGTGACATGAATTGGGAAGGGCCAGGCGTGGCCGGGGAGGAGGATGACAGCGAAGACGTCCTCTTCCCTATTATTCTCACAGTGTTGGAGATTCGGCAGCAGAACAGGGCGGTTATGATGATTATCAACGCGGCTGCTGCAGCGTTGACGTAGTGCCCGGTAATGGCGAATGTCCTCATGGTGCTGGAAGGGTGCTATACGCATAGCGTGTCTCTGGTGTCCGCTGCTTGCAGCTTGCTCGGGCAACGCTGTCCGAGCAGAAGGTGATTCTGGTGCTGGATCGAACAGTTTGGACATGGAAAGACCTGCAGAGGGTGAGTGACGCTCACGACAAGGTATTCCACAGATTCTGTCGCCTTCCAAGAACACTGTTTCACGAGGTTGCAGCCCAGATCACAACCTTTACCCAGTGGCAAGCGACGGATTGGAGACGGCCATTACCTGCGGATCAGAAGTTCGTATGCGCACTCATTCGATGGGTTGGGGATGGGTTTGGCGAGCGGTTTGTGCAGGAATGAGGATGTTGCTGACACGATTATCCGGGAGTACAACTACCTGTTTGCATTCCTGGAGGGGCGGCGGCTGCAGGACGTGTTGGATGTGTTCAAGGCGAAAGGCTTTCCAGGGTGTGTAGATGACAATTGACTGCACCCATATCTACATTGAGAATCCAAGGAACGAGCGGTCAGAATGCTACTACGACCGCACAAAACAGTACTCCATCGTCGCTTAGGTGGTGTGTGACCATAAGCGCAGGATCTTTGGCGTGTTCGTTGGTTGCCCGGGGTCCGTTCATGACTCCCGTGTCATCCGTCTATCTAACCTCTACAGAAAAGCACAGGATGGTCATGGCATCTTCCACGGAGGTCACTCCTTGCTCAACGGCACCATCGTGCGCCGTTATGTTTTGGGCGATGTGGGTTACCCGTTGTTGCTGTGGTTGATGACTCCGAAGGGTGAGCCGCACTCCGACGGAGGTCTGCTACGACGACTGCCAAACTGCGGTGAGGAGTCCCGTTGAACGGAGTTTTGCATTGCTGAAGGTGTGTGGAGGAACTTTAGGAGGAGGCAGATAGGCAACATGAGAACCATATGCACGGAGTTGATGGCATGTTGCATCCTCCACAACCTAATGCTGGACATGAGGATTGATATCAAGCCCGCCGAACTCGGCTGCGACTTCGATGGGGACGACGACTCCGGCAGTGATGACCATTGGCCGTGCAGGCCCCGGCGCGGTGGGAGTAATGACGTCGTTCACAAGACCCAAGAGAAGACACGTATGGCAGCGTCGAGGGGAAGGTGGCGAAGGCGAGGCTAATGCGGCATGCCGAACACCATGTCCAAGTTCATGGCTGTTCTGCCCCTTGTCCATGGTGCGCATCGTAGTTCTGCCTGAATGGCAGAGAGAGAGAGAGAGAGAGAGAGAGAGAGGAAAATGTTTGGTACATGCAACCTGAATGGCAGAGAGAGAGAGAGAGAGAGAGAGAGAGAGAGAGAGAGAGAGAGGAAAATGTTTGGTACATGCAACCATTTGTTCGCGATTTGTGGACTTCTCTTTCGTGCTTTCGATTTTATTGTATTTTTATTTTTTCTGCTTTTTTTGGTGGTGGTTTCCACGCGTGACATGGAAGAACGGCAACAGACGTGCACTCCCTTCCCCATTGGACCAAATAGCTTGCACAAAAAAGTACATGCACACGGGGAAACAGTCATGGCGCCAGATTAATATATACATGGGAGCATGCATACTTGCGAAGAAAGAAAGAAGACATATGGATAGATGGAGGGACAAACAAATACATAGATAACGTGGATAGATAGAAAGATAGATTGATAGAGAGATAGAAATGAAGACAGGTAGACAGATAGAATAATATATGTTCTATCCTTCTATCTATCTGTGTACACGTCTTCATTTCTATCTGTATATCAATCCATCATTCTTTCTATCCACATTATCTATCTATCTGTTCGCTCCTCTATCTATCTGCATTCGTAATTCATGTGGCCAATGACTTATCTTTGTCCATGCCCATGTATTTCTCTATTCACATGTTAACATCAGCACCATTGTGTTGGAGGAAGTGAATGCAATGATGAAACAATTTGTCCATAATGTTTTGCACCGCATTGCGACCCCAAGTTGTCAATGTTGCACACTCATACGTGCACAAAAGTACGGAACAACTTTGACCCACAGACAATGATGTACCAAACCAAAGAGAGAGAGAGAGAGAGAGAGAGAGAGAGAGAGAGAGAGAGAGAGAGAGAGAGAGAGAACCATGATGCAAGGTTCAAAAATCGATCTTCCACAAATTCTACATACGACGGTTCCACTATTGAACTGCGGCGACATTGCACATCGAAAACGGGTCAGGTGGCAGCTTCACCGTCACCGCCTCTAAGCTGTCGACCTGACACATCATCGAAAAATCAGGAAAGAAATTTTGAATGAACGGCCAGGCACTCGGTCGTGCACGAGGAGTCTGGAAAAAAAAACAATGCAGAATATTCTTGCACCACGTCCAACTAAAGAAAAGTGCAGTCATTGTCGTCGCCTCTTCATCCACCGTCGCCACGTCGCCATCCTACCACCTGTTACGTATGGCTTTGAGGTCGTCGTTGGGGCACCAAACTTGCACCGCTCTGTGAAGGTATGGTCTGCCCTTAAGGGGAGGCTATATATACGCGATGTAGGAGTCATTCCCTCGTATGGCACCAAGGCGTTCCTTGTCGATGACCGAAATGAGATACCTTACGACGTCCCCCAAGATGTCGGGGTTGGGGCGTTGCCAGGTGTCGGGGACAACCTCCGACAGCCTCTTCATGAACAACACAACCTCTGCGAGGTTGTCATCTTCGTCGTAGCCGTGGCGGCCACCATCCTCATTGCCATCAGTCCGTTCACAAGAGCATAGTAGATGTGCGTGCAGTATGTGTGGACGCTTGGACCCCAATCCATTTCACGCTCCTGCTCCGACCCTCGCTCATACCGGGTCTCCTGAATGACGACATCCTTCCCGTTTATCCTCTCCGGGACCACTGCTGCTGCAGCGTCCACCGTGTCTCTCTCTCTCTCTCTCTCTCTCTCTCTCTCTCTCTCTCTCTCGTGCGCGCGCGCGCGCACACACACACACGCAGAGTGCTGGCGTGTGACAGCGAAGACACAGCGAGGAGTCAAGCCTCAGGCATGCAACACAGTGAATGTGTCAATATAACTCCCAGTAGCTATTTAGAGTAACGCGCGCCGGCCTTTGTGAGTCCCAGCCTGCCCCGTCCATATTTCCAATCCTCATGGATACGCTTTATCCTGCCAGCCGTCTCCATCCCATTAAAGATGAGGGGATTTTTTAATTTTTTTTTTGTCTTTTTCGTTTGTGTTATTTTTTCTCTCTCTCTGCAATTCAAATTTTTTATTTCCGAACAGGTGCGACCGTTTGTAACACCTTTTTTTTTCCACCTTTTTTTTTCATTATATTCCATGCTGTTTTTTTTTCCACTTCTTTATTTTTTCATTATATTCCATGCTGATATTGCCGCTGCAAAACCCTTCAATTTTTGTCCCCTGTCCACATCCTTCGATGGACTTCAACCACCTCTCAGAGTCGGCATTGTTGCCCGTTCGTCCACCAATACTATTACAGAGAAAATGGATCGTTGTCCCGGCCCTCCCACGGGCCTTCCGGCCCCCGTGTCCCGCCTCGCCATATACTCTCTACTATTTTCCTGTTTTTTACTTTACCCAATATTAGTCTGCCAGGCACGAGTAGCTTTATTGGTGAGTTTTTTAATTCAGTACGCGCTTTTCAAGCTGCGCCCAACGTCGCAACATTAGCAGCCATTGGAATGATTTTAGGAGCAGCTTATTCCATTTCGCTCTATAGTCGTGTTGTGTTTGCAAATTTCAAGCCGCATTTCATTCATAAGCTCTCCGATTTAAACAGGAGAATTTTTCATGTTTTTACCATTTGTAATTAGAAGCTGAAGAACAGCATTGCCTTCTTTCATAGCACTGGCCACCCCCCAATCTGCGTAGGCATGTCACGGAGCCTCTCTGCCACCATCCCCTGCCGTCTGCGCTTCTGTTATTGCCGCTGCTGCTCTATCCAGCCCGTGGACGTACACCTGCATCGACTCCACTAGTGCCACAGTCATCCTGGACAGGGACGATGGACCATCCCCGTCGTGCAGCCTCCCACTCGATGTGGGTCTTGTCTTATCAACGCTCGTGCAGCAATCAGACCCCCTGATCGGAACCTCCCCTGTCAGTTGATCCTCTCGCCGAACCATCCTCGACGTTGGCATGGAGAGAGTCCGACGGCTTCGGCAGAATCCAGTCCATCTCGTCCCACAACCGCCGATCAAAGGTGCCGTATATGCCCTCCACCTCTTTTCCTGATCGCCTGACCTTGTTCACCCGCAGTCTTCTGGAGATCGATTCCACCTCTCGTCCTTTACGCGACGGGCGATCCACTCCCTTCTCTCCCCATTCTTCTTGTTCTTGAGCACACTAGATGCATCCACAATAAGAGCATCGTCTTCATGCTGAATCCTCGCGAGGGCTATGCACTCCTCCAGCTACCATCTCACTTTGCTTTCTGCAGGAGGAGCTTGAGCACCGACCTCGGAATCCCCGCTTCCAGCAATCTGGTTCTGCATGACAGTGGTGCCGTCTGCGCAGCCTCCTGCTTTGTTGTGATGTGGACGCAACACCCGGCGGATGGCCACTTCTCCGCCCAATCGTCCCTGCGGCTGCCGTGACTCCCATGCCAGGGGTGGATGGAGGGCCGCCGCGGGTGACACATCACCGCCACTGGGCCGCTGCTCCTGCGTGGACGGTGCATGGCCAACACCCTGGTCCACTGATGGAGGCGGAGCCCGATCGGCCTTACTTGCGACATGTCCTGTCCTCCTCTGCTGTGCAATGTGTGGCCAAAATCAGGACTTGCATTATCAGTACTTGCCCCTCCGGCGTTCTGCCTGGACTGCTGAGGAGGTGGTTGTTGTCCATCAATCCCCGCCCCACCCCCACCGACGTCACAATCCAGGTTGCCGTTGTCCTTGTGCAGGGGGCTGCTGTGAACCCCCCGGGAGGCAGTGATCGACCTGCATAACCACTGAATTGAGCGGACGTTGCGCAGGGGTGAAGCGAACACATCATGTGCTGTCCTCACATAACCAGTGGGCATCGCCGACGGCTGGAGAGGCAGCTGGCTCGTGCACTGCATTTCACGTGGATCGTTTCGCGATTGCGGCAGCAGCCGAACTTGCTAAGGAAAGGATGGGGGAACGCCATACCTGTCTGCGTCCTGGCTTAACATGGTCAGGTGTGCTGATGGAGGAGCCAGGTGCAAACCTTGCAAACCTTTCCGCGTGGTTCTGATGCTGTGTCCCGCCATAGTGCTCTTGAAAGGCAGCCTCCTGCGACGAATGCCGCCTGTCCATGACACCTCCTTGAACGGCAGCCTCCTGCGACCATGTAACCGCACTTTAATGCCTGCCTTAAACTCCCTTCGCTTTTCTTAGCCACTTTTGATTACTTGCTTTGTCGTAGCATTGCAGAGGACAGCCTGGAGGCGATGGCTGCACGCCTTCAATGCTCCAGTTATCAGCCAGCACAGAAAGCCACAACTTCAACTTTTCGAAGTCGATTGGTGGACCAAAGCGTCAATCATTTTGAGGTTCACAGCTTTGTCATTCGAACACATCTCTGCAAGACGATTTTTTTTTTTTTTTTTTTTAATTCAGAACCTCTCGGTTCTGGCCCCTGCCATTCTGGGGAGCAACAGTCCGGT
The DNA here is from genome assembly GCA_003427395.1 of Chara braunii. Taxonomy (NCBI): domain Eukaryota; kingdom Viridiplantae; phylum Streptophyta; class Charophyceae; order Charales; family Characeae; genus Chara; species Chara braunii. The sequence continues at coordinate 3,632,228 of BFEA01000073.1, read as the reverse complement.
TCCTATTCCCCCAGCAAGGCAATAATAAATGTTTGTCATTATTACCCATCTGTTCAAGCAACTCTGGGCCTCGTTCCACTACACAATGCTCTAGATGCATCTGTCCGCCTTCTGGACCAGGTGCATTTTGGACGAGTCCAGCGTTTTAGAAATGCGCCTGGTCCAGAAAAAGCTCCAAGTGCATGTAGAGTTGTGTAGTGGAGCGAGGCCATCGTTTTGACTGGTTCAACCGTTAAGGGCATTATTATGCTTTGCACCTGGGCTGGTTGTGTATGCGGAAGGCCAGAATGTTATGAAAAAACTTGGAAAGAAAAACAAAGAAAACAGTGGGCGCTTTGCGAGTCTTGATTCAGTTGTCAAACCTCGGTGGCAAATTTCCAGCTGTTGAAAAAACTGCATCGTGACAAGCCTATGCGGTCCAATATCAGCGCTATTAGACCGGCCATTGATTTAAAAATAAGGAAAAAAACGCGTGATAATTGGGGCCGAGTGCCAGTTACGCTGATTTTGCGTTTCTCGCCGTTGATCTTCATGATAATCTAGAATCAGGAACAGAGATGCTGAATTTGGGTAAGTGGGACTTGGCCCCTCGTCGTTACTGCCCCGGGGGCGGTGGCCGCCCTGGCGAGGAATAGAGAATAGAGTCATCAACCTTTTGCTCTCGGGAGCATCCGGTCTGGATCCAGTTGTTTTATTTTTCTGCTCTGGAATTCCGATTTAGGCTCGTGTGAGCTACAGCCTACAGGTAGTCCGTTTAACGCCCGAATCAAGACGCGGTTGTGGAGAGGTGCAGAAAATTGTATTTTGATCATTTTTGTGCTTTTCTGCATCTCTGCTTAAACCCCGTCCAGATTCGGGCGCTTTATCGAATCCTTTTTGCTGGTGGGACCTTGCTCTGGCAGAACATTTGACGCAGTCGGAATGGTAAAAACACTTATTCTGAGGAAAAAAAAAGAAAAAAGAAAAGGTAAAAGCACTTGTTTGCAGTTGCAAAACCAAGAGTGTAAAGTTTTCAAAAAAAAAAAAAAAAAAAAAGAACGACAGTTTGCTAGCACCGGCCTTGGGCTCATGCATGCCTGAACCTGTGTGATGCCCGTTGAATACGTGGAATGCACGTGCGGCACATTTGTGTGCTCAGTGAAAAAGGAAGAAACTGCATTGAAATTCTCACATTGAAAACAAAACAAAATCAGATTAAACCGCTGGTACGCGTCACCAGCCTTGCAGAAAGTTTTTGTCACCACAAGCAAAACCCGCAGGCGCTGTGCGGCCAGGGATGCTATCGAACAACGAAATTGGCAGCCCCGGAAGTGGTGCGGGTTTCATTTCATGCTGACGCCCGCGGGCCGATGTGTGTGGTGTGTACCGGTCGTTTACGCCTCTTCTTAAAATCCGGAGTCCATGTCGTGGACCGTCGATAATGGGCCTCGCTGCACTACTCGAGACATGCACAACAGACAAAAATCATGGCGGTGTATCTGTCCATATTATAGTGGAAGATTCACTCTCGTTTTGCACATTTCGAGAGTAGTGCAGCGAGGCCCGATATCAATCGGCAGTTCATGGCGTCGCATTTTCGGATGTACGGGTGGTTTAAAAAAGAACACAAAAAACAAGATAACCGAAAAAATAGAGGAGAAGAAGAGCCTGGGAGGCTGCCTGCCTGTAACAGTAATACGTGAGCTGTCAGCGGCCGATTTTTTTTTTTTTTTTTAACCTTTAGGAAATCAGCAGCTGTTATTGGGGGCAGGCTTGTGTGGTAGTGGCTTGCATGATTGTTTGTTTATGGACTGGCGAGTGGAGTTTCCCAAAATGCGGCCATGTACCTGTGCCGGAGGAGGCCTGTCTACATACAGAAATTGAGTCAGGATTGCAATACAAATACATCACCACTTTGTGAGGCACAATTCGAGGACTGGTGCCAGGGGCCAAGTCCCACTAGCAGCGTTGAGCTACCTTAACGCCTGAATCGGGACGTGTTTGTGGAGACGTGCAGTTCAGGAAACTCAACGCCATTTCTGCACATCTCCACAAAAGCATCCAGATTCAGGCGTTGAGGTAGCTCAACGCTGCTAGTGGGACTTGGCCCCAGGACAAACAGTGAAGAGGAAAATGCAGGGGCTGACCACTGTGATGATTTTTTTTGTTTTTTTTTTCCCCTTTTCGTCTTTTCCTTGCAGATATCCCGCGCCACCCTGTGGACGTGGGGTGGGCCTATACGACCGAACCTACGAGGGGAGGTCCCACTAGCAAAGCGGAATGGATTGAATTTCTGGATCTGGACGTGTTCGTGGAAAGGTTCAGAAAATGGAGATCGAACTGCTTTTAATTCTGGATCTTTGTTTAGAACACGTCGAGATTCAGGAGCTTAAACGACCACTACATGGCCGCAGGCAACTGGAGAACCTGTTTTGAGCCTCTCCGAAAATTTAGGAGGCGGAGCAGCTTATGGAAAAAATGAATCAGCGGATCTACAGCGGTGGGGGCGGCCTCGGAAAGGGGCCCGTGGCCTATAGCTGGCATGTACTGGTGATTTGACCGGAGCCCATGAGATCGCACTTGCGAAGAGGATTGGATTGAATGCCTGCATGTGGATCCGTTTGTGGAAACGTGCAGAAAATCGAAGTCAAACTGCTTTTCTGCATCTCTGCCCGAAAACACGTCCAGATTCAGGAGGAGCTTTAGTCTAATCCCATCTTTCTAGTGGGACCTCAGTCATAGAATGGGGGTTTCAGGCATAAGCCCCGCACTTCCTTCCTGCTGCAAAACTGAATTGTGAGGAGCCCGGCCTCATCAGTATTTCTTTGCAATGATAACGAAGTGCATTCAAAAAAAAAAAAAAAAAAGAGGGAGAGAAAAAAAAAAGAATATGCAACAACCAATGAGAGATGATTGATGGACCTTTTTTCTGTTTGCATGGATTTATTTTTTTTTTCATTCGGGCATTCGTTTCATAACATCAGACTACGGGCCCCGCTGCACGGCACACGAAACGAAAACGAAAGGAGTGCATCTGCCCACCAAAGGTGGCAAAATACACTCGATACTATTTATAGCAAACCGATGAACCTGGGCGTTTTCTGTGGGAAGATACACTCGTTTCGTTTTTCCTTTCGTGTGTCGTGCAGCGAGGCCCTATGTCTTTTCTGCACTGTGCGAAGTAACAACGCCCGATGGTGCCGATGGTGACACCCACCCATGCACATGCACTCTGTGGCCTTAGTCGGTAAGCTACCGTCTTCCGCCGAATAGAACGCTTTTTTTTTTTCTTTTTTTTTTCAACCCCCCCCCTGCGTTGAATAGAACGTATGGTCATTGTTGCGTTGTATTTGGGGCTACTTTGTCTAAATGAAGGCATGAAAAAAAAAGAGGACAGTACATTTTATTCGGGGGAAGAAGGTAGTCGGACCTCCTTCCAGTCGGAAATCCATATCGTCAATATCGATTGCTGTCGAAAAAGTTGAAAAAACAAAAAAGGTGTCACCGTCGACTGACTCGACGCTTGTTTTTTTGGGGGGGGTGGCTACCCTCTTCCTGCGAACACAACGTACGGTCATTATAGCTGTATCTAGACGGAAAGATGCCTCGAATACAGCTATAATGACCGTGTGTTGTATTCGGGGGAAGCACGTAGCGCGCAGTGACAATTCCGGTTTAAAATCCAGTTCAGGTATCCCTGGAATACAAAAAATGTCCACCCGACATTTAAAGCTAGGTTGTATACGTTCGTAAAATTTTGAATTGAAGGCATCTTTCCGTCTAGATACAGCGATACGTGCGTATACGTTGGTAAATTTCCTTGCTTTGGCACAATATTTGCGAAATTCTGACTGCAGCGCATTTTTTCAAACTGAAACCTCGACTGCGCCCTACCTTCTTCCCCCGAACAGAACGGATATGCACTGTATTCGAGTTTCAAAAAAAAAAGAAGAAAAAAAAAAGAATAGTAGAACGCGTATGCGTTGTATTGGAATAGTAGAACGCACCCTACGCGTTGTTACAGTATTCGTTTACAACGGAGATGAGTTATGTTCGGGGAAAGAAGGTCTTCACAGCGACAACTTCACAGCGACAACTTCACAGCGACCACCCCCCCTCACAGTAAACAGGACAGTAGGACCTAACACCTGAACAGAGACTGCGTTTGCGGAGAGGTGTGGAAAACTGCAATTTGTTTTGCTGTTCTGCATCTCTGCGTAAACCCCATCCAGATGAGTTTCTGCACTTGCCCACAAACGCAGCCAAATTAAGGCTTTCAATCCAATCCTGTTTGCTAGTGGGACCTTGCCCCTGGAGAGGAATACCTTTTTCCCCCGAAGACAATGTACGGTCATTGTAGCTGTATTTAGGCTGAAAGATACACCAAATTCAATTATAATGATCGTACATTGTGTTCGGGGGAAGAAGGTAGTGTTACAATATGGGTAGACTTTGAGCAAACTTTGAGCTGCTCTTGTTGAGTACTCAATGAAGTACACATTAAACCACCAGTACTTGCTCGAGTCGTGCCCGTTAACTCGCCACGAATTTAGGAAACGTACGGGCTACTACAGGAGCGCCCAAATTCATCCGACTAGAAACGTTTCTACTCCTTTCTTTTTCCGCGGCCGATAGCTGGGCCAAGTACTGGTGGTTTAAGCCTTGGCTGATGATGGCTCACTCATAGGGGGATCCAGCGATTGACTTTTTTAAGGGACGACCGTCCCGGGTTCCAGCTTTTGTAATGTAAATTCGTTTAAAAAAAAAAAAAAAAAAAGGCCAAATGATCTGAATCAAAAAACAAGAATTAAAAAAAAAGGCCAAATGGTCTGAATCAAGTGAAGGACTCAATCTGTGCTTGGCCAATCCCAATGAGCGTATCCGTAGTTTGCCCATCCGCAAGGTTTTCCGTGAAAAAAAAAGAAAAAAAAAAAGGGGTTTTCCGTGCAATCAATCATTACGCCACTCTACTGCAAAAGATTTGTCTGGCAGGGCCGTTGTCCCACTAGCAAAGAGGATGTGGATGTAAGGCCTGAATGCGGACATACTGTGTGGGCAGGTGCAGAAATTCACGATGGATCTGGGTTTCTGCATCTCTGCGTAAAACACGTCCAGATTCAGGCTATTAGTCCAATCCTCTTTGTGAGTGGGACTGCACCCTCTGAATCTGGATGCGTTTGTGGAGAGGTGCATAAATTGCAATTGTTCTGTTTCTCTGCATCTCTGCATAAGGGTCTGATCCCGCCACTACACTACGACTGTAGTGGTGAAAAAGCACTACAATTCCAAAAAAAAAAAAAAAAAAAAAAAAAAGCACTACAAAGATGTCAGCGGCCGTGGCGGGACGAAAAAGAGAAACTGGATCCCACGAGGGCGAGTTCTTCGGTGGTTGTCCTGGACCCGCGGTGGTTATTTGTGGGCTGTTGCAGAGGGCGGACATTTCCGCCAACAGAAATGGCACACAACAGTGTGGTCCACGGACATTCGTGATGCTGCAGACGGACGAAAGAGGGAAAAAAAAAAAAAAAAATGCACCCTCTTTTTCGCTGCAGAGATGCTCTCACGGTCTACAGAAAAATTGTAGTAACTACGCTTGCACCCTTCGCGGACGTGCTGCCACGACACACCCAAATGAAAGTATGGCAAAATATTTCGGTGGCCGCGACGACGTTGGAAAGTGGTGGGATCCGAAAACTACAGTGTAACTGGTCTGTAGTGTAGTGGTGGGATCAGACCCTAAGACCCATCCAGATGCAGGCACTTAAACCACCGGTACACCCGGCCTTTTTTTCCATACTGCCAGCGGCGCACTTTCCGAACTGCCATCGGGGACCAAGTCCCACTAGCAATGTTGAGCTACCTCAACGCCTGAATCTGGACGCTTTTGCAGAGTTGTGCATAGATGGTGTTAAGTTTCCTGAACTGCATCGTCTCCACAAACACGTCCAGATTCAGGCGTTGAGGTAGCTCAATGCTGCAAGTGGGACTTGGCCCCGGGGCACTTCCTTTTCTTTTTTGGCTGGCGGCGCCAGCCATCGTGGTTCGGTAGGCCCTACCTTCTTCCCCCGAATAGAGCGTACGGCCATCATAGCTGTATTTAGACTCAAAGATATCCCAAATTTAGTATCTCCTCCTGGAAACAAAAATGGAAAAGAAAATGAATGATTTGAAAAAAAAAAGAAAAAAGAAAGGAGGAGGAAAGAAAAAGAAAAATTGAAATGAAATAAGAAGACTTGTTTGCATGCAGAAAAATTGAAATGAAATAAGAAGACTTGTTTGCATGCACTAGTAGGCCGCAGACACCTGGGGCGCAATCGCACCAGCAAAGAGGATTGCATGAAGTGTCTGGATGTGGACGAGTTTTACGCAGAGATGCGGAGAACCGAATCAATCTTGATTTTTTTTGTGCACCCCCCAAACCTCCCACCGAGCCCTTCAATGGCAAATAACTCACCGCTGTCTCCCGACCCCGGACTGGATCACAACAAGATCAAACCTCGAGCAGGCCAGGATCCTCTCCCCAATATGTGCTCACTGTGGCCCAAACGCACAGCCACGAAGGGCGGATCTCGAACACTGCCTACTCGCGTGCCCAATGGCTATTAGATTGTGGCAATGGTGGGACGCGATGTGGCACACGCTTACAGGTTCTGCATTCCACTGGGACATTGCATTAAAATCCTATTTGGGAAA
>BFEA01000073.1:3602321-3623091 GCA_003427395.1 Chara braunii | reverse complement strand
TCACGGAGAGGAGAGGGCATGCACGTAGAGAGACGATACAACCGAGAATTCTGATCGTGGCGGCACCCTATTGGCTGAAAGCCTGAAGCACAACTTTTTTTTTTTTTTTCCCTTTTATTTTTCTGACATTGCTCCGAGGTTAAGTCCTAAAACCGATGCTCCGAGGATGAGTGGAACGAAGACGACAAAAAACCTAAGCTTTTCCAAGGATTCATCCTCGGAGCCCGAGGATGCCCCGAGGAGTGTCGAACGACGCCCTTAGAAGATTTTCAACAGCCGCCCCTTCGACAGTTTTCGGCCCCGGTAGCAACACAGCACTGTGGAATGCACAAACTCGTGAATGCAGCCGGAAACAGACAAACGCATCTGGGGGTGGGACAAGCGTTCCGCCGTCCCAACCGTAGGCCCATTCACCAAATTCCGAAGAGCACGCGGTAGTCGGGCGGAGGACTGTTGAAACGTTGGAATTGCAGGGGCGGGATGGAACCACTTTCTTCTTTCTTTCTTTCTTTCTTTCTTTCTTTTTTTTTTTTTTTTGTTTTTTTTTTTTTTGGGTATGGAACCAATTTCGGAAGGAGGTGTCCAGAAGTTTTTTTTTTTTTTTTTTTTTTTTTTCAAAGGGCGACCGGAGTGTCATATGATCCAGGCACTCCGGCCTGGTTCATACGACAGCCGCTTTTGAATTATAAAGACCGGAAAACGGGTCTGGCGTCCCTCACATCATAACGGGTCCGGCGTCCCTCACATCATAGAAAACGTTTCAATCCTTTCCAAAACTGCTTTCTCTGACAACTAGTGAAGTTTTTTTTTTTTTTTTTTTTTTTCTCTCTCTCTCTGTATCGTTTCAATTTTAACATATGTCCCGAAGGACTAGTGAAGTTTTTTCCCGTCTTCATTTTTTTTTTCTTTCCCCGAAAGGCTGTGTGGCGATGAGAAAATAGAAACTATCGAAAAAATGCATTTTCGACAGTGGTGTGGCGAGCCCCGGGGACTCGAGCAAGGCTGAAGGATAAATAGATAGCCCGATTGAGTTCTGAATGTTGAAGCGGCAGTGGGGCTGGTCCTGCCATGGGAGAAACCCTCCCACTGCGCACGAGGCCGCGGTAACAATCAGTCGATGCACTGGGAGCCATCGAGGCGGAGGGCTTGGGCTGGACAGCTGTCAAAATGCAGGTGTCGAGGATGCCATACCTGTTTCTACAATTGGAACTCTCCCAATTTCACTCCTCTTGCGACTGTACTCTGTTACCTTCTGTGTGACTACTACCGTCTTCCCCCGGACATAACGCACCCTAATAATGAATGTATACAAGCTATATTTCCAGGCAGATACAGCCAAAATGAGGGTGCGTTGTGTTCGGGGGAAGACCGTAGTCACTGTGCCTCCCCTCCGGTCCCCTGCCCCTATGAAGCGACTAGAGGTTCGCGGTTTTTCTAGGGCGCCGTAACTTGGGAAAAGCGATTAATTTCCCCTAACCCGTTTTTCGGATTCACAGCCCCTAGACGAAACCCTTGAGATGGACGCCCTAGAGACCCAGGCGCCGACCACAGGGTGTCAGGAACAGTTGTTGTTGGTGGAAAATTACTGATCAAAATAATAAGAAAAAAAAATCCATGTTTTTTATGTGTTTTTTAGGGTCCAGCCTAACTTCTTTATAGTGACCTCCCGAGGCGCCCTTGAGATTTTCGCCATTTTGGAAGTTAGGGCGTACTAGAGAAGTTAGGGCGGACCCTGCATGTACGCGATGTGGGGACATTTTGGACTTCACAATCGTCGTCATTACCTTGTTTCCCTGAATACAACGTACGGTCATTATAGCTGAATTTGAGGCATCTTTTAGTCGAGATACAGCTATACTGACCGTACGTTGTATTCGGGGGAAGAAGGTAGGGTGCTGTGGAACGATGCTTCCTGGAAATTGAGCTTTTTTTTCGTGGTGTCGAACGAGGCCCCACATTCGCGCTAGACCCTCTAAATGGCAGAATAGTAAAAATGACCGGCCAGATTGAGTCCTGTCACAGGGACTCGATCTGGCCGCTGATTTTGTGGTTCTGCAGTTTTGAGGGCCTTACGTGGGTACGCCCTAAGTGTCTTGCTACTGTTATCAAGATGTAGCTCAGTGGCTAGAGCACCGGTTGGAAATGTGCATTGTGGTATGAGGTTGCGGTTCAAAACTTCGCAGCCTTGCGCATGGACACTGGCAGGGCGTTAGAATGACGCACGGCTGGACACACACCCCCTTGGGATTGACGCAGGTAAGTTAGTCTGGTATCGAACACAGAACCTTATGTGAATTGTGCAAGTGACAAGTGACCTAACCTATCGACCGACACTGGGAAATAGTCTGTGGCTGTGATCTGCTGGGCTCGAGTAAACCGGACTATGCGAGCCACCCAGCAGTCTCATGACAACCCCGTAGACCAAGAACATCAGGATACCCACCATCGCCCAGTCCCCACATACAGTGTCTGTAATAACTTAGGGCTGGTCATCCTCATAGTACGTGGTCAAAGGATTGAGGCTCGCATAGCAGTTCCTTAGTAAGGGATGTCGGGAGGGTCAGGAGATAGTGCACTTTACCGCAGGGCCGGAACCGGCGGAACGGGCTCCAGGGACATACGAGGGAACGGAGGATACCCAACTCTGTATCATCACCTCACAACTAAGCTAGATGGGAGTCATTGTGCACCCTCATGAAGACCTGTAGTAGCATGGTCAAACCTAGCTCCCGAAGTCCCCGTGCAATCAGGCTTGCACGGCATTTGCTTCAGCCGGGGCTGAGCAGGGGGTAGGCATCTCTGCTTAGCCCTGGTACCTGCAACCGTTGTCTGGTCAGGTCACCTCGCCAAGATGGCAATGGGTGATGGTCCTGGGTGGTTACCTCTAGGGTAGGACAGGGGGGGTGGGGGTGCACCAGGGCAAAAAGATAAGAGGAAGGGTGCGTGGGGTCTTCAGGAGGGTTCATCTCACAACCGAGTGGCCGAGTACTGTGGTTGACTGCCATCCGTCTAGTATCACACCTCTGCAACCACCTGGGCTTAAACCAGTAGTACCTTTACCGCGTGGGAAAATAGCGGGCCTCGGGTGGGCCTCTGACCTTTTCGAATGGCCAAAACGAAACGACCACCGCCGATCAGATTTATCAATGGCAGCCGTCGTCGGGCCCGGCCTCCGAATTTTCAGGAGTTTGGGAAAACTGACAGTTTTAACTAATTTCCCAACACTGGTGGAGGTACTAGTGTCGTCGTCGGGCCCGACCTCCGAATTTTCAGGAGTTTGGGAAAACTGTCTGTTTTCCCTAATTTCCCAACATTAGTGGAGGTACTAGTGGTTAAAAAAAAAAAAAAAAAAAAAAACCGACCGTCGGCCGATGTGTTGGAAACCATGCTCTTATCATCTTCAATAGCTCATATCACCTCCAATATGCTCTTGTCACCTCCAAAAGATGTCTTTTGTTACCAAAAGAAAAAAAAAAGGAACCATGCAAGGAACTTGACTTTTCACAGCTTGCTGGAGTGTTCACAGTGCATGCATAAATGTCATCACACAGATAAAGTAGTCTCACACAAAGCCAAGATGAGATGGAATGAGAATCAGATAGCGCAACTCATATTATCAAAGTCACATTATACATAGAGTATCTTGAGTACAAGAGTCCAGCGGCAAAAAGATCACAAGTCATCTTCAATCATTCGTCAACAAAGAGCCTGGCCCAGCCAGCGTCTCCCCTCGGGTCACAGGTATGGCGCCAACAGGTAAGTATCCACCATATCCAACTTCACAATCTGTCTTCTCTCTCTCTCTTTTCTCTCTCAAGATCTTTGTCCTAGTTCCCTCGTTTCACCTTGCATGCACACTCCCTGTCTACAAGAATCTACTTTGAATGCTACTCACTGACATCCTAATACTAATCCTTCTACTATTACTAGCACAAGCTGGCGCAACTATGACCTCTTCTGCAGCCAGCGCCCAATACTTCTTCCTTCTGGCGCAGCTCTCAAGCCAGCGCTCCTCCCCTGCACTACAACGCACAAGTGTCACGACACTTCCACGCATCAATGCCAATGGGAATCAGTCGTGTAGCGAGGCTGGCCTAGTCTTTTATAGTGCTGGCGTCCCTTCGCGAGGCCTGAATCAGCCTCCCGTGGACCTCTTCCCAGTCCCAGACTACTGCAGAATGTGTCCCAGTACCTTTCCCTCAGGGTCTGCTGCTGCTGCGGTCCTTAGGCCTAAATTTCGGACTTCGGGACTACATCTAGACTCCTTCTTTGACTTGGACCTAGATTGGGACCTTATCTATTTTGACTCCTTTATGAACAGGCACATCTACTGCACGAACAAACACATTTACTGCCCGAACAGACACATCTCCTTCACGAACAAACATGACTTGCACACCCCCTGGATGAACAGATGTGACCCCCACAAAAGGATGTTGCAACTGTTCGTCCTGGGGCACGACTGTGACCTTTTAACACAACTCTTCACTTAGTTAGGATGTGACTTTTGACCCAGAGAACATGTTTTTTGATCTACTTTTCACGAGTTAGGCTCTGGCCGAGTGACCCCATAATGTTGCATTCGTCATTTAGGGTCCGAATTGGGTAAAGGCCTTTTTACTCTCGCCGGTCTAGTTTCGAAGTCCTCTGAGAAAAACCTTCAATCGTCTATTATGTTTATTCCTCTTCTTGCTCTTTCATAAGTAGATACAATATGAGGCGCAGACTCAAGTAATTATTCTCTTGTGAACCAAAGATCTTTACTTGGGTCCTGATATGCAAATCTTACTTTATATTGTCACTAGGGTCTGCCTCTACGTCCAGTTTGAAGACTGCTTTCAGCAACAACGTTATACTTACACTTTAGCTCAAAATCATACTGATCAATCTCAGAGGCCCACCTAGTCAACTTATGTGTCATCCGGGCCTACGTTTTAAGTCATCGAAGTGTCTCATGATCTATGTACACTTTGAAGTGGCGTCCTAAGAGATAGTGTCGCCAGTGATTTGAAGCTTCGCAAAGAGCAAACAACTCTCTCTCATACGTAGAAGCGGCGACTTTCTCATGTGGCAGTCGTCGGGACATAAATTCAACAGGCCTGTATCCATTCTCATCGTCCTATTAGAGTACAACGCCTATCCCGTACTGACAGGCGTCGGTTGTGACGACAAAGGGCAAAAAAGGGACTTCTTTATATGCTTGGACGAATCCGTACAATCAGAGTCTCACTTCCAGATCGTTTCTTTCTTTAGCAATCTGCGAAGGAGAGCAACAATTATCATGAAGTGTCTAACGAACTTCCGATAATAGTTGGCTAACCCAAGGAACGACCGCAACTCAGTCAAAGTGCGGGGTTTAGGCCAATCGCGAATTGCTGCAATCTTTGCATCTTCCGGTTTGATTCCATCACCATCAAGCATATGCCCCAGATATAAAATCTAACGCTTAGCCCACTCACACTTCTTGGGATTCAATTTCAATTTTGTCTCACGCAATTTATTTAACACGAGTCGAAGGTGCTCACAATGTTCTTTCAAGTTTTTACTAAAAATCAAAATATCATCAAGATAAACAACAACCAATTTATCAAGCCACTCACGGAAAAACTCATTCATCGTTCTTTGGAAGGTTGCAGGTGCATTAGTAAGACCAAAGGGCAACACAATGAACTCATAGTGCCCATACCTTGTTCGAAAGGTGGTCTTGTATTGGTCTTCTGGCTCTACCTCAATTTGATGGTAGCCAGACTTCAAATCAATCTTAGTGAAGTACTTGCTACCCTGCACTCGATCCAATAAATCATCTATTCTCGGCAATGGCTCAATATTCTTAATTGTTATCTCGTTCAATCTGCTATAATCTATGCACATGCGGACCCCACCGTCGAGCGCATCGGTCTGGCACAGTACAAGGCAGCGCTGTCGAGCGCATCGGTCCGGCACCGCACAGGGCAGCGGGGGACTCTCCCGGCCGCGTCACGCAGGAGTTGGTCCGTTCCTTCGTCGTGAATACATATGGAGCTTTCGCAAGCCGCTTCGGAGTCATACCTCTCGCGAGCCCCTACGACAGGATAGGGCATACACGAGGCACGACTTACCTCCACCTTACAGGAGTTGTCACCTCCCTTCGGTGGGCGTATCCTCGCCGAGTTACCAGTCCACCGTACGAAAGCTAATCAGCTGCAATCGCAAAGGTGGACCAGTCGAGATCGTTTCTGGTTCACTGTAGCATAGGGGGTACGCGCGGTGTTACGCCTCTATCGAACCCGCTCGCGAACCGACATCTTAGGGGCTGAGGTCCCAAGCACGACTCGTCGTCAGTCGACTAGGACGCATCCCACATGTCACGCGCACACTACTATAAGGAACATAAAATTAAAAACACACACACACACGCACGTACATATACATATACAGAACGACACTGAACAAACAACGCGACAACACTCCTAGTCCCTTACGCGCGGTATTACTCCTCTATCGAACCCGCTCGCGAACCGACATCTTAGGGGCTGAGGTCCCAAGCACGACTTGTCGTCGGTCGACTAGGACGCATCCCACATGCCACGTGCACACCACTATAAGGCTCATAAAATTAAAAACACACACACACACGCACGTACATATACATATACAGAACGACATTGAACAAACAATGCGACAACACTCCTAGTCCCTTAGTAGCTATCCCATAACTTTCCGATGCGGAAATCGGATAGGCGTCGCCCTCGAGACCAACTCTTTCACCTAGGGTCTGGAGAGAAGTCAAGGGGTTTGACTTTGACGACTGCGACGGACTACAACGTCCAACTATAAATTCTAAAAAGCAGAGGATAACAAGGAATCTCCCTTTTTCCTTTAAAACATAATCTGTCTAACCGTTACGCGCGATCACTGTAGGCCGCGCGAAAAACGTCCAAGACATATGTATTTACATATATATACAGGGTTATAAATATGTGATGATCACTTCTCACAATCACAATGGGACTCCTCTCAGCCATATGTATGTATGCGATCGCAGACAATCAAATCCAGAATCCAAACCAGAAACATACCTGCAATCACATCAAAGATTCAACAAGAGTTCACACCCTATACGGGGTCAACTTCAACCATTCTCTGCACTCACAACCCTTGCTTTTAGCCATACAAACCTCAACGTCAGCGCACCCTCCCAACAATAAAATACTCAGTATCTTTGTTAAATGACCATTCAATAAAGTCCGGGTAAAAACACAATGAAACAGATTAAACCACAACGCTACAACCTTTAGGTTGAGTGACAAGAATGGATTGGAGTTGAATCGTAAACCGACGAATCGGCAACCGACGTGTTATCAGTGATAACAGAAGGTGATCCTCGTAAGATCAAGCTGAGTCTAGTCATGATCTTGAATCAGAATCAATCAAGATGACCTGTAACACAAGACAGACCAATCCCTAAGTTAAACCTATAAGTCCATGGAGTTTGATGAAGACTGATCTCCAACTATAAGCTTTAATCTACCTCTAAGCAAGTGTCCAAAGCAAGGTAGACTGATGGCAGAATCTTCCCTGTTCAGGTTGGATCGTCAAAGTCGCCACCTGTCAAAATATAGTCTATCTCTTAAAAAACTTAGAAAATTTCGGCAGCGTTTCCCGTAGGAAAAGTGTCGTTCCATAATTTATATCAGCCAAAATATGAAAACAGGAATAGTCTTCAACTTTTCAAAGTCCAACTTTTGTCTAAGTCCCTGAATCAGCAAAAAATTGGGCAGTACTCCTTTTAGAAAATGAGACTTCCCATATTTCTACTAAACCATATATATATAATTTAGACAAGTTGAACTTTGAAAAGTAAAAATTGGACTAACGTCTGGGATTTGCAGAAATTTCGGCGGCGCTTCTCGTAGAGAAAGTAGCTTACCAAAATTTATACAAAGCCAAGTATAACAAATGATCTCAGAAAATGTTGAAATTGACCTAAGTAAAAATAAAGTTAGCTCAGAAAATGCAGAAATTGAACTAACTCCTATCGCTCTAGCACGTGGCGAGCAACTAAAGCAACTACCTGTCAAACTGAAACTCAGGCTGAGTAGAGGCCTCACTCAGCCACATGTAGGCCAAACCACAATGGTAAGTACTCTCACCAGCCCCAGGGTTAAACCTTGTCAAACAATAGTTCATAATCCTTCATGAGTTGTCCCTTTATACCCAACTTACATAAGGCATAAAGTCAGGTCACCCAAACTTATGGGACATGCCTAACTTAGTCATTGAGTATACACAAAACATGGGGCACAACTACTTCTCTCTTCTTTGGGCACGTGACTACGTCACCCTAGTCGCCCTGAACTGTTTAAGTATCCCCATTTTATATAATTATCTGGACTTAGTCTTATAAGGCGGCATATGACTGAACCGACAACTTAGTTCGAGTTCCAGCCTGTCCCTTCTTACCACCAGTTTACTCTTAGTTCGTACTCTCTTCAGTTTTGTGATAGGCTATAGTCAGGTCATCCAAACTTATGAGACTCTGCCTGACTAGCATGTTTATAGATTGAATAGTAGTAAAGTATAACCAAATTATAGCCTTCAGGTTCCAACATGTGCCACCCAAACTTATGGGACATGTCTAGTCCTCTGTCTGATTCGTTTCTCTCTGATTCAACTTGTGCGTGGCATGGGGTCAAGGTCACCCAAACTTATGGGACATGCCTTGTCCTCAACCAAAACTCCCTCTGACATAAAACAGGAAGAGGCTGAGTCACCCAAACTTATGGGACATGCTCAGGCCTCCTCGTTCAGAACCAAAGGAAACAGTGAAATCCCAAAGTAATCAAGGCATCCAAGTCACCCAAACTTATGAGACATGCTTGGCTCCTATGAAAAATCAACCAGAGACAGCCCTCGCAAGTCAGAGCAATCAGACCACAAAAACTTATGGGACATGTCTGACTCTCCAAGCAATTTTAAACTAAGCAAAGCATGGGTCTCCCCAAACTTATGGGGACTTCCCAACCTTAAATAACCCAGTCAAACATCATACAAAACTGTACTTCTCCCAACCTCCGCCTGTGTAATCTCAGTTTCAGCTTTGTTGATTGTTTGAAAGTAGACATACACGACCCTATCACCCGCCCATGGGCAGATCGCACGAGTATACCGAAGAGTAAGCAGTTCACATCCATTCTCATTCACGAAATACACAGTACACGAGATGTTTTTCATACATCTCTTCACATAAAACCACCATACATCAGGATAATACTGCGCATGTGAGAGTGACTGTGATCGCCATATACAAGAAATAGTATCAGATAATCTCTTAACTCAATATATGTTCAGGGTATAATATCATAACTCAAAGACCAACCAATATGGTCTTGAATTACATATATACACATAGAGTTGAACAATCTCAACTCAAACTGGCACCAGTAACCCAGTACTGTCCAAAAATATCATAGCCTTCTTAGTCAGAGCTAAACTGAAACAGCTTTGAACAGGGCGTAATCACACCCCTCAATTTGGAGGGATCCAAGTAACCCAAGACATATCCAAATATCCAACCCGTAACACAAGGTCCGTCACACCTCAATCAATCATAAGTTTACAACAGCCTCGAATCAAGACGTTGTGCATACTCCTCTCTCATATCTCAGCACAACTCACATAGCAAGAGGTTTAGCACACTAACTCTCGAGGTTATAGCATCCTGAAACCATAACTCATGACTTACTCAATTTAAAGCAGCTCCTATATACAACCGTATGGGCACGTACCCCTTTTACAACTCAGGGTGGTATGGTTAAAAATAAGCTCAGTCCCAAAACACAATCATCCTACATTGAATCAAAGGAAGACATTCCTGGATGAAGGTATACATCTTAAAGAAGGACAAATGTCACAATCAAAACCAACTCAGTCCTCCTAATAAGATCCCATCCTCACATGACCTCATGATGTACTCAGGTCTATATTACAAACAATATTCACATCCGTTTCTTAGGTTCAACGACCCATATATACGTGACGCTCATTCTTATACTCTAACCAATCTACCCTTGAATAGATGCAAAAGCTTGAAGACCTGCTTATCCAATTTAACCTGAGGCCTCTTATGATCTGACATATACACATAATATACTAAAGGCATATATACACCTCTTCCAACCCGTTCCGTATATAGTCAAGGTCCTCTAAACTAAAACACAGGGCCAGAATCACACAATCAGTTAGCCTTCTACCTTGGCTCCCATGTACACGTATATACACAAGCTCATGAGAGACGCATTTCGGCAAAACACAAGGGCATCCTCTTTCGCCCTGCTACTGCCCGGACCTCATCCCAATCTACAACCATGTGATCTGGATCATGGGAGTTCGCATAGGCATCCACAATATTGACCATGTCCCTTAGTCCTTGACCATGGGGTAAAAACCTTTGGTCCAGGCACAGACCTTATATCAGTTCGCACGTAAAACGCTCATATCCCCATTCGCCCGCCCTCAAAGCGGCTTCCGCTCCGGCCTTCACCCTTGTCTGTCCCCCGAAACACTTCTCTACCAAGAACTCAGGCAGGACGATTCGTAATGGGGCAGAAGGAAACCCAAACTCATCCCACGTTTAACTTCTACATGGGTTACCATTCGCTCTTCCCCTTCACGGACCCTTCTTCTTGTTCATTTTGTCGCAGCTCCCTCAACTATTCTCAATGGCATCACAAGCATGCTCCCGTGCCCAAGTGCCAACTCGACCCCATGCTTGACCAAGAATGAGGAAGATGCGTACAGGGTTACCCTCACGATCGCACAATCTTTATCATCATCAAAGTCGGACTTGATCCAGACAAAGATTCCCTTGTCTATCAGCACGCCCCACCAGGAAGAGATATACTCTCCTTCCTTGACTTTCCTCGGTAAGGATACCTCGAGCCCATCTTCCCTTTTGACGGACAAGACCACATTAGGATCTTCCTTTGCATAAGGCATCCTGATTTGCGTTCGCTTTGGTCAGGGTTCTGCCCATCAGCAAACGTCTTCCGTTACTATACTGACAATCACGTTGTACAACTGCTACCCCTGAAGCCTCGGCTTCGTATCATCTTTCACCAGAATTCATCCTTTTCAGCGTTTAAGACCACCCAACTTAGAGAAAACAATAATGGTAATATATCACGATAATATTGCATTCATAGATATCAAAAATTCACAATTATAACACTCATGAAAAATGATATATTACCATAGTAACTGACAACAATAATACCCATAATAATCAAACACATCATACACAAGTTAGTCAGTTATTCAAAGCATATACAAATATCTCACAACGACGGACTTATATCAACAGGCATAACATATGATAGGCACATTATGGTCAGAGATATGTTTGCTAACAATTAATACTCTCAGACATAATTCTTGTGAGAGTACCACACTTTACTCCCCTACTTTGACAAAAGTATACTGTGGCGAGGGGCAGTGTAATCCTTTTTAGAAAGGATAGCATCTTAAATCCCCGAGTCTCACTCAAGGATCAAGCCTCACTGCTTCTCCCTCCGATTCCAGCACTTGTACCTTGCATACCCTTGTCAATAAAATAAACAACCTCACCATACACGCTTCGGGTGGTGTCACCCCGTCCTGTGTTGGTGAACCCACTTGACACAAAAATAGTTGGGGATTCACCCCCTACTTTTATATGGCCAATAATAGTTGTTTCCCTTATAGACCATGGCCTAACAAGGCTCTAACACTTTCCTCCTATTCAGTAGTAGTGTAGTCATTTTATCATAAAAGATACAACAGCAACACCCTACTATGGACCAGGAACATAGTTCCAACGTGGGTCTCACTACTGCCTCCAAGACAAGATTATAACTTCTTCAAAGTCATTTCTTAGGGGAACAATAACATATGATTGCAACCTTTCTTAGGGCAGACCTTACACATTGGCCACTACCTGAGAAGTACTTATCTTCAAGAGGCGGTCACTCCGTTCACCTCTGAATCCGCATCAGGCGTGGATTTTGCATAATATCTCTACCCCCTCTTTGAGGAGCAAACCAAACACACAAACCTTAATAGACAACTATAAATCGATAATTGGACTTGAGACACTCATACATATCATTGCAGACTGAATAGTTCAAATACATACTTCAGACACATGACCCATATAAATATTTATGACAAGGATAATTATCAAAGGAATATAATCATCAAGCACATAGCCTCACACAATCAGTCGTTAGGCAAACTTCCTCAGACAGTATCTGGCATATAGGAATGAGTTCAACATATAACTCAATAGAAATGCCCCCAAACAATTGTTCTCAAGTCCATAGTTCCAACTCATAGATTCAAGTGGATGGTTCAAACCTAAGAAAGGTTCAAGCGAAGGTCTAACATCAATTACTACTCATTGCCCCATCAAAGATAAGTAAAATAGTTTAGTGTTAGCTCCTTCACTGTTACTCCGACTGCCTCTAGGATCAGATACCCTCCTTTAACAAAAAGGGTGTCATGCAAATCTACTACTTCCCGTAGTCCTTTCTATTGAGGTCATAGTACGGTGCTCACTACACCCATTCACTGCTATATACGCCCAGCTCAAACACATTGCACGTGGCAGACCTCACACTTTCATGCCTATATAACCCAAACCACCACTTAGAACCCAGACTCAGGAATCCCATATTCAGATTCATAAAGCCTTTGGCCTCCTTAGCCTAACTCTCCTCGAAGTCCCTTGATGATGTCTAACATAATAGGCTCCCTTACTCGTCTTTGGCCTCACCCTAAACCCAACGTACCCTAAAGCCTTTTACGACCACTTAGGTAACTATTTTAGCCATAATAGGTACCTTATAGGTAACTATTTTAGCCATAATAGGTACCTTATAGGGTCTACCCTGCGATTAGCCGTGCTGATACCTCCTCATCTCACCTTAGCCATATCAAACATGTGAAGCATCATCCAAATCCGCCAATTATCAGGATCAAAAAAAATACCAACTTTGACTACCATCATACTAGCCAAAGTACGTGAGCACATAGTCAAAACGTCTATCCTTCCTGTGCCATCGTTACTGCACTAGCCACAACCACCTCACACAATCAACTCTCACTCGCCCTCTATCTAATGCCATCAATCGATTAGTCATAAAAAGCTCAACAAAAATCTTTCGTTTTGCCTCACGCAAAAGTTGGTCCATTCCTTCGTCGTGAATACATATGGAGCTTCCACAAGCCGCTCCGGCCGAGTGCGCTAGCCATACCTCTCGCGAGCCCCTACGATAGGATAGGGCCTACACGAGGCACAACTTACCTCCACCTTACAGGAGTTATCACTTCCCTTTGGTGGGCGTATCCCCTCTGAGCTACCAGTCCACAGTACAAAAACTAATCAGCTGCAATCGCAGAGGTGGACCAGCCGAGGGCGTTTCTCGTTCGCTGTAGCATAAGCGGTACGCGGGGTATTACACCTCTATCGAACCCGCGTGCGAACCGGCATCTTGGGGGGCTGAGGTCCCAAGAGCGACTCGTCACCGGTCGACCAGGACGCATCCCACATGCCACGCGCACACCACTATAAGGAACATAAAAATAAAAACACACACACACACACACATACATATACATATACAGAATGACACTGAACAAACAACGCGACAACACTCCCAGTCCCTTAGTAGTTATCCCACAACTTTCCGATGCAGAAATCGGATAGGCGTCTCGCGCGAGACTTAGTATAAAACCGCGGGGACGCAGGGCTAACTCATATGGACTCGCAATGCAAGCGTACGCAAGCGGTCGCGATGATGGCGTACTATGTAGTACCTATACTCATGCGGTCCTCGTTAATCTCGAGGTCGCATTCGACACTCAAGTGTCGGCTGACACGCGCCTTGAGGGATTGATCTCTTGACGCTGGACAACCGTTAAGTGCGATTGAGAACCACACCCTCTTCTGCACCCTGCGGAGAGTGGATGGTATACAAGTTCATACATGTGGTGACAATCGTCTCTTATTGCCCTTGAGACCAGCTCCTTCACCTAGGGCCGGGAGAGAAGGCAAGGGGTTTGACTTTGACGGCTGCCACGGACTACAACGTCCAACAATAAATTATAAAAAGCAAAGGATAACAAGGAATCTCCCTTTTTCCTTTAAAACATAATCTGTCTCGCCTTTACGCGCAATCACTGTAGGCCTCGCGAAAAACGCCCAAGAAATATGTATTTACATATATATACAGGGTTATAAATATGTGATGATCACTTCTCACAATAACAGTGAGACTCCTCTCAGCCATATGTATGTATGTGATCGCAGTCAATCAAATCCAGAATCCGAACCACAAACATACATGCAATCACATCAAAGATTTAACAAGAGTTCACACCCTATACGGGGTCAACTTCAACCATTCTCTTCACTCACACCCCTTGCTTTTAGCCATACAAACCTCAACCTTAGCGCACCCTCCCAACAATAAAATACTCAGTATCTTTGTTAAATGACCATTCAATAAAGTCCGGGTAAAAACACAATAAAACAGATTAAACCACATGGCTACAGCCTTTAGGTTGAGTGACAAGAATGGATTGGAGTTGAATCGTAAACCGACGAATCGGCAACCGACGTGTTATCAGTGATAACAGAAGGTCTGTCTCTTATACACATCTAGATGTGTATAAGAGACAGGTGATAACAGAAGGTGATCCTCGTAAGATCAAGCTGAGTCTAGTCATGATCTTGAATCAGAATCAATCAAGATGACCTGTAACACAAGACAGACCAATCCCTAAGTTAAACCTATAAGTCCATGGAGACTAATCTTCATATCACAATCTCACTCAAACTCTTCCTAATTAACTAAGTTTTAATCTACCTCTAAGCAAGTGTCCAAGGCAAGGTAGACTGATGGCAGAATCTCCCGTATTCAGGGTGGATCATAAGAGTCGTCACCTGTCAAAATATAGTCTATCTCTTTTAAAATAAGAAAATTTCGGCAACACTTCCCGTAGGAAAAGTGTCTTTCCAGAATTTATATCAGCTCAAATATGAAAACAGGAATAGTCTTCAACTTTCCAAAGTCCAACTTTTGTCTAAGTCCCTGAACCAACAAAAATTTGGGCAGCACTCCCTTTAGAAAATGAGACTTCCCAGATTTTTACAAAGCCATATATATAATTTAGACAAGTTGAACTTTGAAATATATGGCTACTGTGTCCGTCAATAGAGAGTTCGATTGCGGCAGTTCATCTGTTACAAGCTAGCGGAGGCGTTACGACTTGAGGAGGCTACGAGGGGGTCGTCTGAGAAAAGGCAGTTCGACCGTCGTTGACTGGGTGGGCTGCGTTTGTTGCAGGTGGCTACGCGTTGCCAACAATTTGACGAGGTGTGAGGGAAGTGAAAGTTATTGCCAGGCAACGGTGTTATCTGAGATCAAGGTAGTGGGACTTGGTGCCATGATCAGGCTTGTGAAGGGGACTACCGCTGCGACTGGAAGATTCATCAGAGGGCCGGTTGTCAACAGTTTCACTTCGGGTTGACTAAGTTGTTGTGCATTTTGGTCATCACTGCGGGACCCTCATGCGAGTGAAGGAACCAACGCCCTCTTGCGCGAGTCTTAGAGCACCCTTCTTGTATCTGAGACTCTCAACGCTGCTTCTTCTGTTCTTCTGACTCTAAGTTTAGTCCTTTGGTTCTGGGAGGAAGGCGGCAGGCGGGATTGCAGCCCGTAGGTCCGCAGCAAGACTCTGTGGGAGGTTCACCTCACCGATTGCGGGAGCTCTGCTGGAACTAAGGAGGAGTTCTGGAGGCAGGGAACCAAGGGGTAAAGATTTCGTTCTCCCTCTATAAACTGAGTTATAACCCCTATCTGTACATCTTGCTATGGTTGACTCAGCATACTGCATGTATTTTACTTTGACTTTGAGTTTGACTTCAGAATATAATCCGGACTTAAATAAAGGAATACATGTGTAATCTCAATTTCAGCTTTGTTGATTGTTTGAAAGCAGATTGTGAAACAAAAGGTGTGCATCAGGGGGGAGGCTGGGAGAAGGACAGTTTTGTCTGATATTTGGCTGGGTCATTGAAGGCTGGGAAGTCCCCATAAGTTTGGGAAGACTCGGTGCTGTGCTTAGTTTAGAATTGTTTGGAGAGTCAGACATGTCCCATAAGTTTGGGTGGTCTGATTGCTCTGACTTGCGAGGGCTGTTTGTGGTTGATTTTTCATAGAAGTCAAGCATGTCCCATAAGTTTGGGTGGTTTGGTTGCCTTGATTACTTTGGGATTTCACTGCCTCCTTTGGTTCTGAACGAGGAGGCCTGAGCATGTCCCATAAGTTTGGGTGACTCAGCCTCTTCCTGTTTTATTTTTGAGGGAGTTTTGGCTGAGGACAAGGCATGTCCCATAAGTTTGGGTGGCCTTGACCCCATGCCACGCACAAGTTGAATCAGAGAGAAACGAATTAGACAGAGGACCAGACATGTCCCATAAGTTTAGGTGGTCTGGCCCAATGCCTCACACATTTTGGAACCCGAAGGCTATAATTTGTTTATACTTTACTACTATTCAATCTATGAACAGACTAGTCAGGCAGGGTCCCATAAGTTTGGGTGACCTGATTATAGCCTATCACAAAACGGAAAAGAGTACTAACTAACAGTAAACAGGTGGTAAGAAGGGGCAGGCTGGACCTCGAACTAAGTTGTCGGTTCAGTCATATGCCGCCTTATAAGATTAAGTCCAGATAATTATATAAAGTGGGGATACTTAAACAGTTCGGGGCGACTAGGGTGGCCTAGTCACGTGCCCAAAGAAGAGAGAAGTAGTTGTGCCCCCTGTTTTGTGTATACTCAATGACTAAGTTAGGCATGTCCCATAAGTTTGGGTGGCTTGACTTTATGCCTTATGTAAGCTGGGCATAAAGGGACAACTCATGAAAGATTATGAACTATTGTTTGACAAGGTTTAACCCTGGGGCAGGTGAGAGTACTTACCATTGTGGTTTGACCTGCATGTGGCTGAGTGAGGCCTCTACTTAGTCTGAGTTTCAGTTTGACAGGTAGTTGCTTTAGTTGCTCGCCACGTGCTAGAGCGATAGGCGTTAGTTCAATTTTTGCATTTTCTGAGCTAACTTTATTTTTACTTAGGACAGTTTCTGCATTTTCTAAGATCATTGTTATACTTGGTAAATGAGTCATTGTGTTGTTTGCCGTATCTAGCAACAACCGGCATCACCACCCATAGGGCCACGGACGAGCTCTCAACCTGTCAAGCCTTGCTCTTCCTTTTGCTAGCCACCCAACAGCCCTTCTGCGAAGCTGACCACGATGAAGAGCCCCTGCGTTGCT
This sequence comes from Chara braunii, assembly GCA_003427395.1. Classification (NCBI taxonomy): domain Eukaryota; kingdom Viridiplantae; phylum Streptophyta; class Charophyceae; order Charales; family Characeae; genus Chara; species Chara braunii. The sequence continues at coordinate 3,605,733 of BFEA01000073.1, read as the reverse complement.
ACTTCTCAGGCCGCGGGCCACGCCGACCCCTTTTTAGCTCGCAACAACGACCGTTCATAGACCAGTCGTGGCACCCCGTTCCTTCTACTCTATGTACCTCCCTTGCTCACTGCTTCACACACCCAGACCGCTGGGCTGGTCAGCGCACTAGCTGAACAGGTATGTTTCTAACACTGTGTTCCGCTGTCCCTCTACTTCGCTCGCTAAAGCCCGCCAATTCTTCCGCCAGCATGCAGCCCGTCGATTCTCCCTCAGTGGGCGAAGTACCGGTCAACAGGTAAGCCTCCAACCCCGCCCGATCACCCCTGCAGACAAGTAGGTTCTCAATCCTACGACCGGCCCCATGCTACTTCCATTGATGAAATGAGCAGACTCGAATGGGTGTTTCCGCCCGAACACACCTGCCGACTGGTAAGCCTCCAACCCTGCAGCTGGCTTCACGCTAACCCCTCGGTAGGATGCGCAAAATCGAATGGATCTCTCGCCGGAGCACGGTCAGATGCACGCTGTTCAGTTACGCGCTTCAACGAGATAGGGAGCGACCACTTCCTTCGACATCGCGAGCGACGCTCTGGCCCATTAGTAAGTCCCTAATTCGCGGCTCATTCCTCCCGCTACCCCTGTCGGCTGGATGAGTTCAATCGAATTAATCTTCCAGCCCGCGGAGGAAGGGTTGGGTGTAAGTATGCCCGCGGCACTCCCCTCCACTCCGGTTCTTCAAAGTCCTCATTCAAATATTTGCCACTGCCGCTAAGACCCACGTTGGGACCCGCTCCAGTTAAAGCCGTACCACGAGCCTGTAGCAGGCCCGCCCCCCTGACTATGTGACCACTGTCTGTGTGTGGGCGGCCGTCGGGGACCCGAGGTGGTGGCAAACACAGACTGAGCAAGGCAGGCCAAAGGTAGACTGGGGAGGCGCTAAGGCGGAGGGTGGGAGCGACACAGACGTGCGGATCATCCGTCGGAATTGGGTATAGGGAGAAAGACTAATTGGGCCGTCGCGGGGTCAGCCGGTTTCTGAGATATCGCCTGACCAAACAACTCTGGCCGTCACGGGCCGCTACGACCGGGCATTGCGTTGACAAGAGGTGAGCAGTCGAGCCAGGCGCAATGTAGGTGTTGACGTTGCCGGGTGGGCCGCTGCGTCGAGCGCCGGTGCGTGCATAGGAAGGGACAGCGAGCGAGGCAGCAGAGAAAAGGCCGACGGAGCGCAAGAACCGGACGTGAGTGAGGCAAAAACGAGCGAACGGGCGAAGCAGTAGGGGGGGCGGATGAATATGGACGGAAAGGTGCGGTGGATGCATGTAGATAGCGAGCAGGCTATGGCCGGAGTAAGCGCAGAGAGAAGGGGGCGCTGGGTGTTGTAGGGTCGTTGCGGCCGGATGTTGTGAGCGATAGCCTCGAAGGAGGACGGGGCCGACACGGTGGTGAGAGCGGGCTGAGTGAACCCGGATGGGAAGTTGCGCCGGGTGCGCGCGACGCCAGGGAGAGGTCGGAGATGGTGGGAAGGAAATGGCAAAGCCCGCCCGTTTCTTGATAAAATCGGGCGGGGAAAGAACCTACTCGGGGGTTTCGAAGCAGGGCGATTGCGAATTCGAGGTTAGTTTAGGTAGAAAGTTAGTAGAATTAGAGCTAGTAGGGAAATAAGTCATGGGGAGCTATGGTGGAAAAAGGGTGGGGAGTGAGGAAATTCTATCTCGCTCGTTTTTAAATGAAATCGAGCGAGAGAAGATTGGTTTTAGAGGTTCCAACCTACTGCGAATGTAATGGTGGAAATAGATTTGAGTTTGGGTGGTTACTTTTTGCATAATGTTGGAACGAAGCTGCGCCCAGGCAAAGAAGGAGTTTTGAGATAAGCGATGTATCTTTCCGTGCTTTAGCGGAATATTCGTTTCATTTTGCTCATCCCATCGTTGGAGGTAGCATGAGGCCGGACGCGCAGCGTAGAGAGAGAGAGAGAGAGAGAGAGAGAGAGAGAGAGAGAGAGAGAGAGAGAGAGAGAGAGAGAGAGAGAGAGAGAGAGAGAGGTTTTGTTGAGGAAGAGAGAGAGGTGCAGGGCGGACAGAAATACGTACCTGTTGTAGTATGGCGTCGTGCCTTCTTGCGTTTTTGCGGAGGACGGATGGTGCTCCCGCAAAAAGCCCCGCCACTCACGTTCCCTCCCGCCCGTGGGCTAATCACCCGCCGGCTCGCACGCACATCGACTTCATCAGCCCGCGTCTAAGGACGGACAACGTGGAGGATTTTCGCCAGCATCCCAAACACGCGGAAACTCGTAAGTCATCCACGGAAGGCCCGTGCTTAAGGTTCTCGACTGCCGTGAAGGCCTCTAAGAACCGGCGCCGCCCCTGAGCCAAGAAAAGACCGATAATAAAATATTTAAATTTTTAATCGACGAAATATGACGAACGAGGGAAACGAAAATGTTAGCACCGTCCTAACGTCGCCGACGGCAAAACCAAAGGGGATAGCCCCGTCGGGCCCTCAACCCCTCGGTCTCCCTTGTACTACTCTAATAACCGCGGGTCGTCGCCGCTCGATCTCGATCCCTGAATCTCTCAGATAGAAGTCCGACACTATAACTAATAGTGCTAGGCCCAAGTCGGGGTCTAGCTCCGACGAACGCCTAAACAAACGGACATCGCGCGACGCGCGGGTCTACCGAAAACACTTCAAAGCCTCCTTGTTGTCGATGTTGTTCTCCGCTCATGCACATGGGTCACTGACAAGCACATCAATCACCGAGATATAATCTTTTTAATCCTAACTGAATCAGAAAGTAAAAAAAATCCGGCCGGCGATTACGCCAACTCTTCAATCATCAACAATTAAAAAGATCACGCGTGCCTTAATTCCTCGCGTCCACACACTCTTTATTCTAGTCAACCATCAGCCGCATAGACAACGGACACTGCCATATTCAAACTTTAAACTAAACTTATTTTCTGTCGCTTGCAAAAACTAAGGCGGATACCCTTGTAAGGGTATTCGCACCGACATCGCAGAACCCTCCCGGCCACGTCACGCAGGAGTTGGTCTACTTCCTCGTTGCGAATACATATGGAGTTTCCGCAAGCCGCTTTGGCCGAGTGTGCCAGCCATACCTCCCGCAAGCCCCTACGACAGGATAGGGCCTATGCGAGGCATGACTTACCTCCACCTTACGGGAGTTGACACCTCCCTTCGGTGGGCGTATCCGCGCCGAGCTACTAGTCCATAGTACGAAAGTTGATCAGTTGCAATCGCAGAGGTGGGTCAGCCAAGGGCATTTCTCGTTCGTTTTAGCATAGGGGGTACGTGCGGTATTTCGCCTCTATCGAACCCACACACAAACCGACATCTTGGGGGGCTGAGGTCCCAAGCGCGACTCGTCGCCGGTTGACTAGGACGCATTACACGCTCCACGCGCACA
>BFEA01000073.1:3586017-3601576 GCA_003427395.1 Chara braunii | reverse complement strand
TATATATATATATATATATATATATATATATATATATATATATATATATATATGTATGTGAGCGCAGGCAATCAAATCCAAAGTCCGAATCACCAAACATACTTGCAATCACATCAAAGATTCAACCAAAAAGTTCATGCACTACATGGGGTCAACTTGAACCATTCTCTGCACTCACACTCCTTGCTTTTAGCCATATAAGCCTCATTCTTTGTGCAACTCCTCAAAATAAAACACTCAGTACTTTTCTCCAATGACCATTCAAATAAAGTCAGGGTGAAAACTTAATAAAACAGTTCAAATCACAATGTTAAAGCCTTTAGGTTGAGTGACAGGAGTGGATTGGAGTTGAATCGTAAACCGACGAATCGGCAACCGACCTGTTATCAGTGATAAGAGAAGATGATCCTTGTAGGATCAAGCTTAATCTAGCCCTAATCCTGAATCAATCGATCAAGAAGACCTGTAACACAAGACAGGTCAATCCCCAAGCTAAAATCATATGTGTATGGAGAATACAGCTCCATAACACATTCTCACCCAAGACCCTTCTACAAGCTAAGCCTAAACTTGCCTTTAAGTTAGTGCCCAACACAAGGCAGACCTATGGCAGCATTTTTCCTATTCAGGGTGGATTGCCAGAATTGTCACTTGTCAAAATAATCTAACTCCTTTAAACTAAGAAAATTTCAGCAGCGCTTTCCTTAGAGAAAATGTTATTCCAAGACTTATACAGAGTTAAGTTCAGAATTTAAAATGACTTTGACTTCTCAAGGTCTAATTTTGTCTAACTCCTTGAATTAGCAAAAATTTGGGCAGCACTCCCTTTAAAAAAAAAAAAAATCCAAATTTTACTAAGTCAAAAAAGTCAGAAAGGTTGGATTCTAAAAAAGGTAAAGTTTGACCAACTCCTTGGTTTTTGTAGAAATTTCGGCAGCGCTTCCCATAGAGAAAGTCACTTGCCAAGATTTATACAAAGCCAAGTGTAAGAATTGATCCAAAAAATGCATGAATTGATCTAAGTAAATAAAATAGCTAAGAAAATGCATAAATTTACCTAACTCCTATCACTCTAGCACGTGACGAGCAAGTAAAGCAACTACCTGTCCAACAGAAACTCAGGCTAGGTAGCAATCTCACTTTGTCACATGCAGGTCAGACCACAAAGGTAAGTACTCTCACCATCGCAAGTCATCGTTGGCAAACAATAGTTCATAGCCTTTCAATGATTTATCCCTTCTTACCCAGCTTACATAGGGCATCGAGTTAGGTCATTCGTCTTAGAAACAATGCCAACTTTTTGCCTTAGTTATACACGAACAGGTTGCACAACTACTTCTCTTTTCATTGGGCATATGACTAAGTCATTCGTCTTAGAAACAATACTTAGTTGCCCTGATCTGTTTCATAGCCAAGTTATATATATGTTTTTGAGTTTATGTTCAAAATTGGATGTAGGACTGAGTCATTCGACTTAGAAACAATGCTCAATCGGCCTAGGTTACCTTCAGTTATAGCTCATTAATTATACTCTCTTAATTTGTGATAAGGCTATAGTCAGACCATTCGTCTTAAAAATAATGTTTGGTTAACCTTGTTCTTATAAGCATATAGGTATAGAAATATATAGAGAGTCATATTCCCTTGTTCATGTTAAAATCCAGTGGCCTCAGACTTAGACCATTTGTCTTAGAAACAATGTCCAGTCTTTGACCTGAACCTCCCTCAGAATAAAACAACCAAAAAAGTTGAGTCATTCGTCTTAAAAGCAATGCTCAACCCTCTTTTCTCAACATTGAAAAAGGCAGAGTACTCTGGGTCAAGACCCAGAGACTGTTTAGAAACCACCCAAAATAAACATCGGTCAGACCATTCGTCTTAGAAACAATGTCTGACCCTTAAAAGTTTTCATAGTTAATACCCTAAAACAAAACAACAACCAGACCATTCATCTTAGAAAAAATATTTGGCCCTTCAGAAAACAGCCAAATAAACATAGCTCTGGGGCATTCAACTTAGAAACAATGCCCAGTCCTTGGTTAACCCGGTCAAACGTATGCAGTATGCCTTCCTCCCACCTTCCCCCAGTTTCACCCCTTTGTCTGCTTTCAATCAAAATAAAACTGAAACTTATACTTCACTCTCACACATTTCGTCCATTCAGTCTGATTATGTCCTGGAAAAAAACAAAGTCATAGGGGCAACACATACACACATCAATCAAACTACAAGGAAATAATCAAGCATGGGTATAATGGATTCATACAAATTGAAAAAATACATACTTGTCAGTTCCCTGCCTCCAGAACCTCGCCTAGGTTCCGGCAGAGCTTCCGCAATCGGTGGGTGGACTCCCCACAGAGTCTCGTCGCGGTCCTACATGTTGCAATCCCGCCTGCCGCCTTCCTCTCAGAACCAATAGACCAGACTTGGAGTCAAAAGGGCAGAAGGAGTTGTCATTGAGTCTCTCAGATACAAGGGTGGTGCTCTCAGACTCGCGCGAGAGGGCCTTGATACCTTTACTCGCCTGAGGGCCCCGCAATGATGGCCAATGTGGCAAGCAACCGACCAATTTAAGATCAAACAATTAAGCTTTGACCCCCCGATGGTCCTTCCAAATCGCAGCAGTAAACCCCCTTCGCCAAGCCCTAGGACCCAGAGTATCCTGGCCACAGGTACGTCTGTGATCTCTCGGCCTTCCTCCAACTGTCTTTCTTAATGGGCAGTTTGTACACCGCCCAACCACCTAGCTTGCACAGCTCAATTGGCCTGCTGTAGCTTTATTTTGCAGTGAACGACGCTGCTAACCAAAGACCGAATCTGTAGTTTTTGCCACTCACCCTCCATCTCTTCGGTCAGCAGCGAACAGCGTACGACCTAGCAGGTAAGTCAACGCCGCATTGACACTCCTCTATGTGGTGGGCACCAAGCTCGCTCATGTGCACGAGGCCGATGGGGACTGAGCCCAAGACCTCCTGAATGCCCCTTGAGTGCCTTTACCAACTGGGCTAGGCCACTGGATTCAGACTCTCATCTGCGGTCCAACGGCTTCACATGCGCATTGATTGAGCAGCTTCGCTATGTACTGAAAGAGAGGGAATTTTTTGCAGACACGGGAATATAAATTTGTCCACGACAGTTCTTTCACGCCACCAGCAGATACGTATGTCCTTCCTCCTCGTCACTGTGCACTCGGAAATGTAGAGGACTGGTATTCCCGCCAATGGAATGGGCAGAATCAAAATGAATCCTTTACTTGAACGTGGAGCTATACACTGCCACTTGCGAGGCTGCGCCCACTCGTTTTCACCCAATACGCCAAGGAACAGGAAACAAAAGGAAACTCGGCTCCCGAGGGTTGTTGCACTATTAGTCATCGAGGTAGGTGTTTTCCTTGCTCCCTCTTGCGTGCGCTTTTACTTTATGCCGCTATTCATCTTTTCTTCTTCTGTATATTTGGCCTACACGTCGACCCGGTCAGGTCACCATCCATCTTGCGGCCGTCCTCGTGAAGAGAAACTCCAGCTGGAATACAGAAGTACAGAGTGTTGTCCGAAACCCGTGCACACAGAGAGGTTAGTTGCTCTGAGTAAAGTCGAGGCACAAATCGTTTCCTTCCTTCTTCATGCACCTGGCCGACCTCACGACCAGGTTCACAATCTTATCTGCTGCATAACAGAGATGAGGAGCCACGAGCGAGAAGGAGCTGCAAGCGGCTGACGATAGACAAACACACTTGCGGCAGGTATGCCTTCAATCCCACGACTGACTTCGCGTGCATGCCAACAATAGGCTAAGCCTTCAATCCCACGACTGACTTCGCGTGCATGCCAACAATAGGCTGAACAAAATAGAATAAACCTTCCACTACAGTATGGGTAGATTCATTCGTCGCAGCTCCTATCTCCCGTACCTCCGAATCCATCTACTAGCGTTAAGAACTAAGCTCATGATCTAACTCGCAGCTACATAGAGCCCCCGCCTCGGCCTTTAGTTTGCTTGATTCTATGCAGGATCGAGCGATATCACCGTTTTTCACCCTCACCATATCCACCTCTACCACCTCTCCACGCAGCCCGTTTTCTCATAGCACACAAACTGACACTCCTTTCCTAAATCTAACTCCACCAACTAATTCACAATGCTCTAAAACCCTACCGTAACACCTTCACTCACTCGATTTCATGAAGAATCGAGTGAGTTTTCTTTAATTTTTCCCTTCGACATAGCCTTCTTCCACCATCCTCCGCGCACCCCATCTATCTTCTATCTCTAATCCTACTAACTTCCCTCACATTCTGACCTCACTAATTGATTCGCCAGGGGCTAAAGCCCCCAAATCGATTCCTATTCTAGCCGATTTTGTTGAGAATCGGATTAACAACGATATTCGCACTCCTGTCCGACTTTCACCCGTCTCCGCCATCACTGCTTTCTACCACCCCATTTCTGAATGAACCCTGGCACGATTTTGCGCCAGGTTCACTTAGCTCATCCCTGCACCTTGCCACTTCCAGCGCTGCTCGTAGCCCTCATGGCACAGCAGCCACTATCCTTCTGCGACTCTGATCGTGCCAATGGATTCGCGGTGCTTCACATCTCTGTTTTCACTCCCTAGCTTGCCCGATTCCATCTCGAATCGGGGGAGAACTCCATTCCTTCGCTATTCCATACTGTCTTCTGCTACACTCCGCTTGGTTGGCCTAACGCATGTCGCTTCGCAGCCTTGCTTCGCCCGCTTCTGCTAGCGCAGCCCAACCGGACCCGCCGCTCTGGCTTAGCGCTCATCGCCCGTCTGCTGTTGTACTTCAATGTCCGTCGCCCGCTGCCTCGCTGAGCCTGTCCTGTGCCTCCCCCGTGACTCTGCGCTCGCTGCCTCGCCCGCTGCTGCCTATCGATGTACCGTTGGCCCTGCCGAGTAGCATTGAGCAGGGACTGCTGAAGTCCATAGGGGGAGAGGACCAGAGGGGAGGCACGATGACTGACCCATCGAAGAAGCTTGGTCATGATGCTACCGGCTAGCCCTTGGCTGGTACCACCCACCCGCTACAGCAGATATCGCCCCTGCTGGTGGGTGCAGCTCCCGCATGTTCCCTCGTTGGAGGCTTAAGCACGGGTGTAACTACTATAGAGTTCACCAAAATACTATAACGGGGTAACCTCGGCGCGGTCATGAAAACAGTTCGTGGTCACACTTCAGGCCACCCTGCGAATACAACACCCCCTCACGCGACCTCGCCAGGCCCGAAACGTGGGTCATATACATTCAGCACTACCGACTCTCTTTCCTCAAATGCAATCACACACTCAAGCCCTGACCACGCCGTGTTCTTAGCAACGACGTGGTAGAAGACTTTCGCTAACATCCTGGACCCGCGAACCCGTCAAACGAGGCGCGCACTCAAGGTCCTCGACTGCCGTGACGGCCATTAAGCCCGGCGTCGTGTCCAGGTCAACGGCATGCCGGATTATAACAAGCAATTAATAGAAACACGACGCTAAAAAGAATTACTTAGAAAGTGCCACCACCGATCGGACGCCACCATCGACAAAACCAAGGGGGATAGCCCCGCCTGACCCTCAACCCGTCGGTCCCTTCATGCCGCTCTGATGCTCCCGCGCCGCCAGCCAGCAAGATTGTACGTCGGCGCTAAGGAAGTTGAAGCGCGCGTTAATAGAGTATCCTATCCTCAAAGCAGCAGATCCGTCCTTGCCATTTGTCGTCACCACGGACACGAGTCAGTATGGTATAGGCGTCGTGCTACAGCAGGACGACGGCAATGGCTACAGACCCGTAGAGTTCATGTCAGCGAGGATGCCCTCAGCAGCTCCCGCATGTTCCCTCGCTGGAGGCTTGAGCACGGGTGTAACTACTATGGAGTTCCCCAAAATACTATAACGGGGTAACCTCGGCGCGGTCACGAAAACAGTTTGTGGTCGCACTTCAGGCCACCCTGCGAATACAACACCCCCCCACGCGACCTCGCCAGACCCGAAACGTGGGTCGTATACATTCAGCACTACCGACTTTCTTTCCTCAAATGCAATCACACACTCAAGCCCTGACCACGGCGTGTTCTTTTTTTTTTTTTCTTTTTTTTTTTAATTAAACACTCACGCCGGTGATAGTGGTGCTGATAAGAGCAAACACCACTACCACTCAGGGAGAGGCTCCATCTACCTGCTGGAAAACGGGTCCAGCGTCGCATATACAATGTGATACAATGTGATCAGAAGAAATAAGAAGACAAGTCCTGCTGACATTGATTACCCTGGAAACCAGGGGATTGACCAAGCGGGACACTGAGAATACTCTGCCTATCAAAAGACACACAGATTGTGGGATTGACTGGGATTTGACTTAGCAGGGGCGGGGCAGGGAACCTCTTCACCACATACACGGCGCCAGATAGTTACTGCTGTTTACTAGCTCCTTTATCCCCTACCAGCTCCCGAGAACTATCGCCTGCGAACCCAGTCAACCTCTGAACCACTGCATTTCTACCAGCGTCCCATCTACAGAAATTGAGAATGTCTGAAAGCAATAAGAACAGTGGCAGTGAGGACTGTCAGCATTGATTACCCTGTCACAAAGGGAATGACTGAGCAGCCTAGATAGAGTCTTGTTCACCCTCCAATGGGGGGAGACCTGTCTACAATGATTACCCTTGCATGCCCAACGCCAGATATCTACATCTGCATACTAGCCCTCCCTCCCCCACCCGTCCCAGCCTGAACTATCTATTCCGACTGCTATGCCTTGAAATCGCGTCCTCAGTCTAGCCCATCCAGTCCGGACCAACCATACAGTTTGAAAAGAGGGAGGGGAGGGGACAGGGAGGTTTTCGCTGAGTCGCATGGGGATTATTGTGTCCATCTTAGTCCTATTCCTGAAAAAACGAGCCTATCCCATCCCGTTGCTATGCCTTTGAAAACGCATTAGAGGGGGATCAGTTCGTCCTCAGTCCCGCCCATACCGGTCCAGACCAACCAAACAGTTTGAAGGGGGGGGAAGAGATCAGGGAAATCTTCACTGGTTCGCATGGGGATTGTTGTGTCAATCTTAGTCCATTCATGAAAAACAAGCCTGTAGTCCCTTACTAGAAGCCTCCTCTCTTGTTCTTCCCCGAGGTCATTTTGGCCACCTTTCCATTCAACTTCCCCAATTCCCCCCCCCTTTTCCCCTCCAAGCCAGGTCAGGCTAAAATCCTTAATTTTTTGTTGGATATCTTTCAGTGAGTGTAGTGGCTGGATCTGCGCCCTAACTTTCTCCCATTTTGCTGAGATTTCGGTTTGGATCTGTTGTTGTATGCTTTCTGTAAACTCTGGGCCGTCCAGCCGTGCTCTTTCCCTTTCGTATGTACAACATCGTCGCCAGAGGGCCCAGAGCACCGCCTTGCGGCTCAGTTTGAACATGTTGCAGGTGAAGTCGTCGAGTTGATCGTAAGGGAAGGCTTCACATAGCAAGGCTTTCCAATCCCACGACCACTAGATCTGGGTTTCTAGTTGCTCCCAGATTCTATCCCACCATCTCCACAGCTATACTGCACCCGGGCACTGGAGGAAAATGTGTTCAATTGTTTCTGGCAATTTCCTGGAGGGAAACGTATCGGTGCAGAGCCTACACCAGGGGAGGGCTAGGCCCCTTTGTTCTAAGTTTGTTCTTACGATCAACCAGTCATTTGTTGGCAGGCACCGATGCTCAATCTGCCATTGCAGCGAGGCGAATTTTGCTGGTTTCTCCTTTATCGTTTTAAACCATTTTATATTTCTTAGCTTGTTCTTATCAACATTTAGGTGGTTCATCCAGCGTGCCTCTACCCGATCGTGCAGGTTAATATGCGGCCTGAGCAGTTTGTAGGTCGATTTAACAGTCAGGTCGTATAACGATCTGGTGATTTTCCTGCCCTTCCTTGCCGGGGTAGTCCATGTCCATTCTTCAGGGTCCAAGGCGAGTTGGTGGATCGGAATCCGGGGGCAGTGGGCGATCTATTGCTCCTTTTCATGGAGCACTCTGATTCTGAATAAGTCCTCTTTCGGGCACGACATTGTTTCTTATGGAGAAGTTCTTTGGAGTATGTTGTTACTGCCTATTTAAAAGAGATTGACTATTATGGGTCCGTCTGAATCGCAGTGTGCGACGTTGCCCACCTGCTCTGAGCGGTCCCTCAATGCCACCCAGTGTGATTCTTGAAGGATCAGGCCTTTCCTAAGAATTCTCCACCAGGCTAGGGGGATCTTTTCAATTATGGCCTCCAGGGTAACTTCCGGTCGATGGCAGTAGCGTAGTCTCTTCCTTAGTTGGCCCGGGTCAATCCAGTTCCTTTGTTCCTTATCCAATACATCATATACTCTTGTTACACCCCGCCTGACCCAGCCTTGCCATGGTGAATCCATGCAGTGGAGGGTTTGACCCTTTGAGTCTGTTATCCATCTATTCCCAAAAAGCGGTTGTCGTGCCACCTCTTCCCATCTTTCTGGTGGTTTTTTGTCTGGCAGGGGGTCCGGCCAAAAGGGGCCGTTTCGTAGGTCGGCCCTTGCTGCTTGTCTAGGTGAGTCCGGGGAGGGGCAGTCATACCTCGCGCCCCGTCTTGGGATGGGTCATTCTTTGTTTTCTAGCCACATCAGCGGTGCCAGGCGGGCGATCTGTTGTTTGTGGTGCCAGGCGGGCGATCTCTTCCAAGGCCAGCTCCCTCCACGGGGTGTCTCGGTTGAAAAGGAGGCGTTTGAGCCATTGCAACGCAAGAGCCTTACTAGTTTGCAACAGGGGATCTATTATTCCCAGCCCACCTTTCATTCTTGGTTGGGTTACAACTTGCCAAGCCACCCTGTTGATCACATTACTCTCCTCGTGATTGCCTCTCTATAGGAAGGTTGCTATTTGGCGCTGCAGGGGACGCAGGGCGTTCTTATCCAAGGCCCAGATGGTTGATTTGTACCACAAGGAGGCCAGAATTACGTTATTTATTATTAGAGAGCGCCCTATAAGTGAAGTGTGTTTGTTCTTCCATAGTAACATCTTTTCCCGGGGTGGGCCAGAGATCCACCCTAAGCGGGGCTTCCTTGGGTAGCCATTTGAGTTTGGGTTCTTCAGGAGGCCGCACTCCTTGGTGGTGTATCCACCAGCCTTGAGTTTTATTTCCCCAGTTAACCTTCATATTTGCCAACCTACAGAAGCGGTCCATCATGTGTTGGACTTCCGCCATCGATGGATGGGAGGCCTCAATCATTCGTGTTAGGTCGTCCGCAAACAGAGAGCAGATTGGAATTGCATCTTGCGATATTGAAGACACTTGTATTCTTTGGATATCCTTATGCTTCCTTAGGTTGGCTTCCATAGCTTCCATGACAATGACGAACAAAAACAGGGCTAAGGGGTCCCCTTGCCTGACTGACCTTTGGAGCTTTATAGGTGGGGATAGGTTGCCATTCACCATGACTCTAGTCATTGCATTTGTATGGAGGATCTTCACCCATCGTCTGAAGCACGGACCACAGTTGAATTTTTCCAAACATTTGTCTAGGAACAACCAGTCCACATGGTCATATGCTTATTCAAAGTCAATAAAGATAATTGTTGCATTGCTTTTGGATTGTCTTGTTAATTTGATCACTTCGTTTACTAGCAGGGCGTTATCCTGGATGTCCCTACCATGAATGAAGCCAGTTTGGTCAGGGTGTATGATATTAGGCAGGACCGACAACAACCGGTTAGCTAGGGCTTTGGCGATTAGTTTATATACCACAGTAAGTAAGGTAATGGGCCTGTAATTCCTAATATTTGTTCTTTCCCCTTTCTTATACAGGAGGGTCAGTACACCCTGGCTCACCATCTCCCCTGTCTGGCCAGTTGCCCATACAGCCCGATGACCACGCAGTGTTCTTAGCAACGACATGGTAGAAGACTTTCGCTAACATCCTGGACCCGCGAACCCGTCAAACGAGGCGCGCACTCAAGGTCCTCGACTGCCGTGACGGCCATTAAGCCCGGCGTCACGTCCAGGTCAACGGCATGTCGGAGTATAACAAGCAATTAATAGAAACACGGTGCTAAAAAGAATTACTTAGAAAGTGCCACCACTGACCGGACACCGCCGTCGACAAAACCAAGGGGGATAGCCCCGCCGGACCCTCAACCCGTCGGTCCCTTCATGCCGCTCTGATGCTCCCGCGCCGCCAGCCAGCGAGATTGTACGTCAGCGCTAAGGAAGTTGAAGCGCGCGTTACTAGAGTATCCTGTCCTCAAAGTAGCAGATTCGTCCTTGCCATTTATCGTCACCACGAACGCGAGTCAGTATGGTATAGGCGTCGTGCTACAGCAGGACGACGGCAATGGCTACAGACCCGTAGAGTTCATGTCAGCGAGGATCCCCTCAGAAGGTTGCTACCTCGACGTATGAGAGAAAACTCTACGCTCTTAGGCAGGCCTTGGAGACTTGGAGCACTGGAAACACTACCTGCTTGGAAGACACTTCAAGGTGTATTCAAACCATGAAACCCTTAGATGGTTGAAGACACAGGCCAAGATGACACCTAAGTTGACTAGGTGGGCCGCTGAGATAGACCAGTACGACTTTGAGCTCAAACCAGTTAAGGGCAAGTACAATGTAGTTGTGGATGCTCTGCGTTGGAGATCAGACTACTTTGGAGCTATAGTTCACTATCTGGACATAGGGAATGACCTGCATGAGAAAGTTAGACAAGTGTATGCGCAAGACCCTATTTATAGTGACCTCCTCAAAAGAGTCAAGGATGCCCAGAGACTGAACCAGACTACCGCACTACAGAAGGGTTGTTATTTGAGAAGACTAATGTAGTAGACCGTCTGTGCGTCCCTAACAGCGAGGAGATTCGTAGTCTGATCCTAGGGGAATGCCACAACACAGAGGGACATTTCGGTTGGCAAAAGACTCTAGCCAATCTGATGTATGCATATACCTGGCCAAGAATGAAGGTTGATTGCATAGAGTATGTCCGCAGTTGCAAAGTATGCCAGAGAAATAAGAGTACTACGTGAGCCCTTTTAGGTCTTCTTAGACCCTTGCCTATTCCAGACCAGCCCGGAGACTCAGTGTCCATTGACTTTATGGATACCCAAGTCAAGAGTAGGCACGACAAGAGCCAAGTCATGGTCATAGTTGATAGATTTAACAAATATGTTGTTTTTGTTCCTTTGCCTGTAGAGGCCCGTACTGAATTAGTGATTCATAAGTTCTTTTATTTTTGGGTTAGTGAGCATGGAGTCTCGTTGTCTATGGTCAGCGATAGAGATAATCGCTTCACTAGCCAGAACTGGTAGGAGCTAATGAAAGCTTATGGATCTAAGTTGTTGATGTCGTCTGGCCGCCATCCAGAGACTAACGGTCAGACAGAGCAGATGAACAAAATCCTGCAACAAGTTCTACGTATGTACATTAGACCCGATCAGATCAACTGGGACGAGATGTTACCCAAGGTAGCCAGTGCGTACAATAACAGTGTGCACTTGTCCACATGTCGCACTCCCAATGAGCTGCACAAGCCCTTTAGACCGCGCAAACCGTTTGAGAGACTTAACCGGGATCAGATTCACAGGCTACCGCCCGGTACTAGGGAGTTCACGATACAGCACGAGAAAGAGATAGCCACTGTTGTTGAGAACCTCAGGAAGGCCCAGCACCGGATGATAGAACAGGCTAATAAGCACCGTCGCCCGTCACAGTTCCAAGTAGGCGACTTAGTCTGGGTCAAGTCCAAAGAGTTTGCTCCTGAGGAAAACATCTCGCAGAAGTTACTGCCCGCGTATAGAGGACCGTGGCCAGTTCTAGAAGTTAAGGGCGGAGAGGATGGACCATCCTACACCATGGAGATCCCAGCACACCTCCACACCTACCCTGTATTTCATGCATCAAAGTTGCTGCCGTGTGTCACGAGTCAACAGTTCCCATCTAGGAGATCTATGATCCCCTAAGACATGGACGGAAGATACGACATAGATGGCATTGTAGGTGAAGATGTGTTCAGAACAAGAGGTAGAGGTCATCCACAAAAACAATACAAGGTCCGATTTGCTTATCAGGAACCAGAGGACGACCGCTGGTTTTCTAGAACAGAACTTCTAGAGATAGCTCCCGACATAGTTAGAGCCTATGAGAGAGAGAAGAAAGGAAAAGGTCCTGCCTTGGACTGAGTTATTCTCAGAGGACCTCGAATTTAGGCCGGCGGCAGTGAAACGGTATTCACCTGTTCGCAGTAGCCGATGCAGATCCCAGGGCTCGATCCCTAGTCCTCACCTTACCTGTGTACAGTACCTGTGTCGACCCCTAGAGTTGAACCCGTGACCTGTGTATTTGTAACAGTTGGTAGACTGTCGTAAGGTCCGTAGGCAGTAGGGGTTCGATCCGTAGACCTGTCGGGTAGGAGTCCTAGCAGGGTCTAGAAGTCGTAGCTATAGTTTTCCCGAAAGGTCAAGGTCGTAGCTGCTACAGTCCAGAAAGGTCAAGGTCATAGCTGCTACGGTATCAAAAGGCCAAGTCTACGGCCTTCCGGAAGGTCCGAGTAATGGCCTTTCGAAGTTGCCCATGTTTAGGCCAAGGCAAGTGGGCAAGTGGTGGAGTCTACCCGTGCTGAGTCAGCAGTCCCAGTCCCAGTCAGTCCTAGTCCAGTCAAGCAAGTACCGCATGGGACTGCGTGCACCACGGGCATGGGAAAGGGCCAGACCAGCGAGCCACAGAAGTATAAATCAGAGGGCGGCGTCCAGCCATTCATTCATTCCTGCGTGAGCCATGCGGAAGCGCTGCCACAGCGACTTGTGCTAGGTGGTCTGCAGTGAGCCCGAGGACGAAGTGGGCGAGAGAGAAGGAGCTCAGCCATAGCGATAGAGTAGCAGCGGCCATAGCCGCCATAGCTGTAGATAGCGTGCAGTGTGTGTGCTGTCTCTTATACACATCTAGATGTGTATAAGAGACAGGTGTGTGTGTGTGTGTGTGTGTGTGTGTGTGTGTGTGTGTGTGTGTGTGTGTGTGTGTGTGTGTATGTGTGTACAGAGTAACGCGTGTGGGATATCCAGGGTGATCCAGTGTGTGCGAACAGAGAGTTGTGTGGGCGCTGAGTCGCCATAGCCATTGAAGTGAACTTGTACCTGAACTGTGTTCTTGACGACCATATCTCTGAGTTTCGAGTGGGCGCTTGTCGCCAGTTTGCTGCGCACCTGTTTGCATGCATGCGAAGTGTGAATGAGAGAGAGTCTGATTGCAAGCACATAAAACTATGAAGAACAGCTGTGCACCCGAATTCATGGGTTGGTATGATCTCCTTCACATAAGTCTTCGTAGTGATGTACCGTGGCAATAAAACGTGTCCACGAACACAGTCACGCGGATGAACAAGTAACGGGTATTGGGATATATTCATCACCATGTATCTCATGATGCCTCGAGCAGGCCATCCGACAGACGCGGAAGCGTTCCTGTTAGATCCACCACAATATTCAAATTTCACATTTCAAGTTCTATTTCTCAGAGCAGAAAAAAAAAAAAAAAAACAGAGTCTGGAAATCACCCCCCCCCTTTTTAAATCCATAAAATCCAGACTTCCCGCCCAGGCAAAGCCACCAGCTATCATGTCCAACTTCGTTGGTTTTTTTTTTTTTCGACGCATCTCATTGGACGGGTGGTGGGCATCTTTACAGTCCCGCTCGGAAACTACCCGGCCGTCGAGATCCAATGTATTCGACGGCCGTACTGCATCACTCAGGCCACACATGATTGAAATCCTGAACGGAGTGGTAGAATACTTCGCTAGTGGGTCCAGGCCCCTGAGGACAGCACTGTGACACAAATGAAGCTCCTTTTCCCATATATGCCCCAATCACTCCACTTGTCCATGCATCCTAACTTTGGGCCTCGCCGCAGGGCACACGAAACGAAAACGAAACGAGTGCATCTGCCCACCAAAGGTGGCAAAATACACTCGTTACTATTTATAGCAAACCGATGAACCTGGCCATTTTCCGGGGGAAGATACATTCGTTTCGTTTTTCGTTTCGTGTGCCGTGGCAACGCCCTTTCTGTGGTAGAAACCTTCCTATTAACACGATGTACAATCATTCTACATGTCTGACATTTCACGTATATAGTTGAACTGAATCTGCCACAGGCAGTTTTTTCTCAAAAAAAAAAAAAAAAAAAAAAAAAAAAAGAAACAGGAATCTTCAAGATGCTGCCTCTATGTACAATCCTGGAAGTGTACCCAGGCCCTGGCAGACCGGTGGTTTTAAATTGGGGAAACTACGCGGGAGTCACCAAAAATGAGTTATAATTGCTCTATGGGCCACGGTACAGTTTCGAATTGCAGTTCGAGCAATGTATACAACCCAGCTTTCTGGCCAGGTAGGGTGCCCGAAGTGCAATTGCAAAGTGTATCTTGGCCCATAGTGCAATTACAACTCATTTTTGTGACTCCCGCGTAGTTACCCCTTTAATTTTTTTACTTTTCAACCTATAAATAGGTGGTATTAAATCCCTGATTGGAAACCTGACAGGGGCAGGGTAAGTGGGCCCTGATCCCGGCAGGTTCAGACAGTAATGGGGTATCTGGGACACAAGAGGTTGCATTGTGGATGAACCTGCCTGCCTGCGCTGGGTCAAATGCATACAGTCAATGATGGATGGAAAAACTGTCAGGGCACCACAGAAGGGTTCCAGGTGCTGGAGATAGATACTGATTGTCAGAAAGACAAAAAAAAAGAAAAAAAAAAAGATACTGATTGTCAGTCTCCAACTGCAATTACAAACCTTTCTCTCTGTTTTTGAGTTTTGTTTTTTTCCAACTTTTTTTTGGTTTAAATGAAAAGTCAGAACTTTCTGAACAGTTTTTTTTTTTTTTTTTTCATATTATGAGGGTGAAGGCCTTGAGATATCGGGCATCGCCCCACCACTATCCAAATGTGCAAAATGGGAATGAAGTTACGGCTAGAACATGACCAGATGCACTCGCCACATTTTTGTCTTTTTCACACTTCGAGAGTGGTGTGGCGAGGCCCATCATCATCGACCTGACAGGCCCTAGGTAATTCAGAATCGTAATATTTTACTCATCTGCTTCCAGTGGAGTTTGAACTCAGGTCTGTATTTCAACAGTTCAGGGGTGTACCAACTGAGATAGGCCAGTCGCTGATTGTGCTCCCATAGCTCTCCGTGGATAAACAGATACTGATGTTCGATAGGCATCATCTACGCTCCGTAGCACTCTTAAACCACCGGTGCTTGGCCCACCAGCTATCCGCGGAGGAAGAAAATAGAGTAGAAGTGTTTCCAGTCGGATGAATTTGGGCCACTACTGTACGTTTCCTAAAGTCGCGGCTTGTTTATGGGCTGGGCTGGACTTAAGGAAGTAATGGTGGTTTGATCCGTGGCCACCAAACGTCTGCCCTGGCGTGATACAGTGGTGGAACTCAGACTAATTAGTTTTGTGTCTTTCCGGTTTGTTTGTTTGTTTGTTTGTTTGTTTGTTTTTGTGAAGAATTACCGGGATCGATTGTGGTAATGGGAGTTCGTTGCTTGGGCTCCCCCCCCCCCCC
>BFEA01000073.1:3575607-3585677 GCA_003427395.1 Chara braunii | reverse complement strand
GGGGGGGAGGAGAATGGAAAGGAAAAATAAATAAAAATACTACATACGCGACAGAGAAAATAACCTTTTCTGAATCCGTGCGCTATCTGGCCAAGGTCTTATCAGAGAACAGAGGGTAAGAGGAGGGGGGGAGGAAGGGGTGGGCATTACAAGCTTTACAGCCCCCCCTCGGAATATCAAGTGAACGCCCTCCTTATGGCTGGGTAATCGATGCCATCGGCCTCAATTCAACTGCCAAGGGGTTGGAGAGGAAGGGCAAGATGAGGTGGACATCTCTACGCCACAAGTCCGAACCCCACCCAACTAAAAATTGCAGCCTCCTTCTGCACAGCCACAATTTGTATTGCAGCCATGCACAGAGAGGCCACACTTTCTTTTCGTATGTACCTCCCTTCACACCCTGATTGGATCCACGGCCATCATGTGACTGCCGGTTCGTTTCATCCTGACAAAGATCGCAATCCTGCAGATGCTTCCTTGATTGCCTCGTGTCGGGGTCCGGAAATCCCCGAAGTGCCACTGTCAGAATGAACCTGGGCATCTCTGCATGCTGAGAGTATTCACTTTTTTTATCTTCTTTTTTTTTTTTCTCGTTTCGCTTTTTGTATTTTTGAGAAATTTAAGCCACTGCATGATGCCACGTAGAGAGACCTCACAATGTCAGGTCTGCGCAGTTTGCCGCTGAGGCTGCGTCTATTGGTGGGAACATCACCTGTGGGGAGGGCCCACTAGCCAAGAGGGTTGGGTTAGGCTTGCAGTTCACCCGAACCAGAGTAAACAGCGATTTCGTGAAAACGGACATATTATATTTTTTGAACGAAATTGAAAATCGAAACCGGGATTCACTGGGTTAGACTGGCTGTGGTGTTGGAAAGCGATTCTGTTGGGATATTGGAACCCAATCTTAACAGAGCTGTCAGAATTCCAGCAGAAGTTTTTTACTATAGGAAGGAAAGCAATACTGTGGGCTCTAAGGCATAAACGCTGTGTGTATGTGTGGGAGAAAGTTAACGAAATTGAAAATCGAAACCGGGATTCACTGGGTTAGACTGGCCGTGGTGTTGGAAAGCGATTCTGTTGGGATATTGGAACCCAATCTTAACAGAGCTGTCAGAATTCCAGCAGAAGTTTTTTACTTAGCAATACTGTGGACTCTAAGGCATAAACGCTGTGTATATGTATGTGAGAAAGTTAAAATAGAGGGAGGTGAATTTGCAGAATCATTCTACAATTTATACAAACAGAAATTTGAGCCCATTGGGCTAAATTTAAGAAACGTCCGATTACTTTTAATCAGAAAACAGAAATAAAAAAACAACTGCTGACATTTACAACAGACTGGTTGGGGAACTCCTCAGGGGAGAGACTGGGGGATGTGGTTTGGCTAGGGGGGGGGAGGGGGGGGGAGTCTCTCTTAGGAGGGACTATCATATTACCTTCCGGGACGGGTTCAAAATACAACCAGGAGCTTCACTGAAATCACCAGAATTTTTTCCTGACCCTTTTCCCCTCTCTGAGTTAGCGTTGGTTGATTTGGATTGTTCATCGCTGCTGCACTATGCATGAACCGGAAGTGGTGACGGCTCAGCGTGGAAGGAGACGGGCATAGCCAGACCTTCGGAGTGTAGGCCATAGCTGGGACCTGCGCTGTACTCTGCCAGCACGTAGGGGCTGACAGAGGTCTGGGTTATCGAGGTCTGCTGGAGGCGAGAGAGATTGGTGCCCTGCTGGACCCTCCTCCGGAGTGGGGTCCCAGAGGGTTTGCGCTGCAGCCATAGCTGCAGCTTCTTCATCCCAGAGGTCATCTTGTCAGGGTTTGGTGGCGCTGCTGCAGACTTCTGCCCGGGAAGTCTTCCGACACTTCGTCATCATCAGATACTGTGGCGCTGGTCTTCTTCTTCATCCTTTGTGTAGCGCTTGGCCTCAGAGGCCTGTTTCAGGGTGGCGATGCCCCCAGGAGACTGTATTTGGGTGGTGCTTGATGTTTCAGGGGCTCAGGGGTGTTACGAGTGTTAATCAGGGTTGGAGAGTGAAGCGCTGCTCATATCTGAGCAGCGCACCGTGGTACTGAAGTTATCCCGACAATTTGAGACTCTGAGTTTAATAAACAGTGCGATACTGTGTCTGGACTATCATCGTTTCATTGCTCTCTGGATGTGATCTGCCCGGCTTTTCTCTATGACTGGTTGTGAGGATTGAGTGGAGTGAATTGCACTTTCAGTGTACCCTGTCATATCACATGGTCAAGTCTTCCGCTGTGTTTATCTCTCCCTGTGCGGTGTGATACCCCTATCCTCTCCCCTTCCTTCTGTGTATGTATGGGCATACCTGGAAGTCTATGTGAGTGAGTGTTGGCCTACAGGCAACAAACAACCAGAATCATAACAAAGGTGTGTTGAGTATGGATTGAAAACAGGGAAAATTTGCTGCTAGGTTAGAAAAATACATCTGGCGGACTTAAGATAGTCTGAAGAGGTAGCAATTTTGTTAAATAGGAACAGCTGCTCAGTTAACCCCCCAGTCTCACCGGGGCAGTCAATCTTGGCAGTCAGATACCCTCTTACCCTCTGCAGTTTATCAAATGTTCAATTGGGATGCTGGACCTGTTTTCCAGCAGGTGAGGCTCCCCACCAATAGATTGGAGTAACTGGATCGTGCACTAGGGGAGGTTGCTCGTATCACCTTGCCTACTGACGCTGGACTGGTTTATTTAAAAAGCAAAAAAAAAAAAAATGGGGCCAAAATTTGATGAAATTTTGGGTACAGCGTTCTGAAAACGCCCTACCCCCTCGATGTACTATGTGGACTCAGCCAAAGTCTAGATACATCCAGGGGGTACGACATTCAGGAAATAAAGAAGTAACTTCTAAATATTGGGTCACAAGTTCTACTGTGCCCTACCTTTACGCTGTCTTTTCAATAAATTCATAATCCAGACCGTTCAGACTTTACCACTTTTCTTCCTTCTGGCATATATATACATATATATGGATTTTTGGTTCCAATCCGGTTCGTTGGTTCGGCTGAGCATACGGTCGCTTTATCTGGATGATACTATATCATATCGATGAGATATGTATCGATCGCACAGTGGCCTATTCACCAGTCTCATGAAAGACATAAATCTATGGATTGCTGCCTATAAGAAGCTAGCGCCTAATCCAGGCTCCCACGAAGGCACTGGGGGAACGATTGGTTCAAGTCCAATCGTCTCCAATTTCCCGATCGTTATCAAATCTTTGAAATTCAGAGAAAGGCACGATCTCTGGGGTATGTTTAGTGTGTATTTTTCCAACCATCCTGATTTATGTTGGATATTAACAGATTATGGTTTTGAGGGTAGAAACAAGAATTCTAGCGAGGGAAAAAAAGAAAGAAGAAGAAGAAGAAGAAGAAGAAGAAGAAGAAGAAGATGAAGAAGATGCTAAGATTAAGTGAATCTGCAAGCAGCTAGAGGAGATGAAGGGGAGCCCAGAGGTGGTTCATGAATTTTTCTTGGTACAGCCGGTCTCCTTGGCAGTCTTCACAGTTCTGAGTATGTTTGAACAAGCAACGAATGGATGGTTGGAGACGGCTGAGATGCAGTAGATCAGAAGTTCGTGTCTACCCATGGCTTCCAAAGAAACTCGGACCAGATGAGAAGCGGGAGCAAATGAGAGAGGGATTTCTTCTGGGTAGAATTAAGGCATATCCCAGTAGAGATACAAGCTACATTTATACACGACCTTGGCCAGCGATACAACATAGTCAATTTCTTAGACCCCCTTCCGGCTTACGTGGCCAAGAGGGATGACTATGTCATGCTGGCCTTGGACCTCCCTCGGGATCAGACCTTCTCCCTCGACGACATTATCCATTTTTGAGTGGGGGGGAAGGTGTATCAAATACACACGGCCCACAAGCTAAGGCGATACGGCGCGTTCTCACCACCCTTTGAGGCAAAACAGGTCCACTGGCCGACTCCAACGTGACCCATTCTCAATGTCCAAATGGCAAACTGTCGACGCAGGCCACAAGGGGTGGGCTTACTCAGAAGAAAAGGATGGGGAAGGGAGAGTGAGGGGATGGATCTGGGGCAGGGAGAACCAAGTTTGGAGCCACGCCCCCGAACAGTTGGACCCCGCCAAAAACACCAAGGGCAAACCAACCTCCTCCCCTGGCCGCCTCTCCGGAAGGGCAGCCAGGGGACCTCCCCGTCCCCGCCCCCCTCCCCGTCCCCGCCCCGAAACAGAAATCACAAGTTGCTAATAAGACACTAACAGGGGCAGGGGGACAGAGCCCGGGGGTTCAGGGCACCCGAAAGCAGATTGAGGAGCAGCCTGGGAAGAAGAAAGATGGCATGGAAGGTGGTCTCAAGAACAGGGGAAGGGGAGAAGAAGGAAAGGAGGCTGGTAGTCAAAAACCCCTACCTCCGCTGGAAGGAGGGGAAGGAAGGGATCAAATAGATATTTTTGAGAAGGCCTTTGGGCTAGCCCCGATGGAGGTGGAGGGTGGTCCCCCCCCCTTGGATATAGAGATGAAGGAAGCAGACAAGGATGGCGAAAAAAAAGGAAGATACCCAGATCCCGGTGGAGGATAAATTGACGAAAGTGGCCCACTGGCTCTATCAAAATCTGCAGGCTAGGTATCCGGGACATGGGGACTACTTCTGGGACTGTGCATGCAGGGAGCTGGTCCCATTATTGGAGAGTGGTGTAACACTTAAAATGACCCTCGAGCACGGCCTACTTGAAAGTGTCAATTGGTCCAACATTTGTCACCGTCTGCTGATAATAGTACTGGCCCGCTTTCGCCCCCAGACATCAGAGGAACCCAAAACGAAACAAGAGGAGGTCAGCAACTTGGTATCCACACAGGAAATTGTCCAACAACAGTCAAGGGGAACACGGCCATCGGTGGGCATGACAGTAAGTTCAGAGGGGGGCCAGGGGGGCCAGGGGTCTGAAGTGACTAGTGTTGAAAATAAGGTTGAAGAGACAGCTGTGTCCAAGGCGAACAAGCAACAAGGGGACCCTGTTCTACAATCTTCCCCCCCCCTCTTGGAAGCAGCGCCAGACCCCCCGGGAGGGGAGCTGGTTAGCAAAAGGCAAAAAATGCGCCACCTGTTAGAGAATGGATTTGCCCCACCCTCCCCCCATCGGGGAAAGATCCTGGTCGTACCCGTCCGGGAGAAGGAACAGAAATGGGAGGTAGGTCTAAATTAGCCCCCTCATGCCAGGCACGAGGAAATCACCTTACAGGGATGGTCTTCAGTGTTCCCCCTCTAGTCCCCAGCAGGCGAAGGAGTGTTCAAATCAGACCTGCAAACCTATGTGCGAAAAAAAACTTCACGTGGAAGCAGTGGCCACGAGAATCGCTTCATACGGACAAAAAAATATTGCAGAAAGAATTGTGTACATCCTCTGTGACCCTAATAAGGAGGTGGGGCTGAAATGGGTAACCAGGAACTCGCTGCTTGATCTGCAACTTCTTAAAATCAGACCAAGCAATACCTGGTTAGGAGAGGAAGTGTGGGATATCCTCATCAGACTCCTCAGAGAGGGACCTTCCTCGGGGTCAGAGGAATGAAACGCTATAGACTGGGTACATCTTTAGGGTCTTTACGGTCTTAATTGGTTAACAAGAAAACGAAAATGGATTTTATCGGGGCCTTGTATGGTAGGTATAAAAATTGAGCAAAAGGGAAGAGAGAGGTTGATCTTGACCTGCGATCTTTGAGTGTAAATGGCCGCGCATCAACATCTTCATCAAAGAAACAAGCCATCTGGGACCAGATCAGGGGGGTGGAGAGTAGGGACTGGCTGAACGCAATTTGTGTCCAAGAAACCCACCTGATGGACTCCGCGGAACATCATCGAGTGCACAAAGAAGTATGGCCCTATAGGGCCTTTCGAGCTCACGCTCCGCGGCCGAGGAGTGTTGGGGTGGTCATTTGGCGACCCACTTAGGAACGATGCGAGAAATTGTTGGACAAGGAGTTCTAACATTATTATACAAAAAAGGAGAAAAAAACAATATTAGGAATTATATACCAATCGCCCTTTTAACAGTAGTTTATAAAATGTTAGCCAAGGTTATTGCTAATAGATTCATTTCAGTAATGACAGACATAATTCATTATTCTCAAACTAGATTTATTCAGGGGAGATACATACAGGACAATGTTATGCTAGTCAATGAAATGATCAAACTATCCAGGCAGAATAAACATAATGCGGCATTTATCTTCATAGACTTTGAAAAAGCATATGATCATGTAAATTGGCATTTCCTGGATACTTGCTTAGCTAAGATGGAGTTTGGAACTAGGATAAGGAGATGGGTACAGATACTTCATTCAAATGCCACAACAAGGGTCCAAGTCAATGGTTTATTATCCCATGAGATTCCTCTTCAAAGATCAGTAAGACAAGGGGACCCTTTAGCCCCTTTTCTTTTTGTAATTATTATGGAAGCATTAGGGGTCAATCTTAGGAAAAACTGCAATCTTCAACGGCTTCGAATAGCCAACATACCAGAAAAAGTTATTCCCATCTACTCTATGTTCGTTGACGATTTAACCATTATGATGGAAGCTTCTTCGACTAATTTTGAGGAAACTAAGGCATTAATGGACAAATTTTCTAATCTCTTGGATATGTTGGTGAATTGGGGTAACAAAACGTAGGGATGGTGGATTCATTCTCAAGGGGACAGACCACCAGAATCCCCTAGGATTAAATGGTTGCCTCTAGATGCCCCCATCAGAGTATTAGGCGTGATTCTCATAGCTCATGGGAAGTCTAACTCAAACGATTTATAGATTTTCTCACCAACATTAGAAAAAATGAGGCTGTGGAAGAATAAACATACATCAATATTTGGTAGAGATTTATTAATCAATAATGTGGTCTTAGCCTCAATTTGGTACAAAGCAATGCTGTGGTCACTCAGCAAGAAAGCAACAAAGAAACTACAAAGGCAACTGACAACCTTCTTATGGCGAGGGGATCATGAGTTACCACATGTAATTCCAAGAGTGGCCTGACAGACATTAATCCAACCCAAAATCAAAGGAGGTTTGAGAATTATTGAACCAAAAATACAATGTAAAGCCTTCTTACTTCAAGTTTTGAAGCGCTTAATTCTAGCGACGGATCTGTCATGACAAGAGCTGACCCTGGATCAAATTCGTAGAATGGCCCCCCAGACCACCAAGGAAGTGCACCCTCTTACATGGATAGAAGATAGGTATTGGACCATTCCTCGTCCCCAGGCACAATGTACCATGTCAGAAACAAGAGGTGCGGTCAGGAGAGATCTAAGTCTAGATGGTTTCTGGTATAGTCTACTAAAATATTGGTGTGAGCTGCCTTTACCCAACAAATCTCCGCCAACAAGATATGAGGAAATCCTGCGCCAACCACTTTTTGGTAATCGATGGATCACGGATCAAAATGAGAAGGTCTTCATAAGTTCAGCTTCTCCATGGTCCACATGGGTTAAGAATGAAATTGTAAGAGTCAAGGACCTATGGAATCCTGAGAACAGAAGCTGAAAGACAGTGGAAAAACTCAGAAAGAAATTAAGTATGCACATAAACTTATGAAAAAATTGGATGAAGTTTTGTCAGTCATTTCTTTGGCTTGGATAATTGTTTTAAAGAAGGGTCCAATGCTTCAGATGACTGACTGGGTGAGCGTTCACAAACAGGATGATTCCACGACAATAGGACAAATATTAGATGTACAAGAGGAGGGAGCCCTAGTGAATATTTTCAATAAGATTGCTAAAAGAGATCAGGATGAGGTAAGGTTTTTCTCCTTTGAGATAATGTATAGGGTGAGGACTTTATATGCCACATCAGCAAAGGAATGAATAGTGTTCCTTCCACAACATCTTATTTCTAACCTTCCTCTGGATCCTGCCGATTGAATATGACGTTCAAATCGGAGATGCAAATTCCAGAGATTGCATTCCCTGTCAGTTAAGGCAACTTATAGGCTGTTGCGTCCCAAGATAATGGTCCCAGAGATTGTAAGAGACAAATGACAAAGACACCTGAATATCTATGAAGACTTGCTCAAATCAGTAAGGTGTCAAGGATTCAAAGAGCGGCCGGCCAAGTTCGCATCCTTGCAATGGCAGATAGTACACAAGTGTTTACCAACAAATAACTGGCTAATTGACCACTCTACACTAGAACAAAAAGGAGTGGCATTACCATGGTGCAAATCCTGTGTTCAGGCCTTTCCCAGAAGGAAAAACAGAGAAACAATCAAACATATTTTTATGCAATGCCCATGTTCCGTTTTACTCTTGCGTCGTTGGGACTATGTGTGGCAAAGGTTAACAGGCATAGATTGGCCGTGGGAGTGGAGGGTCATTCTGTTGGGATACTGGAACCCTCAGCAGATCGACCTGTCTGAATTTCAACAGAATTTCTTTCATGTGGGAAGGAAAGCGGTTGTGTAGGCGCTGTGGCACAAAAGATGCATCAATGAAATGGAAAAAGTGAAAATAGAAAGCAAGGAATTGACAGAAATAGTCCAACACGTTGTCCAAACAGAAATCAGAAGTCCATGGGTTAAGATGAAAATAACACTGAAACAATTCAAACAAAAAACAGATATCGAACAAAGAATCCAAAAGTTTACTTTGGAATGGCTAGGGGATGTCTTAGGAGAGAAGTTGGGGGAGGTAACATGGCTGGGAGGGGAAGGGGAGCAAGTGGAGTTCAAGCGGGATTACCAACTTACCTTTCGCAACTGGTTTGATATTCAACCAGGAGCTTCCTTGAGACCTCCGGAATGTTTTACAGACCCCTTCCCACCCTCTACACTTGCTTTGGTGGATCTTGAATGGTTTTGTTTGCGGAGGACTGCAGGAATAAGTGGTCTGACCTCATGGGCAAGATGAAGGACATCCTGCACAAGTGCAACGCATCAGGGAAGCCATCGTATTGGGACATGAGCGTCGAAGATAGGAAGAAGGAGGGAATCCCGACGACGTTTGAGCAGCCGCTGTGGGAGGAGATGGAGTGGGCACACAGAAAGCCATATGTCGCCTGTGAGGCTGTGACAACACCATGGCATCATCGAACTGCCAGGGTGCTGAAAGCGGTGTTTCCGATAACGAAACACCGCCGCTTGGCAATGGCTCTTCAGAAGGCGGGGGCCGGAGCAGTGCGAGCACCGAAGAAGACGACCGCTTGCGTAAGAAACGGCAAGGGGCGATGGGAAAAGAGCGCGTTGGTGACCGCCCGCCGGTGTTGACTGTGGAGAGGGCTCTGCTAGATTCCAGCATGGCGGGGAATGAAGGGATGGAGAAGGCGGCTGGCGCTCTGGCCCGGGCAAGCACAGAGGGTGCGCAGCTGGTGGCGACCCAGGTCGGCGCTATCGCCAGTGCCATAAAGGAAGGAAACGTTGTGCTGCAGATGTTGGTCGGCATCATGGCTGACCGGCGCCGAAACGGGAATGGCAATCGGGGAGGAGAACATGGGGACACCAGCCCCTCCACCTGCTGAAACTTGAATCCGTGACGACAACAGCGCACGTTGGCCGACGACAGTTGGAGAACGATAGAAAAAGGGGGGGGGGGGAAATCTACAAACAAAAAATGGGAAAAAAATGAAAAAAACATTATGAAAGAAACAAGAGAACGGAGCGACAGAGGCACCATGAAACAAAGCGGGGGGTTCGTTTCATGGTGCCTCCTTCGCTCTGTTCACTTTTTTCTTTCTCAATTTTTTTTTCTTTTTTCCATTTTTTGTTTGTAGAATTTTTTTTTTCCTTTGCATGTCACGTCATTCACTTCCTGTTGTTGTCGACCGAGGACATTCCGACCGTCGTGACTCCTCAGACAGGTCACCGACTGTACTGTCCTCATTCGCAAGGTTATCTGCCACAATGTCATTTCAGACGGGCAGATCTTTCGCAGCGACTGGGGGTCTCCATCTCTTCCTACCCTTCGCATGTCTTCTCAGACCCTGTCAGGATTCTGCCAGGAAATGGCAGTCGGGGGGAGAGAGAGAGAGAGAAAAAGAGAGAGAGAGAGAGAGAGAGAGAGAGAGAGAGAGAGAGAGAGAGAGA
>BFEA01000073.1:3527972-3566340 GCA_003427395.1 Chara braunii | reverse complement strand
GAGAGAGAGAGAGAGAGAGAGAGAGAGAGAGAGAGAGAGAGAGAGAGAGAGAGAGAGATGGCGGAGGAGGGGCGGGGGATGTATTGGTTTGTAAGAGTCGTACAGATCAAGAACGAGGGAACTTTTGGGTCGCACATGTTCCTCGAGACACAGTCTGTGTGTGTGTGTGTGTGTGTGTGTGTGTGTGTGTGTGTCTGTGTGTGGGTGTGTCTGTGTATGTGTGTGTGTGTGTATGTGTGTGTGTGTGTATGTTTGTGTGTGTGTGTGTGTGTGTGAGCGAGCGAGCGCGCGCGCGCGCGCGCGAGAGAGAGAGAGAGAGAGAGAGAGAGAGAGAGAGAGAGAGAGAGAGAGATGGCGGAGGAGGGGCGGGGGATGTATTGGTTGGAGGAGGAGACAACGAAAGAGAGAAATGAAAGGAAAAATGGGTTGGAGAGAAGCGATGTTTCCCTCTTCGTTGTGAATTTGTCCTCTTTTTCGCTTTCCTGTCGACTCCGAGGCGGAGTTGTTGGGCTCCCGAACACAGCGCATCCTAATGTATATAATCAACCTTTCCGTTCAGATACTTTCATAAGAGGGTGCGTTGTTTTGGGGGAAGACGGTAGGGTGCGGAACGTATTCGATTGCTTCGCTCGACCTCGTCCGAGAAAAGACCGAAATCCCCGTGATCGTGTTTCCCCCCCCCTTCCCCCCTTCCCCCTTCCCCCCTTTCCGCCCCCCCTCCTCCCAATCGTCGCCTGACTAGGTTTGATTGCAAGTCCTGTTTATACGTTCGTTTTGCTTTTCTCATCGTGAGCAAGGATTCGAACCTCAGATCTCCTTGTCAACAGTCGATGGGTGTACCGGTCAGCCACATGGGCTGGGTGAGTTACTGCTGTTTTTCTTTCTTTTTGGTTTTTCTTTCCTCCACTTCTTTTTGCTGGCGATTTAATCGTACAGGAAGCTTAGATCGGCTTCATGGAGACCTCTTCCTTTCCCAAGAACATTCTTCTTCTTCCTCCAATGCTGCTTCTCCCCTAATGAGGAATGCATAAAATCGATATTTCGGATCAGATGTAGTTTTTTTCTTCCTCTGCATCTGCTTGGATATCTTGCAAATCTCTCTCTCTCTCTCTCTCTCTCTCTCTCTCTCTCTCTCTCTCTCTCTCTCTCTCTCTCTCTCTCTCTCTCTCTCTCCACCCACATCACTTTCCAAATGCGCTCTTTGCTCCTCCATGGCATTTTATCACGTTCAGGAGCCTTTGGGAGAGCAATTGGTTCGACCTCTGCCCTTTCGGTCTCTGATTTCGTCTTTCTATCGTCTCTGCGCCTCGCGTGTTTCTTCATCCATCGTTTCTCTCTCTCTCTCTCTCTCTCTCTCTCTTTCTCTCTCTCTCTCTCTCTCTCTCACTGTGTTTGTTTGTTCTCTTCAGATCTCTTTCCTTTGCGTTGTGCTCGTTGCTTCTGTCTCTGCATTTCTCCTCTCCCTCCACATCTTCCTTCTCTCTTCTTGCTACTCGTTCAGATGTCCGGCTACGGTCTTCCCCCGAATACAACCTACCCTGATGATGAATGCATAAAGCCTGTTTTCCGGTCCCATACAGCCAGTATCAGGGTGCGTTGCACTCGCTGGAACACGGTAGGCTATCTCAAAGGCTGGCGCGCGCACTCACAGTTGGATCAAAAGATGAACCGAATCATTCGAGTTGTATTCCTCTCCTGTGAGGCGACCAGACCTGCGGCCGATTTTTTTCTCCCCTTTTTTTTTCCCAAAGACAATCCCTCGTTAGAACTCCGAGAGCGAGGCCGGGGACCTCACAATTCAACCCGGGGGCTAGGTCCCACTTGCACGAATTAAGAGATAGAGACCGTAGATAGCCGAGATCAACGGCCGAAATCTCCTAATCCGTGCAAGTCGGACCTTGCCCCGGGGTACTGACAGCATCAGCCAGCTTAGCTTACAGGCTTTCGCCCGCATACACTGGCAGCCTCCGCTGCGGACCGTCTAGATGTCGAATTAAAACTGAACCACTCTACCTACTCTCGGTTGGCAGAAGTAACCGTTGAAACATCATGATCACGCATCCAAATTTTTCATCTTTCAGTGAAGTAGGTAATTCGGCAATAAACTCGTTCAACGTTTTTTCCTTTTCTTGTTTTCGTGTTTTTTTTTTTTTTTTTTTTTTTTTTCCAGATWTTAAACTGATCAGAACAGATACTACACTTGATCTTAGCCAAAAGGCCGAGAAAGGTTTTTTTTTTTTTCTTTGATCTGGCTTGAATCGAACCTTCGATTTGAAAAAAAAAAGTCGAGCACAATTTCATTAGCGCAGTCTAACCCGGCGAACGTTTGGGATTTGAAATTTGACCACGTGAAGCGAACCTTCGAAATTGGACAAGGGTGTAAGTTGGCCCTTCGAAGTTGGACCTGGCGTATAAGTAAATAAATGAATAAATATTATTTTAGTTCTAACAAATCAAGCATGATTCATTTCAGATAACCGGTCCTGGTGTGAATTTCAATCTTTCGTAATAAATCGACGTATCGGACGTGAACGAAAAAGAAAACCCAAAAGAAAACTCGATCGTAATTTCATTACCTCAGTCTAACCCGGAGAACGTTTGGGATCTGAAATGTGACCACGTGAAGCGAACCCTCGAAAATTTTGGACAAGGTGTAAGTTGGACCTTCAAAATTGAACCTGGCGTATAAGTGAATAAATAAATAATTAGTTCAAACGAATCAAGCATAACTAATTAATTAACTAATTTATTTCGTCCTCCGATAACGGGACCTGGTGTGAATTTCATTCGTTTTAAACTACAAATTAACCTTCAATCTTTCGAAATAACCTTCAATCCGATAACCTTCAATCTTTCATCCGATCGATAACCTTCAATCTTTCATCCGATCGATAACCTTCTTCAATCTTTCCAAATAAACCGACATATTGACACGAACCCCTTCAATCTTTCGAAATAACGTTCAATCCGATAACCTTCAATCCTTCATCCGATCGATAACCTTCAATCTTTCATCCGATAACCTTCTTCAATCTTTCTCAAATAAACCGACGAAACTTGACACGAGCCCGGCCTGGTAAGAGGTCACGCGGCGTTTTATTGGATTTTCGGTCGTGTGAAACTATGGACGCTGACATTGCGATGAGCTCTTCTTCTCTGTCATTGTCCTCTCTCTGTTCTTTCTGCTTTCTATTTTTTACTCTTCGCCTCTCGATTCTGTATTTTTCGTCTCCTTCTTTCTTTTCCACCTCCCTTTTTTTCGGGTTTTTTGTTTTTGTGTGTGTAAGGGCGACGGCTTCGAGATATCATCATTGATCTGACCGGCCCCACGTAAGTGATTGAGAACTATGTCTGATCGCATCTCGACTTGAACTTGGATCTGTATTTCAAGAGTTCATGGGTGTACCGACTGAGCTCGGTAGGCCCGTCGCTCCACCTACCATTTTGACTTTCGCACTCGCTTCTTTTTTGTTTTCCTGTTTTTCTCCTCTTTTTTCGCATTGTACTCTTCCCCTCTGCCCTTCCCTTTTCTCTCCTTCCTCTCTCCCATGCCCGTTTCGTTTTTGCTTTTTAAGAAAAAAAGCGCCACGGTCTTGAGATATCATCATTGAACCGACCTGCCCCTGGTAATGCATACTTATTTCTTCTGTTCGTCTGATTGCATCTGGATTCGAACTTGAGTCTGAATTTTTTTTTAAATTTATTTATTTATTTATTTTTTTGGAGTCTGAATTTCAACAGCTCGTGAGTGTATCAACTGAGCTAAAATTGAGAAAGGAAACGACAGAAAAAGAAATTAAAAAGCACCATGGGGTGTGACCGTACCCGTCACGATTCCGACGAAGATAGGGGATAACGGGGATAAACACTGGGAAGCAACTTTCCAACATGCCCCTGTGGCCGTTGGTGGCACTCGCGGCCGTTCCCCTGCCCCTGGGAAGCTACCGGGGCATACTGGAAATTTGGAACAAGTACAGGTAGGGGCGTATTGAGAATATTTCCGAACATATTTCAGGCCCAAACGACTCCAGGGTTTTTTGGAAACTTCAATCGTTGTCAGAGGGGCGCGACAGGGTATATCGGCCATCAGAGGGGCATACGGCAAATAAATGGAAGTCGGAGGGGCATTTCGAAAACTTCCCCTTGTATTTATCCCCGTTATCCCCGATCGTGGGAATCGTGATGGGTTCGGTCACACCCCATGGTGATATATATAAAAATATATACATATAAACCTATAACATATATATATCTATGCGTATATGTATATCATATATAAGGGTTCAGCCTGCTGATGAGTCCGTGAAACTCCTACGGAACAGTTTGTCACAGCCCCTCGTTTGTTGTCCTCTTCTCCCTCTCTGCCTCTGTTTGACTATATATGTTCAGCCTCCTGATGAGTCGGTGAAACTCCGACGAAACAGTTTGTCACAGCCCCTCGTTTGTTGTCCTCTTCTCCCTCTCTGCCTACGGTTTACCGGGCAGTTCTATTTGACGANCTCCGACGAAACAGTTTGTCACAGCCCCTCGTTTGTTGTCCTCTTCTCCCTCTCTGCCTACGGTTTACCGGGCAGTTCTATTTGACGATATATATATAAGAGGAAAAAAGAAAAAAAGAAAAAAGATACGTTGATCTGTGGGATGTGTTATTTGCTTTGTGATAATTGGATTATCTTTCTTTCCCTATCTTTCTTTTCCTGTCAGGTTTGGTTTCCTCCTCCCTTTCTTTACCTCTTTGCCTTTTGGCTGTGTGCAAGTGGGTCCTTGTGACACACGGGGATGGGGGCAGCCAGCTCAACCTGTCATCCACGTGGCTGGCCTTGTGCGTAAGAGGTTATGAACAGGTGGAGCTTTCCTTACCTCTTCCCCTTCCCCTTTTTTCCTTTTCCTTTTTCCTTTCCCCTTTTGTGCGCTCTGATTCACAATGTGACAATATATACAAGTCCGCAGCCCCTCGTTTGTTGTCCTCTTCTCTCTCTCTGCCTACGGTTTACCGGGCAGTTCTGTTTGTGACGATATATACAAATCCGACGGAACAGTATGTCACAGCCCCTCGTTTGTCGTCCTTTTCTCCCTCGCTGCCTATGGTTTACTGGGAAGCTCTGTTCATAAGCGGTTAACAGGGACCCCCACTTTTCAGCCCTTTGCATGAAAACACACTTTTGCCTTACTGTTTTATAGGTTTTTTAAGTTTTTTTTTCAATTTTTTTTCTAAGTAGTTAGTATGATCTCCGCTCTATGAATTGGTGGCAAGTTTGGTTAAAATGACCCTTGAGTTTTGTTATAAATAGAATAACAAGTGGTCTGAAAATTGAGGCCTCCGTTAACGGTCTCTCTAGATAGCAAAGATCAACGGCCGAAATCTCCTAATTTGCGCAAGTGGGACCTTGTCCCCGCTCTGTGTGTAGAAATCTTTGTCCAAGGAACGGGAAGGAAGCTGATGATGAAATTGTTGTTTTTTCTTTTTTGCTGAAACTTGTAAACAGTAATCCTTAGAGATGCACATTCTAAAATATCGTCGTTGTTAACAATACATAATAAATAGCTTTCTTGAAATTAGATCGTTAACAGCATTTGTTGTTGTTCTCGAATTTGTCAACTTTATCTAATTTTCTCGAAATTGGATCGTTTTCTCCAACAAAAACTGTCTCTAATTTTCTTGAAATGAGATCGTCTTTATTTTATTTTATTTAGATCCTTCTTTTTCGGAAACAGTTGAAAAACCCTCTTGTCCTTTGGGGCGTCCGTTAAAATTGGAACGATGGAGAGAAGATTAGCATGGCCCCTGCGCAAGTATGACACGCATAAATAGAGACATGGTCTAAAAACAATCTTTGAGAATGTCGAAATTTCTCCGATTTTCAAAAAAAAAAAAAAAGAAGAAAATTTCTCGGATCTGGTCCCGTCTGCGGAACAGATCGGTCGTCATCACTCTTTTTTTTTTACTTGTTAGAAATTTC
This sequence comes from Chara braunii, assembly GCA_003427395.1. Lineage (NCBI taxonomy): Eukaryota > Viridiplantae > Streptophyta > Charophyceae > Charales > Characeae > Chara > Chara braunii. The sequence continues at coordinate 3,560,380 of BFEA01000073.1, read as the reverse complement.
GGTAAACCTTTTACTTTCTTGGGAAATGTCTCCTGCTCATGTCCGCAAATCAGATGGTGCCACGTGTCGCTGGTTTGTCACGACATTGCTGATCGTTGCCTTCATCAACGATCTTTTTGTTCTTCTTTTCTTTTTTTTTTGCATTACAGAAAGCTTTGATTAATCCCAAAAGGATATAATTGAGGCAAGACTCCTGACAATCACCCGGAAGAACGAAGAGACTGGGAGCATTACCCATCTTAGCTTGAATGATTCCCTCCCATCCTTTCCTTCAAACTAGTGAAACCTTCGTTCGTTTCTTATCTTTTCCTTTTTTTCCCCTTAAGAAAAAAAAGAAAAACACGCTCCTACACCTTCGCTCATTTCTCTCTCTCTCTGACTCTCTCTTTTTTTTTTTTCCCCCTCTCATGAATCTTTTAGGTGTCGTGTTTTTTTTTTGGTTTCCAACGTCTTTTGGGTGTCTTCACCGCAGATTGGCGTTATTGCGGACCACCGTTTTTTTTGAAAGCTCGTAACTTTCGGCCTTAAAAAATATTAACCTTGTATTTTCGGAGTCAGCAGACACGCCACACCGCTTTTTTTTTTTTTTCTTAGCTCGTAACTTTCTGCCTTGAAAATATTAACTTTGTAAGTTTGTATTAATTTTCCGGAGTCACCAGATTTGGATGTTTCCACGTCTCGGTGTGTAGGACCTGTAGGGCCGAGGTCCCAGTAGGGAAAAGGATAGGATCGAGCTCCTGAATCTGGATGTGTTTTAAGCACAGATGCAGAAAAGCAGTTCAATCTCGATTTCCTGCACATGTCCAATAAACTCGTCCAGATTCAGGCATTCGATCCGATCCTCTTTGCTTGTGGGACCATGCCCTAGGTGTGTGGTCAAGTGTCGCTGGCTTGTCCCCTCATCACTGATCGTTATGCATATACATCTGGTGATCGTCAGCTGGTCTCTTTTTTTTCCTTTCTTTTCTTTTTTTTGTTTCCAACTTCGCTGTGCCGGAAATTTTACGGAAAGTATAAAATGCATATAGCATAATAGCACAGATTTAACGGAAGGCATCAAATGCCTGTAGCACAAATTGAACGCAAGTCTTTTTTTCTGTTTTTTCACAGAGACATTTTGTGCCTTGCATTAAATTGGTGCTACAGCTAGGCTACCAGCCGGGCCGCCCGCGTCACCCTATTTTCCCGGGCGGCCCGGCCGTGCAAGGACCAGGGAAGGTCCCAGTCAAAAAAAGAAAAAAACATCCGAAAAAGAATTATGTTATGAAGAAAAATAAACTGAACAACTTTTGCCTCAGGGTCACATTGAAATTCTTTACCAAATTTAAAATATATATATAGCCCCTCGTTTGTTGTCCTCTTCTCTCTCTCTGCCTACGGTTTACCGGGCAGTTCTGTTTGTGACGATATATATATTTTTTTAATTTATTTTTGACCCGCCCGGGCCAGTGGACCCGGACCACTCTGGGAGCCTAGTGCTACAGGCATTTTTTTGATCCCTTGCGTTAAATTTGTGCTATAGGCAATTTATGCTTTTCGGTAAATTTGTGGCACAGGCGTTTTTTTAGTCTGGCCTTTTTTTTTCCCCTTAAAAGGGCAACATGGTCCTGAGATATCATCGTCGAACTGACTGTTCATTCAGAACCATTTGATTTCATTTTAGTTGCATCTGGGTTCGAACTCAGGTCTGTATTTCAACAGTTCATTGGTGTACCAAGTGCGCAAGGTTTGTGGGTGCACTAGTCTTTTTCTTTTTCTTGTTTCCTTTTCTGTCACAAGCATTTTATGAGTTCGGTCAAATTTGCGACCAACAGACGAGCATACCCTTCCTGCCCTTTTCTGTCCGTTTGCTTGGCCGTTTTTCTGTCCTACATGTCGCGGATATCATAATATGAGAATGTCTAATTATCGAATGTATGGTTATAAAGTTTAATTATTTAATATATGATAATAAATATTTAATCTTAATATGCACAGGCAGGCATGTATGCCCAAGCACAATTCAATCCTGTCTTTTTTTTCTTTTCTTTTTTCGTTTTTCCAAAATTTCCTGGAATTGCGTTTTGACATGGCAAGATCAATGATCTCTCTTGTTTCTATTTTTTTGCTAGGATGTCCTTTTCACAGGGCAAGATTAGTGGTCAGAGGGCTGTGGCAGTCGTCTACCTCTTAAAAAAAAAGAAAAACTGAAAAAGACTTTAAAAGAGAGAAAAATCAAGAGCACGGATATTAACTATCCTTCCTTGTTGAATATATCATGAGTTGCTTTCGTTCTGTTTGACAATATAGGTGAAACTCCGACGAAACAGTTTGTCACAGCCCCTCGTTTGTTGTCCTCTTCTCCCTCTCTGCCTACGGTTTACCGGGCAGTTCTATTTGACGATATATATGACGATATATGTATATGTCCTTGTTGCCTTCCCTTGCCAACTTGAAAATCACTCCTTTTGGGCACGTCTGGTGGTCCTGTCCAAGGGCCCAGCGCTTTTGGACATGGTGGAAAGAATTTTGGTTGCAAGCTTATCCTAACGACTGTACGGATGCCCTCTGGTGCAAAGAGGCTTTAAGGAAAGGAGAGAAGCATAAGGACTCCAGTGCTTCACACCCAGCCTGGATCTCACGGGCAGTTGGATTGTGGGCTCTCTGGTGGGCAAGGAACAGGATGAGGTTTAACGTGTTCCTTCTGCCTGATAAGGAGATTCAGTTCGCCATGCTTCAGGGTATTAGGAATATATATTTTTGCAGATTGGAGGAGGATTAAGCACTCTAGAATTAGTGGGAAACTTAAAGTAGAAAGATTTAGGATTAAGGGTCTCGTTAGACACTCCTAAAAATGCCAATTTTTAGGAATGCGGTGTGGTTACACTCATTCCTAAAAGGTACTTTCTGGAAATGAATGTGAAAACGGCGTTAGGACTGGTCTTGAAAATTTTAGGAATCCCCAGCCAAAAGTTCCCAAGAAATAAAGCTCCTCTGGAGGAGCTCTATTTTTCGGGCGACCATGTTTTGCCGACCCTCGCCGTCGCGTGCAGTGCATCAATGTCTCCAACTCCGCGGTGCGGAAGTTGTCCGTGGGTCCGCTGGGCGGACATTGGAGGCCTTCGACGGTGGGGCCACGGCAACGGCCAGAACCGGTAGCCGTTGCGGTGGAGTGGTGCTTGGGGGGGACACCATGCAGCTGGTGGTTTGCCCACCTGTGGTCGACCGTTGAGACGTACACGCAGGAGCAGGCGGGGTTGGGTCGGTGCGCCCGTCTGCATCAACGATCTTCGGTGAGTGGAGAACGGCCAACGGTCAGAATTTGAAGTACTTCTGAAGGTGTCCGTCACTGCATCATGTGCACATGGCGGCACGTTGTCGTACTCGACTGTGTTGCTGGCATGCGTTTTGTCTTGCTCCGCCTCCGCGTGTTCTGAGCAACGCATCCAAACTGGAGATGCCACATTGCCGCGTTGGACAGACGATGATTGATGGTTGACGTGTATCGGAGGTTGGCGCTCCTTGTTTTCCTTGTCATCCTCTTCTTCTTTGTCGTTTTCCTCCACATCTGCTTCGTGTTTCGTCTGCCGAAACAACAGCGCAAGTGCCGCTTAGCGAGGAGAGGGAGCTCTGCTGAACGACCTATGGCGAATGCGGTGACGATCTGCATGAAGCCTGCCTTCGACATGCGCAACTTCTTGCGGAAGCACCCGTCCGTTGCATCGTCGCACAGAACGTCCGCCCATGTCACGCCCGTCCTCAGCTTGATTGACCAGCGTGGCGTCTGGTGGGGGATGACACCGGTGGAGAGTGCTGCGCACAACTGCAGCACGGACGTCGCCACACAATCCGGTGCCTCTACCACACGCTTCAACTGCTCCCTGTGCTTGCGCAACTGCAGATGCATTCCTCGCTTTGTGGACGCGATATCCCTCTCCGATTCCAGAATGACGGCCATCGCTGCTAATGCCACCGCGTCCCGCTCGTCGGGGGACAACACACGCCCGCCTCCACCAACGTCCACCCCCATCGTCAGCATTTCAACAACATCCACTTCCATCGCCTGCCTACGTTCGCCGCCTAGGAAGACGTAACGTGCCAGTACCTGAAGTCTAATTTGCGAAGCGGAAGATGACGAAGGCTCCCCGCACACACGCTGCACGGCATCTATTTGATGACATCCATGGCGGCCGCCCCCAGCCCCCGCACGTCCCTGTGCGCAAATTAAAATTCAGATTGAATTTCAAATTTCGAAGCCTTGCCCAGGCGTGCTCTTTTGCCTCCAAAATTGAAGAGGGCGGGATCCTCCACCCGTTTGTACCACGGACACTGGATGGCGAGGGGCGGATAACGGGGGCGCGGCTCGACATACGTATATAAATCTGGCCGCGGGGAACCCCTTAGCACCAGTCCTAAAAGCTATCCTTTTAGGAATGTGTGTAACCGCGACGCCAGGATTCATAAAATTCTTTTAGGACTGGTGCTGAATCTTTTAGGATTCCTTTATGAGTGTCTAACGAGACCCTAAATGGAGTGTCACATACACTGCTGGGCTATTCCAACGGAGTCTGGGAGACTGATATTTTCTTCAGTGCTGGAGTCTCGGAGTGGTAACCTGCGCATTGAAGACCTGTGAAGATTATGAGGTTAAAGCACCAGTACCTTTCCCCGCTTGAAAATAGTAGCGTCGGTCTTTTCGGAAGCAAGCGGCAAAGGGCCGCTGATGAATGATGAATGGCGAGGTACTGGTGGTACCCGTTGCTTGAGAAACTGCCAATATTTCAGATTGAATTTCTCAGAGATATTTTCAAAAAGCGGACTTTGAGGCTTCTGTGGGGGCTCCCTGGGTTTCCCTTCTCACAACCTGGGCTCTCGGTTGTTGTTCTCGGACACAGTAGCCCGGACACTGGGAGGAGGGTGGAGAGAGCCATCCGGTTAGGACTGGGCCGGGGTCAGGCCCTGTTGTCTTTTTGGGCTGTCAGGGAGAATCTCAGGAGAGTACCTGGTATAGGTCAGAAGTGGTCTTTAGAATTCTCAGTTATTCTGTCTGAAAGCTAAGCTGAGTAAGGCTCTCAGTATTTTCGGGGTTGAATTGTGAGGACCCCGGCCTCAACCCTTGAGATTTTTCTTTGAAAGCTGTCTTCTCCTCATCGCGGGAGTTGGTTGCGTGTGGTGTGTGGGAGAGTGTTGGCTTTAGACACTGCTGTTTCTCAATGGGGGTGGGGGAAGATGAAAAGGGAGGCACAGTTACTGGCAAATGCTAGGTCCTTGTGTTAGCCGGGCCCCACCGGCGGCCCCAACCCTGCACCCTGCACCCTGCACCCTAAACAGTAGGGCAAAATGGCAAACGTGCCATTACCTCCCTCCACCAAGAGAGGTGAAGGGAGGTAGAAAGCTATGCTTGCAGGGGTCCGCTCTATAGCCTTAGGAGTAGCGGTAGGTAGTGAAAGGAAAAAGATATGTTCCATGTCATGGCAGAAAGCCAGTTAAAATATGTGAGGTGAGAGAAGACCTCATGCAGGGGATTAGATTGAACAGGCTGAACTGTGGGATTCCAGCCATAATGGCTGCCACACCAGATGCTGCGCCCCTGTGTGTGCTCTGAGAGGTTTGTGGGGAGGATCATACAAGACCATTTGCGCCTCCCCTTGGGTTGTACGGGGTCATGAGGGGATGGGGGCAGTACGAGGGGTGAACTCGTGATTTCTGGACCATTGGCAAATATCTGTACCATTGCAACCATCATAACTATAAGCACCAAAAAATGGGGAAGGAAGGGGGGGGGAAGGCCAGGGGTCGCCATACCCGTAGCAGACCTACGACAATTCCCCTCAGTGGCGTGTGACAGAGGTCCCTAGGCCTCCCAGTGTGTCATCTCGGGAACCCCGGAATCTGAGTTCGAGTATGGCGCACCCCACGGCCGGCGACCAAGTAGCACCGGTCTCGGTCGATACCCCCTGGGTGGATGAGTGTGAGGTTGAGAGTTCTGAGCTTGAGAGTCCTCTGTGTGAGTGGGTGAGGTCACTGTGTCGTTACGAGGCTGAACCCGGTGTGTCCAGCATGTTAGCGTACCTTGCCACCATGCCCACAGTCTCCTCTCTGTGTCTCTTTCTGGAGGGCCGCGCTGGAAGCTTCTGAGCACTGACTCGGTCTGGGCCTGGGCCCCAGCCTCTTCAACTAACTCAGAGGCCGGGCCTACTGGTTGATTGGAGAGCCTGAGATCCAACCTTCCTCCCAACTGTATCTCGCTGGCCTTTCTTTTTTTGTTTGTTTTGTTTTTGAAGCCCTGGTTGTAGAGGCTGGAGTCTAAACACGGCCTTCACTTAGGGCTGGCAAAATTTTGCAGCACTGGCCTTCACTGAGGGCCCGGCTCATTTCCCAGAGGTGGTTCCTTTTGGGGCACTACAGAAGCCTGAAGCCTCGCATTCCCAACCCCATAGGTTCAGAGCCCTCTGCAGAAGCCTCAATCCTGCTGTTGCTAAGCCTTCCTCTTTAGAGACCTCTCACAGTCTAGAACCACTTTTTTTTCTTGTTTTTTTGCAAAGATAGAGCCCCTTTATATTCGGGGGTGGGAATTCCGGCTACTTATCCCCGACAAGCATGAAAAGTACAAGGATCACAAAATAGTAAGAATGTTTTTTTTTTTTTTTTTTTTTGAAAGCCCAGGGTGTTGTAGAGGCCAAGGACCAGACCCGCGGTGATTGCTGGTAGCAGCAGCCAATGGTTGTCCTGACAGGATAGGCCATCTACCCTACCCATCCCCACGTTAATACTCCCAGCGCACCCCGTGTCCCTACTATCCTACCTCAGTGTGACCAGCACTCAGGACCATCACCCTACCAGTATCGAGGGCAACTTGGACCAGACCGCAGTGACAAGCACCAAGGCTAGGCCAACCTCCCAGCCCTAGTGGAAGCGGAAGCGGATGAACCTTGCCGTACGGGAACTTTGGACGCCAGGCTCATACAATCTTCTACAGGCCCAATTCAGAGAGTCTACCCAGCAGGATTACCTAAGCAAGGCAGGCCAGCGCCCGCAGACACATCCTACCGTCCTTCCCCTAGCTTACCCAAGGCTAGGCGGAGAATCATAAACTTGTAGGGGCACTTTTTGAGTGGCGGGAGACTAACTAAAGTACCCAGACCCGCCACGTAAACACTAAAAGGTTACGAAACAAATCTTGGAAACGGGCATTTGCAGCTACGCAGTGGAGTCCTCATAACTCGTTACAAATTTGTGAGCGCCCCATCGTCATCACCTCCTCGTGCTGCTGCGTGTATGTGTGGAGTCGAGCACATGTGGGGAACGTCGGCTGCGGCTTGGCGCTGATGTGACGAACTATTTTCTGTAATCGCGCGACTTTCTGCGTGAAGCAGCTTCGGGGGTTGGGAACTGGTTGGTCGGGTGGAGTGCAGAAATATGGGTCGGCTGGGCAAATTGCATGGATACCCTCGCTTCTTTCTTTTTGGCTTTCAGGACCGGGGCCGGGAAAGTCCTGCGCAGACGATTGGGTGACGGCGCCTTAGCAAGCGCGATAAATAATGGTTGCCATAGCTTCTTTCTTGTTCTGCTATGGGAGGTGGGAATTTTCGCACGATCGCCGCGAGGGAATATCGTTTTTCAAATTTTCAACTGATGTCAAGTCCCCACGGGCTCTTGGAATTGTTTTTTCTGTCTTTTCGGAGTTTCTTTTTGCACATAGGGTTTAGACTAGGAGTTTAGGTACTCTGAAATCTTGTTGCGCCGCGCTTCTTGCTTGCGCACCTCTCACCGCAGTGGGGACCGGGCTCTGACCATATCGCGCCCTTAGTCCTGCATGTAACTGTAATTTTTGGCGGGCGTGATTGTAACTGTACTCCTTGATTCTCTCATGTTCCCCCGCCTCCTCCCTCTCTGTCGTGCATGCCTCGTCCTCCACTCTAATTGGCCAGAGCGACTTCATGACAGGATCGATGCGTGGAGTGTGGCTGCGTCCCCCACGCCGCGGCTTGGGCATGCAGGCGTAGGCACTTCCTTCTCTTCCACCATCCACGTCGTCCCTCGACAGCGAGGAAGAAGGCGGCCATCTCGATTACCTTGATCCCTCTTCTTCTTAGCCCTCGTCTCCCTCGCCATTGCCATGAGTTTTTCCACCGAACAAGTCATCAAGGAGCGGCTAATGGTACCCGGGGGAACCATCTCCACAATCCGGCAAGTACAGCGTCCTCGACTGAGTCCAGATCTTCTTCGATTCACGACCTTCTTTAGCACAGCGGCCATTCACGCGGCGGTGGAGTTTCGATTCACGCAGTTCGAGGCAGCACGAGTATTGGCTGAGGTGTCGACCTTCCTATGCCTGCCCCCACCCGCCGAGAGCCACGTATCAGTCATTGTCGCCTTTACAGGTGACATCACGACACTGCATCCGCCAAGGCACACCGTAATCGTTTGGCAGCTGCGGGACTGGGCAATGGGCATCATGACTGCGTGGGTGTGAACATCGATCTCCAGCTTCGGGTCTCCTCCACCGTGCCACAAGTCCTCCTCCAGAAGCTTCGTCCGTTCGCCCGGCCTCAATGAACCGCTACCACCTCTCCACCTTCGGCCTTCCTTCCGTACGTCCTCTCCACCTTCAGCCTTCCTTCCAACACTCCTACGTTTTGTCAGTCTGCTGTGGACCCCGCTCTATCTTTCAGAATCATGCAGTTGGACGTGCCGAATCTGGACGCGACCAAGTGGGCATAGTGGTGGCACGCTTACGTGGTACTCAACTTCTGCCTCCTCGAAGTCGTTTTCCATTGGGCGAAACCTGTTGACAAGAGCGAGGAGGACGAGATCCCGGACGACGAGGTGGAGTTATTCATCGACCAGGCCTGGAGGACGAACACGGAGGGTGAGCTCTTGGGGATCTTGTTCGGGGAAGTGCGTGACGACCACCTGGATTTGATTACGGACGAGTTGCTGGTGTTTTTGGCTCAACTACTGGACGATCTACCTTTGGAGATCCTCTCGCGCTGCAACGAAAGGCTGGGGACGGCCACTCTCCCTCGTACCTTGGCCCCCCATCTCCTATGGTCTACGTGCACGGAGCGTGACGAATTGCCACTATCTCTCTGAGGGCGCGTACTTGGTCATCGACGTCACTGATCTCTCCTTCCGGAACCCTCTCATCTGGCGAGTGAACGTAGGAGAAACCAGCAAGGAAGTCGAAGAAGAGGAAGAAGAAGCAGCCGAGGAAGAGATCCAGGAGGACGATCATCTTCAATACACGGAGGGAGAGGAAACGCCCGAGGAGGAAGAATCAGAGGTTGGGTCGGACAATCCTGAGTATCACGAATCGGAGGACGCCGAGTTGGAAGAGGCAAGCTCGGAACAGGAGGAGTCTGAGGAGGAAGAGGGCGGATCGGGTGAATCGAGTGGTCCTGCCAAGCCGAGCAGGGAGGAGAGAGAGGCCGTGGCACAGAGAAAATAGGAAGCGGCAGAAGGCAAGTGATCGATCAAGGCTCGCTCGTCAACTCTTTCCGCCTCCACGTCCTTCTCTTTAGCGTAGATTGGCAGGAATTTAATAATATAGAGCTCTATTGCATGATCGCGGGCACAATCCCCGCGTGCGAAGACTAGGAGGATTTTCGCGTTGCCATCCGCCGCACCCTTTGCACTCTCTACCCCGACTACCTCGCCTCCCTCCCTCACTTGTGTCGACACCTGCGTTTTCCCCGTATCCATTGCATTGTCTACTATGTCCCAGTCCCCACTGGTGACAGAGAAATCCGTCACTTCATGCCTCCCCTTTCGCAAGTCCATCCTTCACCGTCCCCGCCCGTCATTAGATTGCCTTTCCCGAGTAACGTTTGGAATTGAGCGGACGAATGCCACGTTGGATGACTTCCACACTCAGATCTTACGGTAAGTGGCACATGCAAGCTCCACGATGATCCTCAGATCACGGGTCGACGCTTGATGAGAGAGCAAGCAGGAGCTTGCTCAAGATTGGAACCCCCTGGGCGTCACATATGTGATGAACTATTTTATGTAATTGCGCGACTTTCTGCGCGAAGCGGCTTCGGGGGTTGGGGACTTGTTGGTCGGGTGGAGTGCAGAAATATGGGTCGGCTGGGCAAGTTGCATGGATACCCTCGCTTCTTTCTTTTTGGCTTTCGGGATTGGGGCCGGGAAAGTCCTGCGCAAACGATTGAGTGATCGCGCCTTAGGAAGCGCGATAAATAACGGTTGCCATGGCTTCTTTCTTGTTCTGCTGTGGGAGATGAGAATTTTGGTGCGATCGGCGCGCGGGAATATCATCTTTTAAATTTTCAACTAATGTCGAGCCCCCACGGGCTCTCATAATTGTTTTTCGGTCTTTTCGGAGTTTCTTTTTGCAAATAGGATTTAGACTAGGAATTTAGGTACTCGGAAATCTTGTTGCGCCGCGCGTCTTGCTTGCGCACCTCTCACCGCAGTGGGGACAGGGCTCTGACCATATCGCGGCCTTAATCTTGCGTGTAATTGTAATTTTTGGCGGCCACGATTGTAAGTGTACTCCTTCTCGATTCTCTCATGTTTCCTCGCCTCCTCCTTCTTCGTCGTGCATGCCTCGTCCTCCACTCTAATTGGCCTGAGCGACTGCATGACAGGATCGATGCATGGAGTGTGGCTGCGTCCCCCACGCCGCGGCTTGGGCATGCAGGCGTAGGCACTTCCTTCTCTTCCCCTTCCTCTCACTTGGGCATAATCCCGGGTTCATCGCTCGAGCATGCACGCTATAAATTTCGCAAGCACGATTAGTTTCCTCTCTATGAATTTGAAAGTTAGCGCGGTCAGTAAGGATCGACTAACGAGTAAGTCGGAAAGTGAGCAGAAGTGAGTATGGCGACCCGACGAGCTGGTGCCGGGTAGTGGGGTTGATGTGTGGGCCACGACGGATTGTGGCGCACAGACGAGCTTGGCTTGCGTGCTCGGACTAAGCGGGGTGACGACTCGGTGTTTGTGAGAGGTGATGGACTGCCCGCATCGAAGGTGATATGGTGTAGAGAGAAAGGGAGAGAGATGTGTGTGGGACGATGCCTTTTTCTAACCATCTGTATAAATTTTGATTTCAGCCTTGGTCGATCTTGTTGCGAACATTTCGGATCTCCTTGTGAATCGTCTCGGATTTTTTGTTTATGATGTGTGTGTGGAATGGACTCGCGCGCTTCTCTCACCCCTCCTCCCGCAATCTTTGGATGCTAGCTTAATTCAAATTTCGTCACTTTTTTAATTGGCGTTGACCCTCTTTTGCTCATGAATATTTCTGGTTCGTGTTTTTCTCAGTGATCGACTTGATTTTCTCTCCTCATTCCTGTTTTACCGCAGTATGTTGAGATTGGGTAGGACGATTGTCTACGCATGACCTTGGGGAGCTTGGGTTGTGATGATGTGATCTTCTTCAGCTTGATGCATGAACCTTTGTTGATCTCTCGTTTATGCTTTTCTGGAAATTTGCACAGCCCTCGAGTTGGATTAATGCATGAGTATTGGGGAAATGCGTCTTCAAAACCAAGTTATCGGACGGACCAATCACCCGATTATTGACACTATCTATGTCGGATCGCACGTATGCATGCCAATTCCCCGTCCCTTTTTTTTTTTTTTTTTTTTTTGATTAAAAGGAAAGTTTTACGAAAACTCAACGGTCCTGGTTGATGTATGTTGATTCAAATGTGTGATTTCCCTCTGATTACCCTCCTGATGTCTATTTCCTGACACGCGCACTTGAGAGCGTAAGTGCCCCACGTTGGGATGGCATGTCGATTGATTAGATGATCACCCAAAGGATAGCCAGTCGATCCGATCCAACCGATTGCGGACGTGGCCTCTTGCACATACGTGTAGGCTCAACCGGAAAGGGCGTCGCCTACACATGTATCTGCGAGACCCACTCTCGAATCCATGTCTAAACTCACAAATTTTCGACAACATGGATGATTGGACTCCCTTCCACGTCACGGATCGGGAAAGCCTGAGACATCGACGATTCCGAAAATATAAGGAGTGGAAAAACGCCTGTTTTCTCGCACGACCCAGACCCAACCCTCCGAAATTCCCCTTTCGGACTGGAAACGAATGTTGTCGAGCCCATCGGTCCGACACCACACAAAACGGGGCGGGACCCTCCCGGTCACGTCACGCAGGAGTTGGTTTATTCCTCGTCGCGATATATACATGGAGCTTCCGCAAGCCGCTCCGGCCGAGTGCGCCAGCCATGCGTCTCGCGAGCCCCTATGACAGGATAGGCCTACGTGATGCACGACTTACCTCCACCTTACGAGAGTTGTCACCTCCCTTCGGTGGGCGTATCCCCGCCGAGCTACCGGTCCACAGTACGAAAGTTAATCAGGTGCAATCGTAGAGGTCGACTAGCCGAGGGTGTTTTTTGTTCGCTGTAGCATAGGGGGTACGCGCGGTTTTACTCCTCTATCGGACCCGCACATGAACCGACGCACTGGGGGGGCTGAAGTCCCAAGCGCGACTTGTCGTCGGTCGACTAGGACGCATCCCACACATCACACGTACACCACTCTAACAACGTAAACACGCACGAACACACACATATACAGAACGACACGGAACAGACAACGCGACAACACTCCTAGCCCCTTTGTAGCCATCCCATAACTCTCTGATGCGAAAATCGGATCGGCGGCGCGCGCGAGACTTAAGTATAAAACTGCGCGGGCACAGGGCTAACTCATATCGACTCGAAATGCAAGCATACGGAAGCAATCGCAATGATGGAGTACTATGTAGTACTTATAGTTAAAGTTGTCCCAGTTAATCTCGTGGGTCGCATTCGACATTCAAGTGTCGGCTGACACGCGCCTTGAGGGAATGATCTCTCGACGCTGGACAACCGCCAAGTGCGGTTGAGAACCACACCCTCTTTTGCACCCTGCGGAGAGTGGGTGGTACACAGGTTCATACATGTGGTGGCAATTGTCCCTTATTGCCCTGGAGACCAACTCTATCATGCAGGACTTGGAGAGAAGTCAAGGGGTTTGACTTTGACGACTGCCACGGGCTACATCGTCCAACTATAAAAATTAACAAGCAAAATCAATCAGTAAATAAATAAACACCCAACACTCATATATCAAATCAGAACTCGAGATGCAAAATAAAAGAAGGGGAAACATAAACCCATCAGGTATGCAGATCATGGGATACATGGTTGTCATTCTCACTGCCTCCAAAGTAAGGCTCATACACAGGCTCCAAGACACTAACCTGTATAAAAAACACAAACACAGACGAACGCCGCATTGCCATACACCAATGTGGTCAACTTTACTATTCCCTGTAACTCATACCACGCCTTACATAGTCAAGCCTCAGTCATAGTCCAATTTTTCATAAATCTCATAAGTTCTTTATAATGACCATTTAAAAGAAGTCTGGTTAAAACCCTCAAAGAAACATATCAAATCTCAGGGCTAAGGCAATCAAGTTGAGGTACAGGTGTAAGGAAAGTTGTGTCGTGAGCCGACGAGTCGGCGATCAACCAACCGACCTGTTATCACTAGGAAATAATCCTCGTAGGATCAAGCTGAAGCTAGTCCAAATCCTGGATCGAATGTCCAAAGAAGACTTGTATCATACAACAGGTCAATGTCCAAGCTAAATCGTCAATGTATGGAGATCAAATCCCCATGACACATTCTCACTTAAAACTCTTTTGATAACCAAGCCTAAGTCCACCTCTAAGCCAGTGCCCAAAGAAAGGTATACCTATGGCAGAATCTCCTCCATACAGAGTAAATCGTCAGAGTCGCTATCTGTCAAAATATAATCGATCTCCTCTAAACTAAGAATATTTAGGCAGCGCTTCTGGTAGGAAAAGTGTCTTCTCAAAATTTATATCAGGCTGAATATAAAAACAAAAATAATATTCAACTTTTCAAAGTCAAATTTTGTTTAACTCCATGAATTGGCAAAAATTTGGGTAGCACTTCCTTTAGAAAAGGAGACTTCCCAGATTTTTACTAAGCCATATATAAAAGTCAGACAAGTTGAATTTTGAAAAAGTCAAATTTTGACTAACTCCTTATATTTGTAGAAATTTCGGCAGCACTTTCTGTAGAGAAAGTAGCTTACCACAATTTATACAAAGCTAACTTCAGAATTTAAATCGACTTTGACTTCTCAAGGTTCAATTTTGTCTAACTCTCTAAATTGGTAAAAAATTGGGCAGCACTCCTTTTAGAAAACGAGGTTTTTCAATTTTTTTCTAAGCCAAAAAGTCAAAAAAGTTGGACCCTGAAAATACAAAATCTGACTAACTCCTTGGTTTTGTAGAAATTTCGGCAGCGCTTCCCGTAGAGAAAGTGACCCAGAATAATAAAAGATCCCAGAAAATGCAGAAATTGACCTAAGTAAGAATAAACTTAGCTCAGAAAATGCAGGAATTAAACTTAGCTCAGAAAATGCAGGAATTGAAACTAACTCCTATAGCTCTAGCACGTGGCGAGCAACTAAAGCAACTACCTATCAAGCTCAGAAAATGCAGGAATTGAAACTAACTCCTATAACTCTAGCACGTGGCGAGCAACTAAAGCAACTACCTATCAAACAGAAACTCAAACTAAGTAGTAATTACTCAGCCACATGCAGGCCAAACCACAAAGGTGAGTACTCTCACGAGTCTCAGCATTCCAAAATCAACCTTATCAAACAATAGTTCATGATCTTTCAATAATGTATCCCCTTTATACCCAACTTACATAAGGCATAAAGCTAGACCACCCAAACTTATGGAACGTGTCTAGCTCAGCCATTGAGTATACACAAACACAGGGCACAACAACTTTTCTCTTCTTTGGGCATATGACTAGGCCACCGCAGTCGCCCTGAACTGTTTAAATATCCACGTTTTATATAACTATTTGCACTTACTCTTTTATATAAATGAACTGATCATGTTTAGCTCAAGAGTCAGTCTGCCCCTTCGTACCACAAGTTTATTTTTAATTAATACTCTCTTCAGTTTGTGATACGCTATAGTCAGACCACCCAAAATTATGGAACACTGTTTGACTAGCCTGTTCATAGATAAAATAATAGTAAGTTATAGCCAAGTTATAACCTTCTGGTTCCAGCATGTGCGAGGCGTTGGAGCAAGACCACCCAAACTTATGGAACATGCCTTGGTCCTCAGCCTGGTTCATTCTCTTAAAGCCAAAGCAAGAAGAGGTTGAGCCACCCAAACTTCTGGAACATGCTCAGACCTCCTCGTTCAGAACCAAAGGAAACTGCAAGAAACCCGAAGTAAATAAGGCGACCAAGCCACCCAAACTTATGGAACATGCTTGGTCCCTGAAAAGTCAATCACAATCAGCCCTTGCAAGTCAGAGCAACTAGACCACCCAATCTTATGGGAACCTGTCTGGTCCTTCAGGCAATCGAAAATAAACATAACACCGGACCCTCCAATCTTATGGAGACTTGCCCAACCTTTAATTCACTCAGTTAGATACAAGCAAAACTGCCTTCTTCCCAACCTTTCCCCGAATGCAATCCCACAATCTGCTTTCAGTCAATACAACAAAAATTGAAATTGAACTTACACAATCATTCCTTTATTAAGTCTGGTTTATGCCTTGAAGTCAAACTGAAAGTCAAAGTAGGGAGACAGGCAACATACTCAGTCAAACATAGCAATGAATACAAGTAGGGGTTATACTGGGCTTATAGAAGGAAAGCAATTGTTACCTTTTAGTTCCCTGCCTCCAAAACTTCTCTTGAGTTCCGGCAGAGCTCCCGCAATCGGTGGGCAGACTTCCCACAGAGTCTTGTTGCGGTCCTACAGGTTGCAATCCCGCCTGCCGCCTTCCTCTCAGAACCTTAGACTAGACTTCGAGTAAGAAAGACAGAATGAGGGGTTTGAGACTCTTGAGATACAGGAGGGGGACTGACTTAACTCCCGGGAGAATGCCTTGAAATCTTTGATCGCCTGAGGGTCCTGCAATGATGGCCACAATGCAAAACAACTTGGTCAATTGAGGCTAGATCACCAGTTGTCGACTCTTCCGATGACTTTCCCACTCGTAGCAAAGATCTCCCTTCCCCGCCCCCAATTCTACTGCAGAGTTTTCTCAACTCGAAGCGTAAGGATTACAGGTAGGCTTACCAGCTTGCGGCTCTCCCTCGGCCACTCCTGTCAGCAGGACAAACAACGCTTGCTATCTTGCACAACTATCCCTGAGACCTGCCATAGGAGATTTCAG
The DNA here is from genome assembly GCA_003427395.1 of Chara braunii. Taxonomy (NCBI): domain Eukaryota; kingdom Viridiplantae; phylum Streptophyta; class Charophyceae; order Charales; family Characeae; genus Chara; species Chara braunii. Next base: position 3,544,163 of record BFEA01000073.1, on the reverse strand, counting down.
TTTCGACCTGGAACTCCACCCCCACTATCCTAAAATCCTTGGCACACCTCCTTTTCGCACTTTCGGGCCTCTATCCCACTCCGATCAGGAAGTCGTGCTGGGCGTGAGGTTGGGCGTCACACTGAGGTTACCGTGGTCGTGCCGAGTTGGTAGGCTGTTGTATTTTTGTGGTTCATAAGCATTGCAACACATGTGCCGATGGAGGGCGGCAGCGACGATGGACTTGCGAAGTTAACGACGATTGAGAAGACGGCCGTGGCGGCGACCGTGATGGCCGTGCTCTTTCGTTGTCAGTAGGAGAGGGCATTTGGCAGAATGAGAGCGAAGATCCATGTGCGGAGGAGGAAGACGCTTCATCAAGTCCCGGTCAAAGGGCTGGATACTGTGGCCATCACCGAGGCTGTAGTTCAGGTTTGTTGCGCCATGGGTTGCAGTGTTCTTCCACGAGCGACGCCGAGGTGGTGGATGAAAAGGAGGATGGGGGGGGCATGGGAGCATCTCACGCAATGTGATAATGCAACGGAGGAGTACTTATGAGAGAAGCTGTGTATGTCACCACGTGTCTTTCGGGCAATGGCGATTGCATGCAGTGTGGACGAACGCCCTCGGAACGCGCTGCCGATGTCGATGTCGACTGCATTTGGTGTTATCCCTCATCTTGTCTGCTGGAGGTCTTTGATAGAGGTTGGCCATCAACGGTAGAGGATGCACACGTGGAACAGGAGGACCACAACCAGCAAAATTGCGACGAGGAGCAGCAGTGGCAACCTTCAATAGAGGTTGGCCATCAACGATAGAGGATGCACACGTGGAACAGGAGGACCACGACAAAGCAAAATTGCAACTAGGAGCAGTAGTGGTAACCTGTAGTGGCAACCTTCAATAGAGGTCGGCCATCAACTACACGTACGACAGGGCCGTCACTCCACAACGACGGTGAAGGTCCACCGAACGACAACGATGAAGGGAGCAGACAGTAGAGGACAGCATACTGCACACACACTCTAACGGGTCGTACGCCCTTGCACTGCGAGCCGGGACGTGGCCTGCACGGTGGCTCGTGGAGTGGTCCACTGAGGACCTGCTCTTCGCCTGCCATCCGTCCACGATGACGCCCTCCTTAGCAGAATGCCTCTTGCGTGTGCGTCCAGACAGCCTGCCAAGGATGCAAACATGGAAGACGAAAAGAAGGACAGAAAATGATTATCAGGAGCAGCAGCGGCAGCCTTGGAAAGACGCCGGCCATGAACGACACATAGGGAAGGGCAGTAACTACATGATACTGATACACCTCCACCAAACGGTGACGAAGAGGGCAGCAAACGGGAGACCACAGCATCCGACAAATGCCCTCTAACGTTTTACGTCGCTGAGTGCAGTGGGGAATCGAAAGGGGGGTCGGCTAAAATATTGAATTTTGCAGACCGTTGAAGCACTTTCCTTTTGGTGCCACGCACTGTGAGGGAGAACACCGGTTGAAGACATTTGCAGAAGGCTGCCTGGCCACCAACGATTACTGTTGGCATAAGGATCCTGGAAGCTGAACATTGACAACCCAAGATGTCCATGTGGTGGCCGGTAGGTACTCCAATGGACCAGACGACAAAAAAATCTTGTTGACGATGGGTGCCCTCGCCGCTCCGATTATCGCGGATCCTTGACCTCCGAGGGACCTCTGGAGGTACCTTGGGGAAGGCCACAAAATGGCTGTAGTGCGAGGATGCCCCAAGGATTCCCGGAAAAAAATATTTTTCCTTTTTATCCCCGAGGATAAGTGGAACGATCATTTACTCGGGGACTTTACACGCCCGAAAGGAGAGCAACCTATAAAACTAGTCACTTACAAGAAATAACTACAAGTGGCCAGAAATCCTTATTTTGAAAAGAAAAGCCAAAGGAGGATGGAGTCAACAATCATTGTGGTATATCCATGTACTGCAGAAGGGGAATTGGCCCCTCCTGAAAATCGTTGGCATTCTCAGGAGGGGTTGGAGGGGCCTGTGCTGCAAAAGTGCAAACTTGATGAGTTCTTCCCTTGTAAACTATGGGTCTTCTCATAAAGGCACTCTGAACTTCACAATTACAAAGTTTTTCTACAGCTAAAGAATAAGCATGTTCGTGTGCCATCATAGAAACATAATCTAATCGATCAAAATAAGGCAAAGCTTGTGGATAGGTTTTATATTCAATTAATTTTTCCGTACCTCTATGGAGTAAACCAATATGTGGTTCTGCACGTTCCACCACTTCTCCATTCATTTTTATTTTTATTATTATTATTATTTTAATAACAATTGCTCCAATCTATTCGTGGGGAGCAGCACGTTCTGGGTATCGGGCCCAGCCTCCCTTATAATTGGAATACATTGATTAATGAAAATTTGGGATGATTCAGGAATATTCAGGATGATTGAGATATAAGCTAGAGATTGATGCTGACTACTCAGAATGATTATCTACTCAGATCTCACGTATTACCCTAACCCTAATCTCAGATATCCATACTAACCAGCCAGTCTCTACCGAGTCAATACTGTATACCAACCAAGCCTCTACCCGGTCTCACGCCCCAATCTAGCTTTTCATTTCTAAAACTAAGCATCTGCGGTTTTGGGTGGTCCTCCTTCGTCCCATTGCTTCTACACAGTCATAACCCTGTACTCCGTAATCTGATCAATGTCGACTTGACCTCTACTCATCTTCGAGGGCAAGAGTTCGGACGCATGGCATGCCTGCACAAGGCTGTAATATACACAATGGACAGTAGAAACAGCTCACTGCACACATACTTACACTTACACAGCATGCCTGCTCAAGGCTGTAAGATACACAGATAGAACTCCGGGCTTACCATAGCCCAGTCTGTACAAAGCGGATCAAACATACACATAAGCATGCCTACTTCCCATCATATGTATGTATAGGGACGCTGGACCCATTTTCCAGCAGGTGATGCTCCCCACCAATAGATGGACCCCCCCCAGAAGTGCTAGCCGTGCCTGCTCCTACCAGCACCCCTAGCATTTTTTCAGGTCGTTTCTCGCCCCCCCCCCCCCCCCCCCCCCCCCAAAAAAAAAAAAAAAGAGTTTGGATGCGTGGAAGACAGGTTAAGTACGAAGATGTTGCGGGACATGAATCACATAGGAAGGGCCATCAGGATCAATGTCTAAAACAGCCCAGGGTCCAAAATACTGTGGAGTCAGCACCTTCCGTGATATGTCCTGCTCTAACCGAAGCCCTATCGCCTACCAGAACGTGGACAGTGGACACCCGTTTGTGCTTATTTACGAGTTCTATGAGTGCCCTTGGTGCTGTTGTAGCTGTTCAACAGTACGTTCCATCAGTTTTTCGTACTCTAGGGCTTGCTCTATTGTTGCTGGGACCAACTGCAGTTTGGGATCTGCAAACAAGAATCCAGTGGCGTTTGCGTGTTCCATCCCAACTGCAGCTCATTATGTGTTCGCCCGGTGGCTCGGGGCCTAGCATTGTTATAAAGCACAACTATTTGAGGCAGTCTGGCGTCCCTCTTCATATATGGCCACCGTAACCGCTGCAACAAATGATCGTCAGTCTTTTTGAACCCAAAGTGACCCGTTGCGTCGACACTCTCTTAGAAAAGGGCTCTTAAGAGATTGAGTATTGGGCACACAGCCTTTCTACCCTTTCCTGACTCAAAAACAGCAAACCCTTTTATCTTCCTTTTTTATTTTTTTATTTTTATTTTTTTTTTTCCCTCGAGCTCCCTCCAAAAGTGCCCCCATTTTTCAGAGATTCCATTTACTGATGGGGAGCTTACATAATTAAATGCATCGAAGACCAAAGAAGCGCATCCTATAGTCTTCAAATAACTTTATGCCTTGGCCCATAATTAAATGCATTGAAGAACATCCTATAATTAAATGCATTGAAGAACAAAGAAGCGCGTCCCGCAAAAACTTCTTTATAAAAGCAAGTAGGGCCCACCGCGGCTCAGAGGTGGGGATGAGATGAAACGATGAAGGAGGGCCATGTCAGCCAAACCAAAATGCCAAGCCTCCTTGTTTTTTGCAAAAAAGAAAACAAAAACAAAAAAAACGGTAAGCCAAACGCAAACGCACCAGCTACCAACTGGCCTAGCTTAGTTGGTAGTACTTGGTACACCCCTGTTGATATACAGACCTGAGCTCGAACTCCACTGGAAGCAGACGAGTAAAATATTACAATTCTGAATTACCTGGGGCCGCTCGGTCCGATGATCACGGGCCTCACTCCACTACTCACAATATGCGCAAAAGACAAAAAATATGGTGGTGTATGCATTCTAGCGGAAGATTCATTCTCATTTTGCAGATTTGGTGAGTAGTGGAGCGAGGCCCCATATCTCACGGCGGCTGCCCTTCCAGAGACATCTTTAGCTTCGCTGCACTACTCTCCACGTGCACAAAAGAAATGAGAGTGAATCCTCTGCTAGAACGTGGAAAGATACACCTGAGATTTCGGAAGCCGCTGCCCTTCCAGAGACATCTTTTCTGCATGTGGAGAGCAGTGGAGGGAGTCAGACCACTACTCTACACCATTGCCAGAAGGCTGCCAAGACTGGACAGTCAGACCAGAGATTATCCAAATCAGCCCTGTTCACACCTTTGACAAAAAGGGGGTCCACGTTTCATGCTGCAAAATACCCGAAATGTAGAGGGCTCTGGGATATGCACATTCAGGTTCCTCGTATTGATGTGGAAAACACTCATACACAGTGCAAAACGAACACTCGATAGTGCGATAAAGACAAAAAGACATGTGCCATACAAGTCTCCACAACGACACTCAGTCAGAATATGCATATTCAGCTTGACGGGTCCTGAGTACGGTTTTTTTGCTTATTTATTATTATTCTTTTTTTTAATACATTAACACCTTGCCCAGCGTATTCTTCCGGGTGGTGTGAGCACCCCCCGGTAGTACCCCTGGCACATGGCCCCTTTCAATTGGTGCGGAGCAGCGCCTGCTAGAAAACGGTTGCAGCGTGAGTACTTAGTTGTATGTTTCCACAAGTATTGGGTTACCACAACTTTGATCCGCTTCATTGCCAATGTCGAAAGAGGTAGTATGGCATGTTAAGTACCATGTTTTAAGAAGGACGGCATTGCTTAAGATCATTACTCTATTGTGAAGTGCTACACCTTCAGTAGCTTCCAATCAGCGATGAGTATAAAACAATGTGGAGACTGAAACGTTGTTAGCAAGTGCTGCAGTACCTGTAAAAATGAAGGCGCTTTTACTTCTTTCTTTTTTGTTTCCCCCTAAAATCATCTTCAGGCCAGACAACTACTCAGGAGAGCACGCCCCACGTTGAAGTCTGCGTATTTGAAGATGATTTGAAATCTGCACATTTGAAGATGATTTCCAGCATATTCGATGGATCCATACTATTTGTGGGGAGCAACACGTGCTGGAAAACAGGTCGGGCGTCCCATACACGTGTTTCTGCTTGAAATCAAATCAAGATCCCGTCTGCTGGACCTCTTCAGCCAAATGAATGCCATCCAGTAACGCCAAAGGAGCTGCTGCCGTCTTCTTTGTAGCACAACACACCCTCATTATGATTGTATCGGACATGATGAGGGTGGGTTGTGATTGGGGGAAGGCGGTAGTCTACACAGGATCAATCACATCTTAATCCACCAGTACCTTTCTCAGCTATTGATGTTGAGCCTAAAATGATAGTAAAATCGCCCTGTGCGCCAGGAGAAAAGAACCGGCGCGGCCCTCATTGTGGCTGGCGCCACTAGCCATTTCAATCCGGTACCCGAACTGTTGAAAATAGCCCATGTTAACCTGCACGTATGTGTTTTTCAAGCGGGCAAAGGGACTGGTGGTTTAAGAAATTTCCCGTCTGTCCAATGCTGCCCCTCATGTCTTTTAGGGGAACCCTGGCCAGCTTTTTTTCCTTTTTTCTTTTTTAACCATGGATAACGTTGTTTTTTGCATTTTTTCGTTTTCTTTTCACCCTCCTCCGCGTTGTGTTCTCTTCCTGATGCTTTCTTAATTAATTAATTGGCCTTATGGCCTCTCTTTCTGATCCGCTTTCTGTAAAGGAGTTGCTTCTAATACCTTCTTAATGACTCTCTCTCTCTCTCTCTCTCTCTCTCTCTCTCTCTCTCTCTCTCTCTATCTATCTATCTATCTATCTATCTATCTATCTATCTATCTATCTATCTATATAACAGGAAACAGGTCCGATCTATTCCCAGTGTTCCTTATTGGCTGTTTACACGGATGAATGAGAAACATCGATTGCTGTACCGTATCTCCCCGAACGTAACGTGCATGGACTAGGGAAGGTCGGGGCCAAAAAAAGAAAAGAAAAACAAAATCCAAAAAATCCGAAAAAAAAACAATGTTATGCAGAAAAATAAACTCAACAACTTTTGCCTCAGGGTCACATCGAAATTCTTTACCAAAAAAAAAAAAATGTAAATGAGAAAATGATTTTCATTTTTTTATTTTTTTTATTTCTTTTTGGCCCGGCCGGGCAGGTGGACCCGGGCCACTCTAGTAGCCTAGCTTTATAATGAATATAAATGCAAACTATCTTTTGGGTCCAGTACAACCATGATGAGGTTTTGTTGTGTTGGGGGGAAGAGGGTAGGTTAAGGACAGAGGTGTGACTACTCATATCCAGCAAACCTCTTCTAGCCAGAGCTATCTCGATACTCACCCCCCTCCCCCCCAAAAGAGAAAGAGAGAACAATCCACATATCTTACAGCAAATTGTGGCAGTAATCAGCTGAGCAGCAAGTACCGAAGCTTATGACATTTTTGTGTTTTCCCCTCTTTTTGTTACAGAAAGAGATAACCTTTATTTACAAGGGGCCTGGGGCCCTACTTATGGACCAGGTTGTCAATAACCAATAAAAGAAAACAAAAAATTTGGAGCACGAATTCGACAGGTTTTGCCATCTGGAATGATCCGCATTCGTTTTTTAATTGGGGGGGGGGAGGAGTGCCCATGGGTAGTATTATTATCAATCATATACGATGATGCACACACTCCTCTTCTCATTACGGTTGGAAGAGCCCGAGGCCACTGCTCCCAACAGAGCTTCCTCGAGTTTGTGTCTCAAACGACCAGTGACATCCGAGCGTCATTTTCCCAACGTGGATTTTTGCTGCGCACCAATTCCTGCCGAATCCTGGTTTGCTTTGCGCCGTGCAGGATTTGCTTGGCGAATCCCGCCGGCCTGTGATTTAGGGTTTAGGGTTAGCCCACTCATAGGGACTGGTGGTTTAAACCACCAGTACCTCCACGTTTTAAGGCCGTTTGTGGGTGAATCGGTGCGCCTTGCAGGTCCACATGCATTTGCCTCAGAGCCTACCCAGAGGGGGCCTAAGACCCCCTGGGGTACTGGTGATTTAATCAGACTTAAACAATAGTACACAGAACTTTTGTTGACACAATTTTCCCCTACACTTTCAACAGGCTTCACTCCAGTATCGTCAACACACAAAGACACACTGATGATACTGGAGTGCAGCTCTTTGAAACGCGTAGGGGATTACACGGTGAGCGATATGCGCCAACGTAAGAGGGAAGTTGCATGTTGTTCTTTATTGATGCTAATCATTTGCTTGTGTGGAAGCAACTTGGCCATTGAGTGCCAGTGTGTCACGGTTACTGTCGCCTTTATTGTCACTACTATTGTCGCTGTTGTTGTCACTAATACTCACTACTATTATGATACTATTATCCCTACTTGCTTATGAGGGCGCAAACTTTAAGGTAGTTTTTTCGTTAAAAAAAAGTTGATGGTATTATTATTGGTATATAAATAAAATTCTGAGGACCAGAGGGTGTCTTTTTGGCTCATGAGGCCAGGAAGGCCTTTTTTTTTTTCTTTTTTCTTTTTTGGCCTTTTTCAGGCTTTTTCTGCTTTTGTGTATTTTCTTATTTTTGCTTTCTTTCCATTAAATTTTATTCTCTGTCGTGAACTAACTATATGTCCTCTGTTCTCTCTCTCTCTCATTCCTTTTTTTTTGTTCATTGGTTTTTGCTCTCTCCCCTATTCCGGGCTCGCACAGGAACTATGTTCTTCTTTTGTTGCGGCAAATGTTTGTAATAAGTTCGAGGGGAAAATACTAGTTTTTTTTTTTGAAGATTTTTGCTGCACAGATTTCTTCTGAGATTTTTTGCCTTGTAAATACTTCAGTAATCACCAGGTCAGTTAAGAAACTCTTCTGTTCCTTTTCTTTTTCTTTTGGTTTGCTTTTCGTACGGTTTTGTGTTTATGAGTGCAAAAACTCAACAGGTGGCATTTGCTGCTCAGCAGCTCTTGCATGCCTGTTTTTTCATGTTATCTGGGCATGCGGCATGGCAATAATTTTCCCAGTATTTTGCTTTGGGGGGTTGAGGTCAGACTCGCTCGGGTTCTTCTTCTTCTTCTTCTTCCCTGTGTCCAAGTTCTATAAATAACAAAAGTCTGTAAAAAAAAAGGAAAATTGCATATGTGCCCCATTCAAAGATGGGAATACCTGCTATACCCAGTCCCAGTGCCCAACTTGCATCTGTACCTGGGAAATGGTATGTGACAAATTATTTGCATGCGCAGGACCAAGGTGGGCCAAGGTTGGTACCGCCAAATTGCAATTATACCCAACTACCGGCATGTTCACATTATGCGCATACCTGGACAAATTATGTGCTCACCCAATTTTGCCTGCCTGGTTCCTGGGCATAAGCATAATTTTGTGCTCCCAGACCAAGGGCCTGTGTGACTGGGTACGCGTATAAGTTGGCACATGGGAAAAGTAGGGTATTACCTCAAGTTGGACAGGGTTCGAGTATAAATACAAGTTGGGCGCTGGGACTGTGTATAGCGGAGCGGGTATTCCCATCTTTAAGTGGGTTACAGATGCAAATTTCCCAAAAAAAAAGAAAATAAAAAACGAAAAGTATGCGTGCACTCCGCCCATTGTCCTTGGAAAAAAAAAAAAAAAAAAAGAAGTATGTGTCCACTTGCTAGGATTCTTTATTTCTGCCCATGGACCTTTGTAATCAATGGTCAGAAAGGAAGAATAAACTTTTAATGAAAAAAAAAGGACGAATCAAGGCCTGTGGCGCAGAAACCTTAGCCGGCTCCGCAGAGTCCAGAGAGTTAGGAGATTATCAAGGTACTCATATCATTATCATTATAAATGTGTGGCTCCCTATCAATGCCTGTCAGCAGGGCGTAGGCACCAGAAGTCTCAGGTATACAGCAGGGAAGTTTCTTCAAGATACCCCTCAACGACTACACGACATGTATGAGGATTTGTGAGAAAGGTGCAAGAAATCGCGATTAAAACTGCCAGTTCACACCAGCCTGAGTTGACAAAGCTACCTTCCAAGGCCCTCGAGCCTGTCACTGTTCCTTTCTTTTTTTTTTTTTTTTTAACTGTGGCTTCTTGAAGTGGCCTGCTGCTCTCGCTACCGGCCCAGGCCCAGATGAAAATGCTCTTACCATGTAAAGCGGTAAGAGCAGTACTCTGGTCCGGGTGAACTGGAAGCCTAACCCAATCCTCTTGGCTAGTGGGCCCTCCCCACAGGTGATGCTCCCACCAATAGACGGAGCCTCAGCGGCAAACTGGGCAGACCTGAAATTCTGAGGTCTTGCCTAAAAAGACGTGTTGAACTTTCTTAAAAAAAAAACAGACAAGATAATGAGAAGCAAAAAGCGAAAAAAAGAAGAAGAGAAAATAAAACAAAGAGAGAAAAGGATTCTTTTCTCTCAGCATGCGTAGATTCCCTGGTACATTCTGACAGTGGCACTAGGGGGATTTCCTGACCCCGACAAGCGGCAATCAAGGAAGCATCTGCAGGATTGCGATCTTTGTCGCGAGGAAAGGAACCGGCAGTCGCATGATGAGTGTGGCTCCAATCGGGGTCGAAGGGAGGTACATACAAAGAGAAAGTGTGGCCTCTCTGTGCATGACTGTGATGCAAATTGTGGCTGTGCAGAGGGAGGCTGCAATTTTTAGTTGGTTGGGGTTCGAACTGGTGGTGTAAAGATGTCCACGGTGACCTCATCTTTCCCTTCCTCTCCAACCCCTTGGCAGTTGAATTGAGGCCGACGACATCACTTACCCAGCCATAAGGAGGGTGTTCACTTGATATTCCGTGGGGTGGCTGTAATGCCCACCCCTTCCTCCCCCCTCTCTCTTACCCTCTGTTACCTTCCAGCAAGTGAACTTCGCCAGACAGCTCACGGATTCACCAAAGATTCCTTTCTCTATCGCATATATAGCTGGGCTACCAGAGTGGCTGGGGACCACTTGCTCCGCCGGATCAAAAAAAAAAAAAATGAAGAATATGACGAGTCGGTGAAACTCCGACGAAACAGTTTGTCACAGCCCCTCGTTTGTTGTCCTCTTCTCCCTCTCTGCCTACGGTTTACCGGGCAGTTCTATTTGACGATATATATATATATATATTTAGTAAAGCTTAAAAAAAAGAAAATATCTGCCCTTTGTTTATATAGCCGGCCATCGGGCCCAGTGTCCCTTAAATCATGTTGGTGGTCCCGTTGAAGGGCAAGACTGCCAAGACATCATCGGTCAAACCCTAAAACCGGACCAGTCTCCACCGTACACCTTAATAGTCCCTATCAAAAAAGGAAACAAACCATGCTATACCAAACTATCACCCTGAGGCAAAAGTTGTTCGGTTTATTTTTCTGCATAATATAATTATCTTTCAGAATTTTTTGTTTTTTTTTGTCTTTTATTTTGCTGGGACCATTTATGGGCCTTGCACGGCCTGGCAGCCCAGGCAAACAAGGTGACCTGGGCCGCCAGGCTGGTAGCCTCGGTATATAGTATTTTTATTTATTTGTCCTTTTAAGAGTATTATAGGGTTGCTGACCTTGCTGCACTTGGAATTTTTTCTCATAGAAAAAGAAGGATTTCCTTTCTAGGAAGATTCTCACGCCCGGACTGGTCGGGCACCCAGGCCGGGCTCCCAGAGGACCCCAAATCCGGGCTCATTTCTGTTTTTGCAAGTTGGCTGTCAAGGGCGGGGGGGGAGGGGGGTATAAATTGGTTTTTAAGGGGCTAAAGGGGTTTTAAGGGGGGTGCCTTTGTGTGATTCTGTTATTTTCTTTTTTATCTCCGATTCTGTGATGAATTCTAATGTGACCCTTAGGCAAAAGTCATTTGTATTTCAATTCTACACAACATTTTTTTTTTTCCGGAATTGTTTGATTTTTTTTTTTTTTTTTTTTTGGGCTGGGACTGCCGGGAACCCTGCCCGGGGGTCATGCCCGGCCGGGCACCCGGGCGTGTACCCAGGCATAGTTGGGTGCCCGGGCGCCTGGAGAAACAGCCTAGTTTCCTTTCCCTTTTTCTATTTTTTTTAATTGATTTTTATTTCTCTTTTTAAAATAGTATTGCCTTTCTAATGGTTGGTCTCATTGAGATTAGGCGCAAGATGCTCAGAAAAAACAGAGGTATTCCGGCCGAGTCCATAAAGGACAGGTAGCTTCTCTGTGATTTGGCCACGTAACTCCCTTTCAATGAGTAGGTCTCGATTCTTTTTCTTTTTTTTGGTTAGTCTTTGATTTTTGCTTCCTTATCTTTTGTATTCGTCACAAAAATAAAATTTCATTTTTTTAATATTCTATATTTGTTAATCCACTTTGGTAAAGTAGCTATCAAAGGTTTGAAAAACAATTGATTGTGCACAGGCTGCGCTCCTTTTTTTATTTATTTTTTTTAAAAAAAAATATATATATTTTTGACCATTTCTCGATTTATGCGTGTCATCCTTGCGCAGGGGCCATGCTAATCTTCTCTGTATCGTTCCAATTTTAACGGATGTCCCGAAGGACTCGTTTTTTTATTTTTGGGTTTGGGTGTTTTGCATTCCTTCTAGTATCTATGAATTTTATGATTTTTATCTCAACACTAGAAATTCCACTTTCATCTATCTTACTCCAGTGAACCGGTTTTGAAGGCATTCCACCAGTTGAGCTGGCGACTTTCACCGCTTCGCGCCTAATTCACTGCCTACGTGCCCTTTATGCCTAGTCATTCCGAATAACACTTGCAAATGCCTCTCCAGGCACGCAGCAAGACATGCTGGACACAAAGTGCTATTGTTTGCCATTGATCTTCAGGGTCAGTGTTTTGTTAGAGCCCGGCCGGATCTATCCAATCCTGTTTGCTCCCCATGCGTTCGCACCTCAGCGTCAGTTATACTGTCCACCATTTTGTGTCATTCTGTGAGAATAGCAATCTGGATATAAAAAGTCTATTACCGAAGTCTCTCAGGTGCTTCCAGGCCTGAGGCCATCACATTTCTTTCGTGCCTAAAAAACAAGAGATAAGTACAGTGCAGCATACTTCCGAGTTTTGATAAACAATTGAAACTCGCTTTTGCAGTCTTTGTTTTTTTTTTTGTTTTTTTTTTACTGAGACCTCGCTTTTGCAGTCTTGTTGAGGCCTGAGCTTTAAATGCAAAACAAACTCAGCCTGCAAACCGCAGTTTTTTACCCCTTTCTTTGAAAGGCTGTGAGGGGTGTCTGGGACTGTGTGAGGAGAGGATGTCCGCCAGGAGGCTGGGCGCACCGAGCTCAGCTTCCTGTCGGCGCAGTGAACCCACCCACACATGGAACACACTCAAGCACAGAGCCCCAGCCTCGATTACACACACCAGGAGGTATCCACCGGGATTGGTGCTAACCGGTCACCAGCAACGGGATGGGCTGTACTCGAACTCAGGTTCCGGAGGTCTCCCAAGGCGCTCTGCCGGGAGGCATCATCACACCCTGTCACCTGCAACTGAGGGAGACTGTTGCAGGGCTGCTAGGAGAATGACGAACCCTGGCATACCCTCCCCTAACTCTCCCCACTGAGCCCACCCTTTCCCTTGCCCCATCCCACGCCCCATCCCCCCATGACCCTGCACAACTCAAGGGGGGGGGTGCAAGCAATGCTCTCCGACAACCCACACGGAGCAATGTTGCATGGCACACCCAGGGGGGCCAGCCTCCGATGCGGCAGCCGCGACGGCTGGATCCCACAGTTTGAAGCTTTATCTTGAAACCCCTGCACTCGGCCGGGTTTCGAGCACCGGACCTCTTGTGTTGCCTGGTGTAAACACAAGCGTACAGTGGTTGACGCCCGCCGGCCGAATGCGCAGGGTGCAGGTCCGAGGATTTGAACCTGCACCCTTATACCACAATGTGCATTCAACACCGGTGCTTTACCCACTGAGGTAAGTTCAAACTGCAGCTTTGTCAAAGGCCAAGTAGGAAACTGGGGGCCTGTGCAAAAAAAAATTAAGCTGTTTGATCTATCAGTTCGAACGGCTGATTTTGCTTGCGCGGCAAGCTATGAGGGAGGAACTAGAAGGCCCTGGAAAAGAGGCCAAGAGAAGGCCAGCTGGCAGTAAGGGCTGAAACTGGCTGTGATTCGGGCCAGCCTGTCGCTCAGGGTGAACGTTGGGAAAAAAAAAAAGGCCTGACCTGGTGCCTTGTACCCAGGCCCTGCCCTACGTGGCGTTGAGAAAACTGCTCGTGCATCCTGGCCTGAATTTCGTTTGCAATAAGAACTCTGGCCGCGGCAAGACTGCAGAAGTGATTTTTGACTGAAAATTGAAACTTGATTTTTTCTGCAGCCATAGTTACCGCTGAAAAAAAACACCGGTTCAGCTGCACCTGTTTGTACATAGCCACCTTCCCAGGCGCCAGAGGCTACAGCTGGGGCTTCTTAGCGGCCTCCAAAGCGTCATGCTCTTACCAAGTACACCGGTAAGGGCCTGACTTAGCTTCGGGCGGACTAGTGGTTTAAACCACCAGTACTTCCGAAAAGTGTGGCCGTGGATGCACCAGCCATTACTACAGGTGCTGCGGCGGCTCGTTTTGAATAAATTTATCCACACACCGCAGCCCAGCACGTGCATGGCCGCATATTGGGGAAGTACTGGTGGTTTAAATGAACTTTTGTATGCGCAGCTACTTGAACATCTCAAGATTTTGAGATGACTTCAAACAGGTGCCACCTGCACACCTCGGCTTGCTTCCCCCACTAACCGACACGCCCCAAGGCTCCCGTTCAGCGCCTCCCGTTGTCCTGCTCAGTCCACCGTGGCACCGAGGGTGGAACTCCACGCCCGGTTTTTCCTGGGCCCGGGGGGAGCGTCACGGGAGGACCGCTTCTTCTTTTAAGATATAATAATAAATAAAGAGAAGAGCGGACAGAAGAATACGGGCAAAGAAAAAAAACAAGGAGAAGAAAAAGAAAAAGAAGGGGAAGGAGAGCATGGAAGATTATAGCGGATTTGCGGAATCGTTTTTCTGAGCCTGGATTATTACACAGATCCATGGCGAGAAGCAATTCCAATTTCAAACCAATCCAGGTAGGTGGGAGCAATGCTAGCTTCTGGGAAACTTTTCCCAGTGTCAGCAGAACAGTCTTTTTTTTTTTTTTCGGTCTTTTTTAAGGAGGAAACTAACCTTTTGTCAGTCCATTGATTGTCAGGCCTGCATCTCCGTGCGTCCTTTTTATTTTTTCTGGTAAGAACAAAGGGAAAAGCTCCAATCTGTTCGTGTGAATTGCACGTTCTCGGAAACGGACCCAGCCCAAACATATGGCAATGGTACTTTTCATGTTCTACGGCCCTGAATCCTTCGCTTCTCGTTCGCTCATGTGCAGAGTAGTGGGGGGACACCTGGAATCCAGATGCTTTGTGTCCCCAAGGTCGCGTGGCAGCTTCTCTGTGCATGCGTGAAAGACAAAAAAATATGGCAATGTATCTTTCCATGTTCTAGCAGAGGATTCAGTCCCATTTTTGCACATTTAGAGTGTAGTGTTCGAAAGGGCCTCGCTCCATTACTCTCCGGATGTGCAAACTGAATCTGGTGCTAGAACATGGAAAGATACATTGCAATATTTTTGGTCTTTTGCGCATGTGTGGAGTAGTGTAGGGACTCATTGGATGCAGATGCACCGCAAACCCTGTGGCAACTTTGCGTACCCTATGTCATCCACATGCTCCTTGTGGCCTGCAGAGTTTCTTTTTTTTTCCCCTCTCTTTTTCAATTTATGCCTGCCATTCTTGCGCAGGGGCCAATCTTCTCTGTATCGTTCCAATTTTAACGAATGTCCCGATTTCCTCTCCTGACAAGTGTCCACATTTGTCGCTTTTCAGCTGTGTGTTGTCTTTTTCCCAAATTTGCAAACCGAAACTGAATCCTCCCCTAGAACATGGAAATATACATTGCCGCGCTTTTCTTTTTTCTTTTTTGAACAAGGCTCCGGTTTATTTGTGAGGAGCGGGACAATTCCAGATGCAGGCCACGAATTTGAATCCAGATGCAGGCCACAAGTTCGAATCCAGATGCAGGCCATGACCTCGAAGCATGTTCGAACACAAGTACATTCCCGGTGGAGGGCAGACTGGAATGTTGAGTGCTTCCCGTGTGTGGAATGGGCTTTCAGGGGACGCAGTAGAACAAAATGGCCTGAAAGAAGGGGTGTTGGAACCGTCCGGTACACAAAGTGTGCATGTCTTGCATGGGCCTGTCTGGTCCTATCCTGCCATGTATACGCAAGATGGGCCCTGAGACGCCATGCCGGGTCCAACGTGTTCATTTCTTTTCTGCATTGTGTATGAGCGGAATCATCGTGCTGTGTATACAATTGCTTTTGATTGTGAGAGCATACTCACACCAGGACTTTTTGGACTGAGCTCTGGACGTAATTGCGGTCAGATATATGCACCCCAAGGTGGAATTCCGGTCACGTGCTTCCAGGAAAGTCCTGGTGTGAGTACTTTCTGAGTGTCTTCTTTTATCTGCTTCTCCTTTCCCTAACAACCGAACATTCTTGTTGCAGAAGAGGATGATCTGACGGTCGACCTCTCTACCGTGCTGGATTCTTTGAATTCCGCCTCCATGTATTGTACCCCTTGTGGTCTTGGTATGTAACTTATGTTGCTAAATTAGCAGATGTGAGTTTGAATCCTGATGGACTCAGATGAATCAAGTGCCTTCCCATGCATGGATAGCCACCACAGCCAGATGTTTGTTTTCTAAGCTTAAAAAGGAAAGCATGAGTTGCATGCTGCTGCTGTCGGGATCACCTCAGCAGCTGGTCGACCTGCTTTTAGTATGTGATACCCCCTTCTCCTCCCTTTCCCCGCTCCACCTTCCCCCCTCCCTTCCCCCCCCGCCCCCC
>BFEA01000073.1:3483557-3508776 GCA_003427395.1 Chara braunii | reverse complement strand
TCTCTCTCTCTCTCTCTCTCTCTCTCTCTCTCTCTCTCTCTCTCTCTCTCTCTCTCTCTCTCTCTCTCTCTCTCTCTCTCTCTCTCTTTATTTTTTCCTCCTCCCCGTTGTCTACTCCCCCTCCTTTCAGTGTCAGAGATTCAACATCATTTGCGGTTTGTGGTCTCAAATACTTGTCTCTATACAACGGATGGCACTCTGCGCCAGCAAGTGGTCGGTGTCCCTATGGGCACTAACGCCGGTCCAGAAATTGCCAACCTCACTCTCTATTGGGATGAAGCACAGTTCATCGACGAACTCCGTCAGCAAGATCTCCGGGCAGCACAAGCACATGCCTTCACTTATCGGTTCATGAATGACATTCTATCTTGGCAGACATCTCCGCCCCCTCCTGCTCGGTACGGGCTTGAATGGAAAGACACTACTAAGCAAGATGCCTCATGTCTCTTCATTGGGGCAAGAATCCAAGTTCGGCCAGACAGCTCACTTCGCATGGGCGTTTTCGATAAGGCCGAAGCTTGGACATTCCCTGTCATACGTTATCCCAGTGCTTCCTCCAATGCCCCGGCTCATCAGGCTGCAGGTGTGCTAACAGGACAACCGACGAGGTTTGAACATATCTGTATCAATAATACCGACTTCAAAGCTGCAGTGACCTCCTTGACACAATGCATGCTTGTTTGGGGCCATCTTCCGAGTGTCCTGGCCAAAGGCTGGACTGTATATGTGCGTGGCCGGCAGTGCCGGCTACCGATGCATGTCACACGGCTTTCGAACTGGTTTTGCTGCATGGTGTGCTGGGCAATTGCTCACCCACTGTCGCAGGCAAACGCTGCGCACAGGCCCTCCACCCAACCATATGCCACAGGCCGTCGCTAATCCTCACTGCAGACCACCCCAACTCTCCACACAGCCCAATGCGGCAGTCGTACCGAATTGGCAGATACCAATGTGCCTCCGCCAGCTCAGATGGAGATGAGGCCCGCCGCAGTGAGCAACATATACGCTGCGGAGGTGGCTGCAGGGAATGAAGGCCACCCCACTCATGCGGCCGTTGCAACTGAAAATGTGCCTCCCTCACTGCCACAGTCGCCACCATCACGACCTCCACCTCCACCTCCTCCATCATCACCACCACCACCACCTTCTTCTCCTCCTCCACCACCACCATCATCACTACCAACACTACCACAATCACCACCGCCGTCATCCTCACTGCCACCACCGCCATCATCCCCACCACCCCCACCAGCCCCTCCGCCAACATCCTCTGCTACATTTCCCCCCGTCATCCACCCTTTCTCTGCTGCTTCTTTCTCTTCTTCTTCTTCTTCTTCTTCTTCTTCTTCTTCTTCTTCTTCTTCTTCTTCTTCTTCTTCTTCTCTGCCCTCCTCGTCATCCCCCTCCTCCTCCTCCACCTCCCCTTTATCAACATCGTCATCATCAATACATTCCTGGTCAGCTCAGCTGTCACAGCGGCCCCTTCATCGGAGGCTTCCACCGTTGAATCGGTCGTTGCAGACACCTCTTCGGTGGAGGCACTCCCCGTCTCCACTGCCACCTCCTAGACAGCGCCCTCGTTTGTCCTTGGACAACACGATCACCACGCCCCCTGCAGGGGTTTGAGATCTGCTCCGACGCCAAGCCCGCAACCGTGCAGAACGACGCCGTCGTGATCAGTATACACTAGCCCGGAATAGTACATATAGAGTCTGATGCCAACAATGTGGCGATGATTTCTGCAGCACTGTGAGCATGCGTGTGCACTAGACACGGGGGGCAGCCGCCTGTGCAGCTTTTGCATGACTAGCAGCCATTTTAAGCCCAAGTGTGGCTGATTAGTTCCCGTTACCTCCATCTGACCCACCTATTTCTCACCTGCTCGTTTCTCCCCCAACTAGCCCAACATGCTCCCCTACCCCAATTGACAATGACTTGCCCTCTGATCATTTGATGGAGGCCCCGAATGCAGAGGATCTCTCTCCGGATCATATGCTAGAGCCAATACAGTTAATACAACCAGAGGAACCTGACAGAGCGTCGAGGCTACAATGAACCTCCACCTACCAAGCAATCCACAGAATTGAATGAACCCCCCTTTGCTGCACCAACAGAATCAGATGATCTCATCATACTACAGCGAGGACTCTGTGTATACTATGCTATTAATGTATGTCTCCTCGCTTATAATTGCAACCCTTATACAGTTGCAGTTTTACCAATACCGTCCATTGGATAGAAGAAGAGCACCGTGCTGTCTGCCCAGAGGATGACAGTACTGCACCTGTAGTGAACATCGAAGTCATGTCTATGGCATTCATGGGAAGAAGAATACAACTGCAGCCTGCTCCCCAGAACCCCTTGGCAGCGTGCAGGTCATTTCAGTGCTGTCGCCCTTGCGGATAATTCATGGGTCTTATGGGAAAATGGCAGTAGGGTGCACACGGTGGAAAGTACGACCTCTTTCTACAACCAAGCAGCAAATTCTCACTCCATCTAGATTGTCCTTCAGGTACAGTATGTTCCTTTGCACTTGCAAGCGCAGCAGCGTCCGGAGAGCAACCTGGCTGAACCCCCACCCCCTTCTCCTGCACGTGGCCAAGCAGTGTCACCTCCCTGTGTAGATCAAATAGATTCTCCTTCTGGCAGTCACCAGACTTCTCCTGAGGACGGTGGCTGTGCCCTCCCATTGCGTCGTCACACAGCTACAGTTCGGTTGGCATGCACACTGCACAGTCTCTGCTCCGAACACTATGCGAATCTTTGTCTTGTATTCATCCTTCCCACCCCCTAATTGCTTGCCCAATATGCCGCCAAGGCCTTGACTTGCCATGTTTAAATAGCTGCGCATGTCAGCCAGCGTTCCTACTACCATGTCAGCAGCATGCCATGTGTCATCAATGTTACCAGGAAGCTATCATCGAAAGTTTGTGTCTCTACTATGTGGACTATCCCCGCTGCCATCTTCCGCCAAATACTCTCTCAGCATGTCTTGCATGTCGATTTGGGCACGCACCTACTGTAACTCCGGTCGGACTTCCCTCTTCCTTGCTCGGCGAACGACAAACCTAGCAGCCTGAGGAGGAAAATAGAGTGTAATGAACCTAGTCTGGCAGATACTCATTAGACGTCAAAGCACAAGTAGTCTCAGATCTGCACAAAGTCTCCAGTTATCGTGAAGTGTTATCTGAAACAGTATCTCGTTACCATTAGATGAAGAGAGTGGAGGGGGAATAGACATAGGAGAAGGTGGAAGAGATATCAATGATCACACCAGAGTAATCCAATCAAACCCAACTTCTTCTAGGGGCTTCTTTCCTCTCCATGTCATCAACCAGTATACGATAACAAATATGATAATCCTGATCACACAGCAATGCCACGTGGCACTCTTATCTCGTGAAGACCATGAAGACAATAGCAGAATACGGTAACGACGTCAACCTCAGGTGAGTACCAGATCCCAATCATCCACAGATCCCGATCTCCTTCCTTATCGCAACTAGTCACGTCATGTAGATAGCGTGGTCAATGCCACGTCAGCTGTTGAGATAGGTGGCATGTGCCACATCGTCAATGAAGACAAGTGAAAACACCACATCAACAATGTAGACAAGTGACATGCGCCACATTAGTAATGTAGACCAATGGCATGCGCCACATCAGCAATGTAGACCAATGGCATGCGCCACATCAGCAATGTAGACCAGTGGCATGCGCCACATCAGCAGGGTAGACAGGTGGCAGCGTCTCATCAGCAATGCCCGGCGCACAAAAAGCGTCAGCATGCTGCCACGGCCCCTCGTCGTCGTCCACAGTGCCTCCGCACAGCCAGCGTGTGGCTAGCGCCATGCCAGCGTCAATGCCAGAGTCCAGTCAAAGTCGAGCCAGCGTCCAAGCAGCATAGCAAGACTGAATGTTGACCACCCGGAGACCCAGCCTTATGTAGCATTTGGTAAGGCTGTTTGACCTTTAGGTCCCCACCGACAGTGGTGCAGATTGACTCACAGTTGAGGACCTAGATTGTACAGTTGCAGATTTCCCCTTGGACTCGATGCTGTCTGGGTTCCTGCATACAAGTGTGTGTGTGTGAGTGGCGGCCTAGGTTGGGTACGCTTTGACTTTGACAGTTGGGAATCCGACAGTTGACTTTAGTCAACTGTAACTCGCCCGGGCCCTAAATTCTTATGTGGGTTTTTTTTGCCCCTTCAACTTGGGTCTGAGTGCGGCTCGGTAATGCCCTTGGACTTTCCATGAGGCATACAACATGGGTTATTGCATTCCTGCTTCCATCGCAGAAAAAACATTAGTTTCCTTTCAACCCACGTTCATATGCAACAACAATATCAAGCGCAGTAGGTAAGAGTTCTTTCTTACTAAACCATTTGGCTTCATATCGGGGTTGAGACTTGAACTGTACCTTATATTGGTTCCTTGGTCTTCCTCTGCCACCTGTAGAAAAGTAGCCATGTTCCAGAATCTTCTTAACTTCATAACCTCCATTCATGGAGGGTGGAAACATTTGTTAGGAAAGTTCTCTCCTTTTACGTACGATAGCGGTTTAGAAGCATGAAAGACAGGGTAGGTCCTTAGGTGTGGGGGTACATCGATTCGGTAGGAAGGTCCATCTGCATCCCTAATCACCTTGAGAACTTCCTAGGGACCATAGTAGACAGGCAACAGTTTTTGAGACACGTTTTCTTTCTAAGGCAAATTCTTTAGACCTCACCCAAACCAGATCTGCTTCTTGAACTTGTGATGGTTGACGATGTTGGTTAGCCTGCTCAATCATCTGAAGTTGGGGTTTTTGTATATTTTCTTTTACCTTTTTGATATCTTCTTCATACAAAATTGGGAATTCACAAGTTCCTGGGGGTAAACTCTGAATCTGGTCCCGAGTTAAAGCATGAATGGGACGTCGAGGCTTCCAGCCTTTATGCAGTGCGTTAGGCGTTCTTCCTATAACAGTATGTATACTGTTATTATAAGCACTAGGAATCTTATGTAAGTTTTCATCCCAATCTATTTGATTGGGTCGCACATACATGCGCAAAAGTTGTTGGCATATACGGTTCATTTGCTCAGTTTGGCCGTTCGTTTCAGGATGTCTACCTGACGACATGGTCAAGTTGGTGCCATAGACTTGCATGAATTTTTGCCATTGTAGACTCGTGAACTGAACATCTATGTCAGAGACAATGGTTTTGGGGAATCCATACAAAAAAACCCATCAAAAAGAAACTTTTGGATGACCAGTTCGGTTCTAGCTCCGACAGGTAAAGGAATGAACATAGCATACTTTGAGAATCCATCTACGATGACCATTACCTGACTATTGTCATTTCGACTCTTAGTGAGACTCATAAAATCAATGGAGATGGACTCACCTGACTCACTTGGAATAGGCAATGGTCTCAGTAGTCCCAACAGATTCTCATGCGAGGGTTTGTTCCTCTAACAGATAAGACAAGTCCGCACATACGTTAGTACATCCTCTTCAATTCCTTTCCATTCAAAGTGTTCTTGGACATCAGCATACGTCTTCAAAACCAAAGTGACCCTCAACATTATGGCATTCCCCAATATGATTAAACTCTTGATTTGTTCTTGGTGAGGAATACATAATCATTCTTTGGTTTTATCCACTTAGAAGAGTAAGCCATCAGTCATTCGATACTCTGGGAATAGTTCAGGGTTTTTTCGTAGGGTCCCAATAATAGGACTTCAAATAGGGTCACTCTCATAACCCTTGCATATTTGTTCTTTCAGTTCATTCCCAATATCGAGGTAGGAGACAATGGTTCTAAAGAAAATCTTCACACCTGGGCAAAGCATCTGCAACCACATTAGACTTTCCTTTTATTGTCCTTAGCTCAACAAGGGGACTCGCCGCGGCTTCATGCGCAGCGAAGTGAGGGGAGGTGTGAGCAGGAGAGGGACAAAATTTTGTTATAGGTAGGGGAATTGGTCACAGGCGAGGAGGAAAAGGGATCAACAGGCGATGAGGGCAAGGTCGCAAACAATTAAAAGAGACGAATTAAGAAAATGGAAATTGTCATGCTTAGAATGTTTGCATAGTGTGGAACAAAACGGAAAAAAGAAGTATAGAGTGTAGCTTGCAGATTGATGTTCTCTTATGCAGAGTTCTCGCGGTCCTTCTGCTCTCTTGTATCTGTCAGCATGTTCGTCTGATGGCCATGCATCTGGATTGATAACAATGTGTCGATCTTGTATCGTCTCATCAGGGAGTTCGGACACTGTAATGAAGTCACGAACCCACCGGTTGCATTGATAGAGTAGCGAGTGTAGTTTTTGTAAAAGGGATTTGATTCGCTGAACTGTGTCAAGTGGCATATCTGGTGGCAGGTCCAGTCGGTGAAGACGCAAGAGTGTTGCATATACATATATTTGGGGCTAACGTTAGTTGTTGGTTTTCGTTTGGCACAGGAGGGCCAAAGTGTTGTTGAACGTGACCTTCGATTCTGAGCATGTCAGGCCGTCGGCCGGGAGGCATGTGTGTCTCTTTCACTGTTTGAGATGCAAGAGCAAGGGCGTTGTTAAACTGTCGTGTGCGTGAGCGCAGTAGTTGACCCTGTCTGTTGCTAGTTTCCCACAATTGCAAAATTTGAGCAGCGGGTGTGAACTGCTCGGGATATGTCCACAAAGGTGGTTGAACTTTTCCTTGGAGACAGCCAAGCGAGGTCCAATTGTGTTCATGAGGCCATTTTTCTGCGGCGCAGTGTGTGCAGGGTGACCTGTTTTCCAGGGCGGTTATTTCGACCAAAACTTGTTGCATGAAAAGTATTGACGTATAAAGACGTGCATTGTTGAGATGTGGTCGAATATTGTCAACATGTCTTCGTCTGTAACGTCGTTGGTGTTCTGTATGTGCAAGTCGTGTCCTGTCAATAGCGGCCTAGGAATTCTTAGCTAATGTGACATAGATATATACGGGGAATACAAATCACAAAAACAAACATAAAGACAAAAACAATTTGAAACAAAAAACAGAGCATGATTAGATATGTGTTTTTTATTTTGAAGCACACAAAAAATAGAAAAAGAATAGAGCAAGTCGTCAAGAAACGATTGTACGACAATAATATGGAAATTGCTGACCGCATTTAAAATCAATTTCAGGGGGGAAAAGAAAAGAAAGCAACGAAAAAAAAGGAGAAATAAATAAGGGAACAAAACACGATTAAATATGTGGTTTTTTTTTCGAACCTAAAAAAAAAAGCCGGAATTGTTAGAAAAGCTAGGCTACCAGAGTGGCACGGGGTCACTTGCCCGGCCGGGCCAAAAAAAAATAAAAAATAAATATATATATATATATCGTCACAAATATTTGGTGAAGAATTTCGATATGACCCTGAGGCAAAAGTTATTCAGTTTATTTTTCTGCATAACATAGTTTGTTTTCGGATTTTTCGGATTTTTTTTTTTTGCTGGGACCCTACCTGGTCCTTGCACGGGCTGGCCACCCGGGACCCGGGCGGCCCGGCTGGTAGCCTAGTAGAAAAGAACAAAAGGGTCGGGTATATGTCGATTGGTGAATGAACACTGAGCAATCATTTTTTTTGGGTTTTTTTTTTTGGGAGGATGGGAAAAGCCAATCACTTAGAATTTGGACGTCTTTCAAGCAAAGATACAAAAGCGCAGTTCAATCTCGATTTTCTGTTTCGATCGACGAATTCAGTCAAATCCAGGCCCGGCGGCCGCGATTAGTAGTGCACCATTTTCCGAAGAAAAAGAAAGGGACGAAAGAAAGCAAAACGGACGCTGTGAAAAAAAAAAAAAAACAAGAAATATACCGCAGCTAAGTCCACTCTGAAGACTCTCGACGCTGTCCACGGACGATCATGTCCGTAGTGATCATTTTTTTTTCAGGTTTTTTATGCGTGATTCGATGCTCTGAAGGTAACATTATCAGCATCGAAACTGTCCTGCTTCATTGTTCCCAATTTGTTGAGCCATAATCGAACTCCGATCACCTTGTCCTCCCTTTCCAAAAAGGAACAGACCAAGGGGACGATTCGCCTCCCTCACTCGGTCCCTCCCTCCTCTCTCTCTCGTTCTCTCTCTCTCCTTCCTCCTCCTTCGTCCTCCTCCATCCTCTGTGGCACGCGATCTATGATTCTTATCATCCTCTCCCTCCCTCCTCTCTCCTCATGTTGTGGCACGCCTTTTTTGTTCTTGTCCTCATTATCCACCTCCCTCCTCTTTTTCCCTCCTCGTGTTCCCTCCTCCTTCTTCCTCCTTTCTCCTCCCTCCTCCTCGTCCTCCTCCCCGCTCTATCCTTTCGCCTCCTGTAATGTCCACGTGGCATATCGGCATGCCTTTTTTTTGTTATTGTTCTCGTCGTCATCGTCATCCTACCTTCTTATTCTCCTTCCTTCTCTACTCATCCTTCTCCCTCCTCCTCCCTCCTCCCTCTTCCTTACCCCTCTTCCTCCACGTCCTCCCTCGGCCTTCCTCCTACCCCATGCCTTCGTGTGCCCTGTGGCACGCCGGCAGATGTCGGTCAAGAGGTGGAATTGGATACTGGATGTGAGAAGCAACGTCAAGGAGAAAAACAAACCCAAGCAATGACGACTATTAGATAAGAAAAAGAGAGAAATGGACAATTGATGTGCACAAATAAAGCCCTCTTGCTGCATGCTCTCTCTCTCTCTCTCTCTCTCTCTCTCTCTCTCTCTCTCTCTCTCTCCAGAACGCGCCCGAGTGTTACACACTACACGGCTCTCCCTCTTCGGAAGCATCCCACATTCCAACTCCCCTCGACGCTCCCCTCATCCTCCCCTTGGCATCAGAACCGTCGTCTCTCTGATCATCTTTCTCCTCTCTCCTCCTCTCCTTTCTCTCTTCACTCTCCTGTCTCGTTCTCTTCGGCACTGCTCTTCTAAATTTCTTGAATCTGGACATGTTTGAAACAAAGATCAAGAGATACAGTTCAATTTCGATTTCTTGCACCTATCTACAAATAAGTCTAGATTCGAACGCTCAATCCGATCGTATTTGCCAACAGTAAAAAATCGAGGAGCTAAATGCTAATGAATCGAACCCCCATCACCTCCTTCCCCTCCTCCTCGTCCTCCTCCTCCTCCTCCTTCTGCTGCTGCTCCCTTCCTCCTCCTCTCTCGCCTCTCCCTCCTGTCCCATTCTGTCCCGTCATCATTCCTAATGTCTGTCTTCCTTCAGCGATCAGCTTCTCGATCTATAATCGAATACCGACCACCTCCTCCCTCCCATCATCACCTTCCCCCATCATGACCTCTTAGGTTGTGGGTCCGGTCGAGTTGGATGCTTTGCTGGAATCAATCCCAAGAGTTTGATGGGGTAGGAGTTGGAGTTCCTCAGCTTGAGCGGTATTCAAGGGTAACAGGTGTCGTCATCGAGCCTGAGTCCGACTTTTTTTTTTTCTTTTTCGAAAAGAGCGACGGCCTTGAGGTACGATCATGGGACTGCCCCTGCCGCGATAGTTCAGAACTATTTTATTTCGTTCATCTTGTTTCAGCTGGATTCAAACTCAGGGCCACATTTCGACAGTCCGTGGGTTTGTAACAACTTAGCTAAAGGCTTCCTGGCTATGAGAGAGGAAGAGATGAAAGGGGATCGTAGACTGATGGGAGGGATGGATAGACAATTGAGCAAGAGAGAGCGGTGCGAGGGGAAATATTGTCAGCAACATGGGATAAAAAGTTAAAAACCGCAGCACACAACTCATGTAAATGGAGGAGAGAAGATGACCCATGAACTGTTGAAATACAGACCCGAGTTCAAATCCAAATACGATCAGATGACCAGAATAAAATATTTCTGAATTACCTGAGGCCAGTCAGTTCAATGATGATCTCTCTCTCCCTCTCTCTCGATAGACATAAGAGGATATGGTTGAAGTCGAGCAGAAAAAAAAAAACGAAAAAAAAAAAATTCAAATCAAATTTCCTTGGTCGAAAAAAAGTCTCTCTCTCGACAGACATCGAAGTTCAGCGGGAAAAAAAAATGGAAAACAAAAAAAAACATCAAATTACCCTGGTCAGCCATGCCAACCCGATGTCCACGTAGTACACGTATGTCTGAATCCGCCGGAACACCTCTCCTCGGTCTTCCGACCCCATTTACACCAACCCACTCCAAACGTGTCAACAGCTTTCCTCGGTCTTCCCGCCCCGTCTACACCGACCCCTGACGCCTCCTGAACCATGCTTTTTCTCTCTCTCTCTCTCTCTCTCTCTCTCTCTCTCTCTCTCTCTCTCTCTCTCTCTCTCTCTCTCTCTCTCTCTCTCTCCCAACGCACATCGAGGAAAGCAGCAAACCCGTTCCCGCCCGATGCCGTGTTTCCACGTTCCCGCACCAAAGCTTTCCATAAGCGACGGCTCCAGCCCCGTCTCCCCTCACACCTCCTGAACCATGCTCTCTCTCTCTCTCTCTCTCTCTCTCCAACGCACGTCGACAAAAGCAGCAAACCCGTCCCGGCCGATGCCGCGTTTCCACGNCTCCTGAACCATGCTCTCTCTCTCTCTCTCTCTCTCTCTCCAACGCACGTCGACAAAAGCAGCAAACCCGTCCCGGCCGATGCCGCGTTTCCACGTTCCCGCACCAAAGCTTCCCGTTAGCGACGGTTGCAACCATGTCTCCTGAACCATGCTCTCTCTCTCTCTCTCTCTCTCTCTCTCTCTCTCTCTCTCTCTCTCTCTCTCTCTCTCTCTCTCTCTCTCTCTCTCTCCAACGCACGTGGAAGCTTCCCGTTAGCGGTGGACCGCGCGATTTTGCCCTGACCGAATGCTTTAGAATGGACGGCGGAGCGCACAATTTTGCCTAGCTGAATACTTTCGAACGCGGTCGCCTTCGCTCCATGCCTTTGCGTCGGCGCAATGCACAATTCTGGTTGTGCGAATAGTTGCGAACGGGGCTGCCTTTGCTCCCTGCCTAAAAAATAGTTTCAACTGGTCCCGCCTTCAATACCCGCTTCCTTTCCCAACACTGGCGTTTCAGCCTGGCGTGGGACCATCATGCGAAAGTCAAAGGTATCTATGAAAGCGGACCATCTCACTAACTTATCAGAGAGTCTAGGTTGTATCTTAATCCATTTCAGAGTGGAATGATCGGAATAGACAGTAAAGTGCCTCCCTAACAAGTAGTGTTTCCAGGTGTCTAGTGCAGAGACCAAGGCATACAACTCCCTTTCATAGGTGGAGTTGGCCACTTTCTCTGATTGAAGTCTCCTGGACATAAACTCTATTGGTTTATATCCCTTACCGTCGTCCTGCTGTAGCACAGCCCCAATCCCATACTGACTTGCGTCAGTCGTGACGATGAAAGGAAGAGAAGGATCAGCAACGTTTAAGACAGGGTAGTGAGTCAGAACATGCTTTACCTTTCTGAACGACGACTCACAATCTTTGTCCCACAACCAAGATTTTTCCTTCTTCAACAGTCTTCTCATAGGAGCAGCTATCACAGAGAAGTTTTTGACGAACTTTCTGTAGTAACTAGCAAGTCCTAAAAAAGATCTCAACTCGGTTATAGTCTTAGGTTACGGCCAGTCTCGAATTGTTGTAATCTTCTTTCCTTCAGGCCTAAGTCCTTCATTCACTGTATGCCCTAAGTACAAGACTTCAGGCTTAACAAACTCAAACTTTTTCGGGTTTAGTTTGAAGATGCCTTCGCGCAACTTTCGCAAAACCATTCGTAGATGTTTCTCGTGGTCTTCTAGTGTCTTACTATACACTAAAATGTCATCGAGATAGACTACTACCAACTGGTCCAGCCATTGATGAAACAATCCGTTCATTGACCTCTGAAAGGTCGCAGGTGCATTAGTCAATCCAAATGGCATAACCACGAACTCGTAGTGACCATACCTTGTTCGGAAATCCGTATTGTGTTGATGCTCAGGAGCCACCTCGATCTGGTGGTACCTTGACTTGAGATCAATCTTGCTAAAGTACCTGTAGCCTTGCAATTGGTCCAACAGGTCGTCAATGCGCGAAAGTGGTTCCATGTTTTTCACAGTGATGGAATTCAACCCTCTATAGTCAATGCATAGTCTGAGTTCACCTTCATTTTTGGGCACAAATAACACAGGGGCACAGTAAGGAAATGAGTTGGGGCGAATCCATACCTTTTCAGTAAGTTCTTGCAACTGTTTTCGAAGACCCTCAAGTTCCCTGGGAGACATTCGGTAGATGGGACCCTTGGGAATCTTGCTTACGGGAATGATCTCGATCGTGTGCTTAATAACACGCTCGGTGATTCCCGTTGGGTCAATCTGCAAGTCCTTATATTCATCGAGAAGTTTTTCAATATGAGGATAGGATGAGGAGCATTCACCTACTCTGACTACTCATTTAATGAGCATCATCATCATATCCTGATCCAACTTCTTCTTCGAGACAGTCGATCGGAAGGTTAACTCATACAACAGAAAGACAGGGTAGAGTCAGAGCCAGACCTATGGTACAACTTTATCGCTCAAAGGTCGGACTTCTCGTCCTTCGGTTTTACAATCTTTTCTTTGAACCTGACTTCTGGGTCGGCTTCCTCGTGCCAATCCATTCCCAGAATCATGTCAAAAGGCAGGTAGGTTCTTTTCAATTAGGAAGGATATCTCGTGTAGAATCTTCTTTCTTTCCTTCGTCCTGAAATAACATTTAAAGCAATTGACGTATTGAGGTGATCATGCTCTTGTCAGCCAACATAGACGTGATAGGTCGAGGTAAATTCTTTACCTTCATTCCCAGATGCAATTTTCGAATTGCCTTCTCTGAGATGTAAGACCGCGTCGATCCTGGATCTAACAGTGCACCTACTCGTGTGTGCGCAATCTCAATATCTGCGATCATTAGCCCACCTTTAGTCTTCGCTTTCTTAGCCCACGAACTCCAAAGTGCTATGGGTTTATTGTCGAGTTCATCAAGGGAATCGTCCAGTGAGACAGAGCAAAGAACAGTGTCAGGGTGCTCTGGACGGCGGGCTGAAGAAGAGTCATCCTCTGCCTTGAGAGTTGAAGGGTTAGAAGGGGTTGTAGGCGCCTTACCTTTACTTTGGTCTAAACCCCTCGACCCAGTAGGAGCAGATGCTACTCCTACTGGCTGCTCACTTTTGGGTTACGAATTAGTGGGCACCAGACTATCACATGCCCCATGGTCCCACACTTTAGGCACTGGCGGTTGTCCATTTTGGACTGCCATTCCTCACGTGTCATCCCCATCTTTTCCCAGGGCTTCCCGAACACGATGCCGGGGTGCTCGGGAAACGAGTGTGGCCTCCTCTTCTTCTTCCATTGGCCTTGGCGTCCCTTGTTAGCCATTACGACAACGATGTCACCCTTCCTGGACTCGCTGTCGCCATTACCTCCTCCTCCCTCATACTCGTGGAGGGGTAACTTTTTCGCAGTATCACCATCAAAGACAACTAACATGTGGTCCTGGCGGACCCGCTTACCGTACCCACTGACCGGTCTAGACTTTACTACCGAAGCATATGAACCTTTCACTTGTACGGTCATCTGCTCTCGTTGGAGAGCGAGATCGCGAAACTGCCGATAGTTGTACTTACCAAACTTGGTCTCGGCCACGAGCTGTCCGCGAATTCGCTCGGGCAAAGCTCGTGAGTAGATATACAAGACCTGGTTGTCTTGCAAATTCAGTCCAGGTACTTGCAAAAGACGGTCCACTTCACGAGACAATGCATCAACGGAAGACCAACGTTTCTGCCCTATCGTGGTGAATTCGTCAAAGGCCTTATCGGTCGTCGTCTTGTCCAAGAATCTCTCCTTTATCTTTTGGAGAAATTGCTTGAGGTTTGGGGTCTTAGCCCGCTCACTGATATCTTCGAAACCAACGTTGGCTTCGGACAACACCCACTCCTTGGCCACTCCTCCCAAACATGACGTCGAGAAGGCCACCTGACTCTTAGGCTCAACTGGAGCGGTGCCGCAATAAGTCTGGATCTCTGCGATCCACAACAACAAGTTTTCATCTTTCTTGTTGTTGTAGGTGAACGGCAGTTTCATTTTCACCTTTTCCTTTCTCTTCGGTTTTTCTACCTCCTTAACCGGTTCTTCCTTCTTGGCTTCTTCTTTCTTTTCTGCTGGTCTCTCAGATTCTTTCTTAGAACTCCCGGGCGTCTCCGGCGTCACTTCAGCTTCCTTCATTGCATCCTTCATTAATTTTTCCTTGGGGTTCTACCTTTCCTTTCCCCCTAGCCTCCTCCTCAACTGACATCTTACCTTTTCCCTTGATCATTCTAGACATAGTTTCAAGGGCCGCGGTGTTACTGTCAATCTTCAACTCGAGGTGCGCGAGGTAAGCCCTCAGATTGTGAAGAACGGATGCAAGATCCATTTCTGTTTCTTCACAGTGGAATTTCTGCTTTATTTATTCCACCTTTCTGTTCTGCTGTTCTTTTTCCATTTTAATCCTCCGGTATTCTTCCATCTTTCTTCTCTCTTCAGTCAGCACATCTTCCAGTTGTCGGATGTTATGCATCATGATCTCTTCCGACAATGGTGCTTGTTCCTTCTTCTCACTTTGTTCCCCTTGTTCTTTTCTTTTGACCCCGCTATTGGTGATCTGCGTCAGCTGATCAATAACAATCTTATCCAGAGCCTGTCGGCTCTGAATAATGACTTGCTGAACATGAGCGCTGGCCTCCATCATCTGAACAGCCGTGTCAGCTTTCTCAAGTTCGCTTTCTGCTGCTCGCAAATCGAACTGGCTGCGCACTTGCTGTTCAACTTCGGCACCAGCGGCATGTAAGTCAGTGATCAACTGATGCAGACGGCCCAGCATCTCTTGCCGTCTGCTATCAATCTGTCAACGGTTTTTAATCACACTTCCCTCCTCATCAGTGAAGAAGGTAAGGGAGACAGGATGGAAAAAGTGAGGAAGGAAACGAGTCAAGACAGAGAGATGCAGAGAGCTCCAGAGGTGAGACATTTTCTCCAACGTGTGAATGCCACACAATAATAAATAAAATTAAAGACAAAACTTCACAAAAGTAAATTCCACGACACATGCAACTTCTACAGCAAGAAATAATCGAAGCCGATAGAAGAAACAAATTTTCAATTAATTTCTAATCCTATCTTTGCTGTCTGTTCTAGATGACGTCCTACAGCAAATGCACAGGTACCGCAGCCACAGCCAGTGTGATCAAGACAACAGCACACTTGTGAGTATGGACAGCAACCACAGAACAACCAACAGGTGAGTAAGTCAGCCAACACACAACAATCAATTGTTAGCTTACTTTCCGTACGGCTGTATCATCTGCCGCAACCAAACACAAGGGCCAGCAGTCGACACTACAGCAAATCGTGAAGCCGTACTGTCTGCAGGCACACCAATGCACACTCAACAGTTCCTCCACAGCAGCGTGTTATGCATGCCATGTGTCACCCCTGGCATGCCAACGCAGCAGCTCTATGGAGTCTGCCACGTCAGCGTCAAGGACCGAAAGGTCTACGAGGGGGGAGATGCCACGTCAGAAATGCATATCTGCAACACACACAACACTGGCATGCCATGTCAGCTCAGCGCATCATCGGCAGATACTCGCAACAGAGATGTGCCACGTCAAACCATGCCCTGCCAGAATGCCACATCAGCATTCCACATCATGCCATGTAGACAGTGTGCCACATCAACGGTCCCGTTCACACTTCTTTCTCTCTGGACCAGCGCCATGTCAGCCTGTTGCCAACGAAGCTGTCGTCGGTATCTCGAAGTCCTTAGTGTAGCCACGTCATCATCTTCAAAGGAGGCTTCATGCATGTGCTGTACTCAATGTCCAGACCTGCGGTATTGACCGCGCGCGTTCATAAACTCGTTTCGTCCTGCACATGCAGCACCTCCCACTTACCTGGGTGCTACGTCAGCACCTGACAGCATATTGCGATGAAGGAGTATGCTCCGATACCAAATTGTAATGAACCCAGTCTGGCAGATACTCATCAAACCTCAAAGCACAAGTAGTCTCAGATCTGCACAAAGTCTCCAGTTATCGTGAAGTGTTATCTGAAACAGTATCTCGTTACCATTAGACGAAGAGAGTGGAGGGGGAATAGACATAGGAGAAGGTGGAAGAAATATCAATGATCACACAAGAGTAATCCAATCAAACCCCGCTTCTTCTCCGGGCTTCTTTCCTCTCCACGTCATCAACCAGTATACGATAACAAGTATGATAATCCTGATCGCACAGCAGTGCCACGTGGCACTCTTATCTCGCGAAGACCATGAAGACAACATCAGAACACGGTAACGACATCAACCTCAGCTGAGAGGAAAGTCCCAGTTTTTTCGGACCCTTAGCAGGGAGTGGTGGTGTGTTCTTGCTGGAGGAGTCTTCTGTCTTAGGTAAGTTGTCTCTTATCTTCTTCGTCCTCTTTGGCTGCGACGCGAGTGTGTAGTTTGAGATGAATGTCGTGAATGCCAATGCTGTGAAATTTGATTGTTTTTGCTAAATGACTTTTTGGTTTTGTGGGCCGATGCGGAAGGCTCTCCAAGTTGTTTTGGACCTTTGAGGGGGTCGGGTCAGTGCCTTCTTGCTGGACTAGTCTTCTGTCTTAGCTAAGTTGCCTTCTGCCCTCCAGCACCTTATGGTTTGAAATATATATGTATACATATGTACATGTGCAAGTGTGCTGCTTTGGCGGCAGACGGGTGTGTGGGCACCTGGCGCTGAACCACACAAACGTGGCCAACCTTGCATTTTCTATTATATTGCCCCATCTATACTGTTTCGTTATGGATGGCTTGTGATGATTTGTGAAGGGAATAAGCGAGAGAATCTGGGGTCTTTTAAACAACACACACACACACACACACACGCGCGCACGCACACGCACACGCACACACACACACGCGCACACACACACACACACACACACACACACACACACACACACACACACAAACACACACACACACAAACACACACACACACGCTCGCACTCAGCACTGCACAAATTGTCAAATAGATTTCAAAATTCAAATAGACAACATGGCCTGGCAGGAGCGGGCGTTTACTGTCGGGGAGCAGTTGTGCACAGGGTGGACGGCTGCTACAGGAGGCGCGAAGTTCGAAAATGGCCTCCTCCCGCCTGCAGGCAGTGAATGCCTCCAACAACTAGTTCTCCTTGGCCCGCCGAAGTTCACCCAAGATTGCAATTATTACAGGCCATTCAGGGCCGGTCCGGTTGGCCCAACGGTCCACCAAAAATTGCACCAACAATTTTTGGGAGTCCTCCAGGCACTTGAAAATCGCCTGGGGACCCCAATTTTTTTCTTCGAATTTTCTTGAAAAGGGGCCCAACCAGACACCCCAAACCGGACACCAGACCCGGACATCCAGATCGGACTGTCTGGATCTGGATCCAGACATCCCGTTAACACACATGATTTAAACTCATTTTTATTATTAGAATGAAATATGAAAATAAACTGAGAAGTTTATATGGTTATTCACTAGGAAGATTCTCAAGCCTAGCCGGTCCTGCCCGGCCGGGCACCCGAGCGCGACGCCCCCGGGCATTGGTTATTCACTAGGAAGATTCTCACGCCTAGCCAGTCCTGCCCAGCCAGGCACCCGAGCGCGACGCCCCCGGGGCGTGCAAAAAAAAGAAAAAAGAAAAAAAGTTTTTTTTTTTTTTTTTTTGGTTTTCTGCGCTCTCCCAGAGGACCCCAAATCTGGTCTCATTTCGATTTTTGCGAGTTGGCTGTCAAGGGGGTGGGAGGGGGGTATAAATTGGTCTTAAATGGGCCAAACTGCCGCCGAAGGGGTCTAAACTTCTAAAGGGGTGTGCCTTTGTGTGATTCTGTTACTTTCGTTTTTATCTCCGATTCTGTGACGAATTATAACCTCAGCCAAAAGTCGTTTGTATTTCAATTCTACACAACAATGACAACATATGTTTTTTTCTGGAATTTTTTGATTTTTTGATTTTTTTTTTTTTTTTTTTTTTGCGCTGGGGCTGCCTGGAACCCTGCCCGGGGGTCATGCCCGGCCAGGCACCCGGGCGTGTACCCGGGCAGAAGTTGGGTGCCCGGGCGCCCGGAAAAACAGCCTAGGTTATTCAAACTTATTTTTATTTTCAAAATGATTTTAAATTTCGTTGGTTATTGATTTTGTTTCCAACTTGCAAGGAAAATGAGCAATAGCGAAATGACAGATCCAGATTGCAAAATCACATTGAAAGCCAGAAAGGCGAACACTGTCCAGATAGCAGAAATGCACTGACATACCACGGACGGAGAACCAAAGCACCGAACTCAGAAGTCAATGCAAGCATACTCTCGCCACCACCAATGAATGCATCCAGTGCCCTTCCTCGTACTTGGCGCTCAGCGCCCAGACTACTCTCACACAGCTACTTATCCAGCCTACGAATTGACAATGCAACCAGTTGACGTCAGCAGCAGAAACCGAAGTACGTGCAGATGTTGACAATGTAGACCATCGCCAAGACCAGGTACGTGCCCTCACATCATCATCCTTATCTCTCTCACTCTCTCTCCCTTGAATTCTCACCCACGTCTCCCTTCAACACGAAGACCACCACCACCTCCGCTGGCCTTCCAAGCCGAAGCCCGGCTATGGATGGGGTAGCTATGGCACTGCCCTCAGCAGCGCCCTGCTACCTATGCGCCCACGCACACACGAGCACCTCTGCCAGCACCAGCAAGCAGCCTGCGAGCGCTAGCTCCAGGGGCACCTCTGCCAGCACCAGCAAGCAGCCTGCGAGCGCTAGCTCCAGGAGCGCTGCCGCTTGCACAGCAAATGCTCGAATGACCCCAAGGCTGGCGGGCACTTTCCTATATCGAAAGCATTTGCCAGCTTCTCGCGAGGTGGCTGGCCGGACCGAGTTTCCAGTAGTTTCCGATTGGGCCGAAGTGTCTTCGCCCAGGCCCGTTCAGACAGTGGCCTGGGATCGAATTAGTTAGGCATGCCCAACAAACCAGTTGTAAGCGTACGGTGTTCCCGGCTTCCACCACATTGCTGGAGGAGCCTGGAAGGCTAACGAGTTTTCTGATTCTCACGAGCAAGGCGGATGTAACCAACTGGCGTGTGGCAACTGTCTGGTGCCCACGAAGAGTTACAAAAATTGACGAACTGAGAGGCCTCTTTGAAAACTGACGGCCCCGCCTTTACTTAGGGCGGGCACGCGTCCATTGCAGGGCTTTATGAAGGTATGCCGAGGGGTGAAATCTTTGCAAACTTTCCATTGATTATCTTACTACTAGTTATTTATTCCAAAGCAAATTCAATCGTATATCCAAATTTTCCATTAAAAAAAAAGAAGTCGTTTTTATTTACTATTGATCTGAAGTCACTGTGACCTACACATAGTGAATCACCGCCATCATCCAAACATCTAGGGATTCCCTGAAAACCTCCAAGATGGCAGAAGGGTGATGGTCCTGATTGGTGGACACTGAGATAGTACTGGGGGACGCAGAGAATTGATGAGAGGAGTGTAGAATAATTTTGCAAAAGACATTTTAGATAGTCAGAAAAATAGAAAATTGACAGGCAGCGCTGATGGAGCTCACCAAGGCTTCGGTGGACTTCGACAGCATCTAAGGGCATTATACCTGCACAGGTACGCTTTTGACTGAATCTGGCCAGAATTACGGCCAATTCAGTAAAGGAATCTCAGTGCGAGTCTCCACTACCATCTAGCCACCCATAAGGAGAGCCGTAATTCTGTGAGGGGTCAGAATAATGGCCTACTATAATTGGACTAGCTGGCAGCTGCTCCTTTTTTTTGTCTGTTTTTGTCTGTCTTCTTTTTGTGCTGATGGACTCTCAGTTCAGATAAAAGGTATGTAGAAAGCTCATAGCACTCCGTACTTAATCAGTTTGTAGTACTTCGTAAGTTTGTACTTAGTAATTAACTAAGTTTGTAGTAATTAGTACTCAGTACAAGTACTCTCTGTAGTTAGTACTTAACTGAAGTTACTGTTGCATTTCTCAGACATACCTATTCAATGATTTACACCTCGTGTAGAGCCATCCACCATAATAGGCAAATCGAAAATTATTACATTGTGAAAGAAAAAGAAAAATTCATGTAAAATAATAGCACATCATGTCAGGCACAGAGGACATAATGTGCAAATAGATATGAAATTATTATGAATGCAGCAATCTTACAATCGCTGCAGCGTCACCGTTCTGCAAAATTTGGTAGCAATTGTTACCTCAGGGTGTCCCTGCAAATGCACAGGTGTGATAGATTTTCCTGATTTGGTATAGGTGTGCCTCACTAGATTCTCCCGAGTTGGTAGGCAAATAAAAGAGCACCGCTCTCGCTGGTTAGGGTGTTAGACTAATTCTTCTCGACGAACAAGCAAGCTTTAGTAGAAACCCCACTTGTGCTATCTATATTTCAATACTAGTCCCCCGTAGAGAGCATGGACCTGGCCAGAAAAAAGCGGGCACATTTGATCTAGCACATAGCACAAACATAGTACAAGTAGGGCCGGCCAGTGATCCTTAACGCTACTGGCTAATGCAAGTTTAGGAGTCTGCAAACAAACAAAGACACGTATCCATCTCTGTTTGGACTACCATCTTCATGTGAATCGACTGTCGCACGAGATACAGCTGTGATGACCCTATTCGGGGGACGACAAAAGCCTACAAAATAGGTACGGGCCCATTACCGTATTTTTTCGTAGCTAGCTTAGTAGGTTTCATGCCTGAGCAGCACCGCCTAGGTGCTGCATTCTAATCCCATTGCTGTCACTTTCAGTGGCCTGAGAAGGATGGCCACGGTGAGTCAACGCTGGTAGCTTGCTGGGGTGAGTTGTGCCGCCCTGTAGCCCGTGGCGATGCGGGAGAGCCAGGCCAGGTGGAAGTGGCTGCTCAGGTCCTGCTGCAGCCGGTCCGGACACGCCCGATAAAAGAATTCTCAGGTCGAATTCTCAGTCAGAATATCCGGGTTGAGACCCTCAATTTCATGATACTTCAAGAGGCTTAAACTCTCATAACAGGAGCTCAATAACCACCAGTACACTAGAGCCTGGCGGACTCGCACTATGCGCCAAGCTTTGCCAAACCGCTAGCAGTGCAAATTTTTCTTTTTTTGGCTGGCGCCGCTAGCCATTGTGGCCTGATAGTCCGAGCCTCCGAAATTTTAGGAATGCGCTGTGAGTCTTTTGAAGTTGGCTGGGGCTATGCCATTGTGGCCTGGTAGGCCTGAGCGGCCAGCCATTAAATACCCGGTAGGCCTGAGCGGCCAGCCATTAAATACTTGGTAGGCCTGAGCGGCCAGCCATTAAATACCCGGCAGGCCTGAGTGGCCAGCCATTAAATACCCGGTAGGCCTGAGCGGCCAGCCATTAAATACCCGGCAGGCCTGAGTGGCCACCCATTAAATACTCGGTAGGCCTGAGCGGCTTAAGGGTATTTAACAGCACACTTTTTTCCTGTTTTGGCTGGTGCGCCCAGCCGTTGTGGCTCGGTAGGCCTGAGCGGCGAAATTTGCGGAGTAGGCCACAAACAATTTCTGCAAGGCTGGGGCCGTGTCCTGGAGGTTTAAGGACGTGATAAGAGTTCCCCCCCTAACTGGTTCCTGTACTGGACGCTCCAGGTAGAGTTAGTTCCAAGCAGAGTTAGTTCCTAGCCATCTATATCTTATATAATCTCTAGCCATCTATCTTATAGAATCTATGCAGTATGTTGTCAATATGCCCTATGGAGGTGCAATGAATCTTCCTATGATTGCTGCTGGGGTTGCGACATGCCTGGTTGTCTACTTCGCTTTGGTAGAAATGTACAGACACATCTAGGTTCCTAGGCTGATTTTGGCTATGAATACAGATTTTATAGATACAAGATAGATGGAGTCTACCGTAGTTGTTAGATGACCTGCAGAGAATAGATGATGTGTAGTTGGAATTTCTCTGGGAGGAGGCCTCTTCAGTAGTCGGCTGACCTGAGGAGCTGCACAGTGATCGTTGCTGTGGCTGAAAATGCCATAACAGGTAAGGTCTTCTCCTACCTATTTATTGAAATAGCAAGAGAGCAGAAACACTGCGGAAACAGAATGCTGGATGTCACTGTTACTCTGCACACATCCAGTGGATCTAGTGTGCAGCCAAAGCGAGACCTCTTTTCGCAAAAGCCGCAAACCGCAAGCCGCAATGATGAGGGAACCGTTTCCCCACGTCTAATTCATCATCGTAGTGGTGGTCAAGGGATAAGTTATGTGTGGTGCTGCCAAATATGTGCGCCATGGATGTCAGATTGCTGATTCGCATGCGGTGCTGTCTGTCGTCCAATTCATGATTTGGAAGAGGATACCCCAGCGCAGCGTTGTGTACGGACTTGAACATCAAGCTCTTGAATTGACGGAAATATTGGCCTCGATCATGTTCGGCACTGGACAAATGCTTTTGGAGTTTTGACCTATAGCCAATAGCTGAATACCTGAATGAATGTTCGACGTACTTGAGGATCTCTTCCCTAGGTCGAAGCAAATCCCAGATACACCTGCTCAACCCTTAGAGGCGACCCTGATTCCTCAGAACATTGTTCGGTTGGACCCAGTGAGCGATCTACCTGCCCAAGCCTATCCCGGAAGGATACGTTCTGAATGTTCGAGTGAATGTACTGAGGGATTGTTGTCCTTTAATTCACAGCTTCACAGATATTGCTACTGGATGATTGACTCTGCACCAGCCCGAGGACAGACCTTCCAAGACGTTGTTATCTGGATGCAGAAAAAATATACAAAATGTTTAGGAAGTAGACTCAAGTTGTTGATAGGGGCGTTTGAGCAGGAAAGGTGTTGTGTTTCTTCTCTTTCTTCCCTTCCCCTTCCTTCTGTGTGGAATGGATTGGATGCGAGCCACAGGACTTTTCCACCCATATCTCAGAGCATACTCACACTAGCACTTTCCCGGATGTATGTCCAGAGTTGGGGCTTGCCATCAATGTATACCGCAATTACAGGCAGAGCCGAGCCAAAAAAGCCCCAGTGTGAGTATGCCCTGAGTACCTGATTTCCGTTGTTCGTATATGTCATTTATGGCACCTTAGTGATTATAGTGAAGGATAGAGGCAATGGGTGCAAGCATGATGTGAAAAGTCTCGTGTTTTCTCCTTGCCCCTCAATTGGATGCATTTCAAAATTTGACGTGAGATGATGGTGGGAAGGGATGTATGCATAGAGAACCAATTCACTCCTGTGGTTGATCCTTCTAGTGCCGATCTGTCGCTTCCAGTATGCCAATCAGGGGATAGATGACATTGCATCTTCGGAAGCCACCATACAATTGGATTCACTCACAACGTCACATTTGAAATTCTATATTCTTTCTTTCTTTCAATTAAAAAAATGCCAAAATGGACCATTTCTTGATTAATGCATGTCATCCTTGCGCAGGGGCCACGCTAATGTTCTCTGTATCGTTCCAATTTTAAGCCACCAGTACCTACTGGTTGGGCCGTCTGTTAACGCTGAAGCCTAATTGGCCTGCCCCTCCGGTCCAAATTCATTCGAGGCCGGGGGGTTCGAAAAATGTGGTAGGTACTGGTGGTTTAATGGATGGCCCAAAGGACATTCTCTTTCTTTGTTTGTTTCTTTCTTTCTCTTTTCGTGTTCTTGCTAGAAATGAGCAGCAACAGTTAATTCCATTGGATTCCACTCCGAGAATGTGTCTTCCCTGCACATAGACAGAAAATTGACAGTGTCGGGTGGTCAGAAGGACTTCCTGTGGGAATAGTGCTGAACTGCACAGCTCTTCACCATCCACTGGTTTTGTTTACTGTGCTCTTCGAATGTAGGCGATAATCCTTCCAGATTGTATACTTAGTGCTTTGGAAGAGCGTGTTTTGCGGGGCGGAGTGATGAACGTGCGTAGTTTGTGCTTTACGTTTCCTTCTTTTCACCAGAAAAAAAAGGCTTACCTGCACAAAACTTCACTTTTGTGTGGCAAGCGTACAGTATTAGGGGAAGGAGATTAGAGCAGAGGAAGTAGGGCCAAAGGACAAGGGGAGGGAGAGGGTGGGCAGGGAGGCATAGGCGGAGGCGGGGGAATGGTTAAACAGACATCACAATACATCAGAAACACCAAAAATACAACAAGAACACCAAAAATACTAAAAAGAGTACCGGAACAGGAAAGTCAATTTGGGGTAGAAGGTGCTTGGAGGATTGAGGATACAATGATACATCGTATAGTCGAAATAGGTTTAGGGAGTAAGGTACATAGAGCAGTGAATGGCATGGGAGTTAGGTAAGAGGAAGGTACAGTGAGGGATGGCAAGGTAGCCCAAACAGGTTAAGACAGATAGCATGATAGCTGGATAAAGGTAGATTAAGTAGGAAGTGATGATACAATAGTCTGTGGAGTTTGATAAGCGGCCTGAGTAACTGCAGGAGATGCCCCTCCCCGCACCCCGTCTCTCTGAGGGTCCCCCTGCTGCGTGTCTGGGTGCGCTGCTAGGAAGCCTCCCGGCCAGCAGGGTGGCCCCCAGAGAAAGACCATGGTTTGGGGAGGTGGGCCCCCTTTAGCAGGTCCCCCCTTGGATGCCACAAGGGTTGGGCTGTTCCCCTTTTCCGATCTGATC
Organism: Chara braunii; assembly: GCA_003427395.1. Classification (NCBI taxonomy): domain Eukaryota; kingdom Viridiplantae; phylum Streptophyta; class Charophyceae; order Charales; family Characeae; genus Chara; species Chara braunii. The sequence continues at coordinate 3,484,185 of BFEA01000073.1, read as the reverse complement.
TCCCCCCTTTCTTTGGATGTACAAATATGCTTGCCGGTGATAAGTAACTGGACTGCTGCCCCCCAGAATAGAAGGGGCTATGTGTTGGGGTGGGTGGGGGGAACCTTCACTTTTATAAGTTTTATTCATGTGTTCATGCTCTCAACATTTCAATCCCATACATGTGTTCCTCCTCTCCACAGTGATGTTGTAGCAAGAGTTCCTGTCATCCTGCGGTGATAAGTAACTGGACTGCTGCCTCCTTTCTTTGGATGTGCAAATATGCTTGCCATCCACAGCGATGTTTTAGCGAGAGTTCCTGTCATCCTGTGGTTTAAATGATGAGGCCCAAGTGCAAAAGAATCATGCCAGACCAGCAGGAATCTGGTGGCCTGCATGTTGAGTAGGGTTGCACATCTCAGTACTCTCTGCCAGGATCCATCCCTGCATTGAATCGAACTGGTGATCTCAGCATGTAACAGCTGGGTTCCTTAAACACTGCCACGGTGTGTGTGTGTGTGTGTGTGTGTGTGTGTGTGTGTGTGTGTGTGTGTGTGAGAGAGAGAGAGAGAGAGAGAGAGAGAGAGAGAGAGAGAGGATTTATTGGGCAACGGCTATAGGCAGCGTGCGCGCGCACAAAAAAAAAAAA